>VZTX01016848.1:140526-214996 GCA_013400915.1 Pardalotus punctatus
TTTTATTTTTATTTTTATTTTTATTTTTATTTTTATTTTTTCCCAATGTTATCTGAGTCCTTTCTGACAACGGTAGCTAAAAAGGTGTTGTATATTAAATCAGGGAGAGACAAACATTCAGTCAGATCTTGACTTCAATCTCAGTTAGAAAAGTGCTTCTCTAATGGCTAATTGCTATTCATGAGATGTATTCCTGGATTGCCATTCTGGGTGTGCTTAATGTCAGCATGCTAAAGCCACCGTTTTGCAGACTGATTATTTTGCACTTTAATTTAATTATTTGTGCCCTACACTTGATTACAAACCTTACCTATGGCTAAAATCTGTCTCCTAATACTAAAGGTCTCCTGTTCTGAGTGACTCTCACATAGATCAAACAAACCTGTTCAAAAATGTAAATCCAAGTTGATTTTTCTTGCTTTGGAAGCAAAGGCTCACTTGTCAGAATTGTCTATTACCTCAGCATTTTTCAGAATGTGCATGGATTCCTGTCCCTCAGAATAGTGCATCCTTTATTTGATTTTCTTTCAGCATTTTTGATGTGGGTGTTTTTTTTTTCTTTTTTGTCCTAGGAAAGGTAGTTTGATTTTTCATCATTTCTTTTCCAAAGAAGAAAATGCTCATCTTTAAAAAGTTTTCCTTGAATGATAATCTGTAGCATATTAACTGTTAATTTGCTGGCAGTTTTGTAGTTTTTGATAGATCACTGAAGCTCAACTGAACTATAAAAGTCCATAAAAATTCCATCATTGTTTTTCTTTCCACTGGTACTTCTGGACACAGAATGCCTTCAGGTAGCTGCATTTTCCACTGATGTCTACTTGCATGAAGGTGCATTTATATACAAATATCCATCCTCAGAAATTCCATAGCACAGCTATACCTTCACCTGTTGCATTTAAAATTTTCCTGAGAACCCCTTTCTTTTCTTGATCTCTTTAATAGTTCCTGTCTATTTTTGCAGAATTAACTTGCATAGATGTTTCATTCAGCACGGTGGTCACAGCTTCCTTGTATCAAAATTCTTCAATTTTCTTCCTTGTGGCAAGAGGATTGTTTTTTCATGGCTTGAATTACACATACCTTTTATGGTTAGGTTTGCAGTGCCTTGTTTCCCTGACTTACTGGCTGATACTGCAAAAAAAAAAAAAAACCAAAACCAAAACCCAAACCTTGGGAGAACAGGCTGAATAAAATCCAAATCACGTGGGAATAACCAGCTGGAGTGAAAATTAAATTATCAAATTGGCCAGTCATTCTTAAGAAACAATCGGTAGAAAGAACACAAGTAAACTTTGCACAGGGACATGGTTCCGTTCCAGGAATTCAGCACGCAAATATTTCTATCGCTGTTTCACGCCAGTGCCCATTTTCTTCTGCTGGTCCCTAAGTGAAGGAAACCTGGGGACCAATCCATGCCCAAAGAAGTTTTTGGATGTTTCCATGCACGTAAGAATGGAGAAAATTACAGGTGCACATATCTCAAAACAGCATGGCTGGCAGTAATTGTCTGTGGCAGCTCAAAATTCCCGATGTGGCTGCGGTGCCTGGCTAGACCTGCTGTGGCCACGGTGTCACCTGCATCAGTTACACTCTGGAAAATTCTGTGAATTCTCCCATCTTCACAGGCCGTTAGATGAAAGGATCTATTTTTACCTCTGAGAAACAGGGTTTAGTTAATGGAAGAATTAACCAGAGTTTCAGTGGCAAGGGTGGTCAGCACATTGTTACCCGCAGAAACCACGATCACCAGAAGGACTTTCTGCTTCGCTTGCTGACCCAAACCACAGGAATTCTTTCGCTACTTTCTTTCTATTCATGCAGGTGCCATATCAGGATGGGTGAGCCATCTTGAGGTAAGAAAATTAACCTGTTGGGAAACAAAAACTGCAAGTTAAGAGGTTTCTGATTTTAGCTGATGAAAACGAACTTCAGACCCAAGGATGTGATTTATGTCAATTAAATGTAACCTCTGTAATATCAAAAGATATTCTAATTGAGCCAGTTAAGGATGAAAACAAGGGTAAAAAATGTGCTAATGGCCCATGCCACAACACCAGATTATGTTTCTTATTGTGTGAGAAATAAGTAAATAAATATAATTTATCAAGCTTCTCTGTCCTCCATCTCTTACTTGAAATTAGAAGAAACAAAGATTCTAGTGTAATGATTTCTCTCTTTCCTTCCACAGTGCTAACTTGGAGCTGCCTCTTGCCACTCAACTTTGTTACTCTCTTGGACTTTAAATTGGTTTCCTGTGAGCGAACCAAAGATTGCACTGACCTGAATGTCACTTGAATTAATGTGTTCTTGTTTCAGTCTTTATTTTTTCTCTTGGAGCCACTTTGAGCTTAAATTACTTTGTATTTCAAGGCTGGAAGACAAGGTCACAGCCATGCAAAGAATTGAAAGTATGGGATGCTTTGAGTTTGCTTTCAGTATTTTTAAAGAAACAAGTTTGAGTGCAGCTCTCCCTGAGCTCATGGAATAAAGTAGCTATGATGCTCCTAATTGCTGTTATTATTCCATAAACCCACTTTCTTCAGAAGAAGAGGAGGGGAGTGATGAGCCAAGAACAGCGAGTAAATGAGAGTTGGAGAACTCCTTGGCCGCTCTCCGCTGCTGATTTTCATCTCCTTTTCCTGCCGAACGTTCCTTTCCCCTTGCAGAGACCGCAGCCACCCCAAGCCCACCCGTGAGGAACCCTGGGGCTGCCAGCTGCTCTCCAGTGATGTATTGCACCGGCTCAGGGCTCAGAGAACCCAGGCTCCCCTGGCATGGCTGGGAACTGCCACTAGAAAAGCAAAATCTTGGTGTCTTCTACCCAGAAATATTACCCAGGGGGAATAAACACCATTATTAAAGTTCACTCTTTCTGGAATAACCAAGCTGTTCCGTTCTGCTGGTTACATGGTCGTGGCAATTTTCCTGGAAAACGAAGGTTAGAGGCACTATTCTAGCATAAGCAGAACGTTTCTAAGAAGTGGACTCAGATATTTTGTGGGAACCCTTTAATCCCTGTGCTTTTCCATGTGCTCTCTGCTTTTTCAAAATACATTGCTACTTCTTGCCTTATTCCTGTAGCAGAGCAGTGAGGGGGGTTTTAAACATTAAGGGGAAATATTTCTCTGTATACAAACTAGTTCTCAGTCACTCTTGTACATCCCAGTGACTGAAAAATTAGGGAAACTGGATGCGGGAAAGGCTGTATAACATGGGATGATCATGGTGGGTGTTAAATTAATGTGATCAATTGCTGCGCTAGAGGAGATCACAGAGCTCTGAACAGACAGCGAGCAACACTCAGAGAAGGTGGAGAAAAGAGCAGTAGAAAGTAAGGCCAGACTTTTCAAGAGTGGCCACCTCCATCAGACCACAAAAAAAAATCTTAACGTTTGGGATTTTGGCAAGAGCAAATAAAGTCTTCCACCTCGGTTTTCATGAGCAGAAGCAGCAAGGTGTGAACTTCAGAAAGACAAAACAAAGAGGGGGAAAAAACTAGTTCCAGTGGGTTTCTGTATTTAATTTCTGGATACTTTATATTTCATAGTTGTCCAATATAATGTGCAAAAGATAAAAATGAGCCTTACAACCCGTATTTTAAGTACAGTTACCCTCCTTTAAAATAGTTCATATTAATATTTGGCATAATTTAATCATATAATGTCATGGTTCCTGTCCATTAAGCTTCCAAATGGAAGTGTGTGCAGCTTCAGGAATGCAGAAATGTACTGCAATATTAAAGCAGGAACTGTCATTCCACAATTCTCTCATAGCTTTTTCTTCCATTGTCCTTCCATAGACCAGAGGATATATCCTTTTTTAAAGAGGCTTTTAACAGCTGCTAATAATTTCTTTTGGCATCTATTGAAGCAGAATATTAAATGAAAAATTTGAAGTGAAGAGATGCCCACTTTTATCTTAATATTTTGCTTATTAGGTGCTGACAAGAACTGGGAAGTTGTTTGAAAAATCACCAAAATCAATTCAATCATTTGCATGTGGAAATAGAAGATTATTTGCATAACCTGTTTTGAATGGAAAATGCTGCAGTGCTGATAATTCTGGATGCATTAAGAGAATTGGCTAGACTTGTGCTTGTTTTTAATTTGCTGTGTGCCTCAGATCAGGCTCAGAAAGGAAGCTGGAGGAAATTGCTGCCTTTAAATGTTTTTTAAGGAGCTGGGTGGTTCCAGCATCTCAGCTCTAAAAGAAAATCTCTTATGTAATGTGCAGCAAATCCTAAGCTTCATCTAAAAGCTGTGGCTCATCAAACTCATGAGCACAGCATGCAGGGAAATGTGATGTTGCAATGCAGATTACATCAGTGCTGCAGATACAGTACATTTGGTACTGCTGCTGTTTAAAAACTGCTGTCTTGTAATTTTGGGTTTTTTTTTCTGGACTAACTGAGTCAGCAAGTTCAGTGTATTTGGAGTTGCTTTATTTCCACAGCAATTCTGCTTTCAAGTGGTTGCAGTGAAAATACATCACAACATTTCCTGCATTCCTTAGTGAAAGTCATTGTTTTTAATTTTAGTTTTTACTTCATGTACAGCTGCACCCCTGGAAAAGGAGGAATCCTCTTCATTCATATCTGACAACCACTTGAGCTTAAAAGTTAACAAACAACAGGACCACACTTGACTGCACTGAATTTGATCTACAGAAGTAATTGCAGGGTCCTTTTCTATCAGCCCTCCTTGGATGCTGTATTTTGCAGGGAGTCAGCCTCCTGCTTCACCCCCTTTCAGACCTGATCTTTGTTATCAACTTTCCTGAATCCAGAGAGGAGTGCTTGCGGTGGATTTACCCCTCAGTTTTTCAGATAAAGGAGGAGGAGGAATGAGGGCAGGCGCTGATGGCAGAGTTCCCATCTTTGCGGAGCCACTTGCACTTGTGTGCCCTTGCCACTTCTCCAGGTTCACAGAGCTAAAACACCACTGATCACTGAAGCATTTTTAGGCAGTTTTGTTGGTCTCTTTATAAAGCATGCATGCTAAGTAAATACACAAGTAATGCTTGTTTTGTCAAAATAAGAAAGCATTAAAGTTTGGTGGACACCAAACAAATATTTCAGAATATTCAGAAGTAATTGCCACCTCAGAAATGACTGAGTTAGTAAGAACAACTCTAGATTCCAACGTGAGGGGGAAAAGACTGTATATTCCCTTGGCAAAAGATGGGAACATATTTGTAAAGATGGTTTAAAAGCTTCTGGCATAGAGCAGAGCATAGGCTCAGAGCAAATATATTCCATACATCCCTGGAGCCTAACTCACACCTTGGCAAATGTCCTGCAGACTTGAGCTGGAGTTTTAAGTTTGTTTTTTTGCTTGGATGTTACCTGTTTTTATAGAGTTGTCTCACTGTTTTTGAGCATTTCCTGGTTTCTGCGATCTCAGCCTATCATCCCTCTTCCTGTGGGCTACAAGCAGACCCCCATGTCTTAAAATTTTTAGGACAAGCCATGGAGGTCTTCCTATTTAGCAAACAGGCTCAGAGTCTGAGAGCCTGGTGAGTGAAGGATATTCAGAGGGAAGAAATAGGTGTCCTTCAGATTTTATTCCTGAAATGGGTCTGAATTCTCATCTATTTGAAACCTGCCAATCATTTGTAATATTTTAGATGGAAAATGCTCAGCTAAGCTATGGTGGCTATCACCAGAAAAAAATAAAAAAATTAGATTACACATGATGTGTTACGTATAATTAGTGGAAATTAAATGTCAGCTGCAGTAATTTGTATCTTTACTTTCCCGGTGTTGATGCCGTTGCATGTTCTTGTCCTTCGCAGGACAAGGTGGCCACAGAGACAGAGGGTGAGAGGAGCCTGGGGAAGAAAGGGTGGGGCAGTTTGTGCACCCAGAATGGTTTCCTGCCCGTGTTTGGGTCAAGCCAGTCGTCATTCCTGGAGGGAGGAAGGTGCCCCGAGGACAGGAGGGCTGTGGGGTGACCTGCCTTGCTCCGGTTCTCTCAGCTCCCAGGAGGCTCAGGAAGGGATAACAGCGACATTCACTTTTTCTCACCGTTTATCGCCTCCCGTGTTTTTCTGTGAAACGCTGGCTGAGGTTTGGGACACGGCAGCGTGGGGAAAGAGCTGTGGACAGCGTTCCTTTAGTGGGAGCCAGATGGTGCCATGGAATTCTGCTCCAGCCTTTCACCTGGAAGCTCTGGGGGCAAAAGCAAGGAACCTACAAACCCGTAGCTCCTCTGGCAACACTGAGGTGTATTTCCAGTTTTTCAGGCTATTTCTGTGGTGGTGTTAAAGGATACTGGCCTGGAATCATCCAAACTTTCCACTGAACTAGTTAAGAAAAAAAAAAAAAAAGAAAAAAAGAAAAAAAAGTAAAGCACAATAGAATAAACTGGAAAGCACATCTCTGTGCACAAATGTCAGCACACACTGTCGGGTATGGGATTTGTATTCAAACAAAGTCTTGCTCTTTTCGTGAGGCAAAAGAAGTGTCTTATACTTAAAAACAAATGGCTTATAAAACAATGCAAAGAGAATGGGGCAGACCACTTTATTGTGAAAAACTGAAAATTCAATGAGCAGCACCATGTGAGAACTCAAACAGCAGTCAGCAATGGGAGCAGCCATGGGACAATTTGGAGGATGATCAGTGGAGACTGGAAAACATTTAAGGGGACTCGATGTCCGGCTCAGGCAGACCCACTGAATTGTTCTGTGGCTCCTCTGAAGAAAACTGAGCGGTAATCAGCTTCAAACTCACCACCGCCAGCCCTTCATCGTTGTCACTGGCCCCAGCTGCCAGCAGAAGGATGGATGAATAGCTGGCCTAGGAAATGGGGTATCCTTTGTCCTGTAGGAAGTTTGGAACACCGGGATGCTGTCGCTGGTCTCAGCAGGGCACAGAGGTGCAGGGGATGTGCAGAGCAGAGGGGTTCCAGCCTTCCTCTCTGGGGTTTCTGGCACCATGTAAGACTAGAAGTGTCATTGCAGACCCAGGTCCCACCATCCCTGGGGAGAGGATGCTCTGTCCTGGCCGTGCTGAGCCCCTTCCCACCCCCTCTCTTCTGCCCATTCCAAATGCTCAGCACGGGGCAAAGAGGGGCTCCCCTCTGTCCTGTGTTCCTGACATGAAGAACTGCTTTCAGCCTTCTAAAAAACAAAGACAAAACCCCACCAAAATACCCAACAAAAAACAAACAAAGAAACAAACAAAAAAACCCAAAACCAAATGAAAACAAAAAACAACAAACCAAAAAAACCAAACAGAACAAAAACTTAGACAAAATACCTTGGGAAGAAGCTCCCAAGGAGGTGCGTGTGTCTCCTCGCTGGCCATGTGAGGGGACAGACATTCATGAACAGGCACATTCTTGAAGCTTTACTTCTTCCTCCTATTTTTTTCCTGACATTTGCTGTTTTATGCTCTCTGGCAACCAGCAGAGCTCCACCGATGCTGACTTGCAGAGCCCACAAATATACTAAGGAAATATTTTTCCTAGCAACAAGCGGCACACGAAAACACTGAGAATCGCTTCCCCAGCTCATATTTCCCTTTGGTTTTTCTGGTCACCTGGTGCTGAGATAAGAGCTGCACAGTGAAACCTGCAGCTGGCTTGTTTTTTGGGAAGCAATCTGGCCTGGAGGAGCACATGGAAGTGTTCTGCCTGTGCAGCCGTGGTGCCGAGGGAGAATGCTGCCTGCCATGCCCAGCTGGGTCAACCCTGGGCTGCTCATCCCTGCCCGGGGCTGGGGTACCCTCGTGTGGCTCTCCAGTACCCCCAGGTGGCTTTCCAGCCAGGGAAGAGGTGCATGGCATCGCCCTAGGATGGCATCTTGATGCAGGCTCTCTGGAACAGGTCCTTCGGGAGCATTCTCGCTGCCTGAGGCACCTTTTCCCGGAGAACCCGTCACAGGCAAGGCTTTTGGACGTTGCTCTAATGAGAATGTAACAATTAATGAGGGCTAATGGGATCATGCCCCACTGCCCAGGGCAGTGAGAGTCCAGTTGAATCCCTCGTGTGGGGACTGGGAGCAGGCTTGAGGTCCAGAGCAAGCAGGAGAAGCATGGGCACCATTCCTTTTCTGTTTGTGCCTGTGGCAGCCTGAGGGGGAAACTAGGAACGGTGCTACATCCTGGAAGATCTTTCCATTTATTCTCTGCTGGAAAGAGTGAGACAGAGTGCTAACATTATTTTACAAAAAATGTCATTTTCTGGGATTGAATTATTAGCCGTGTGGGGGCAATGACTGGTCCTGGTGTCTGCTTGTAACTCCCCAATCTTCCCCGCCCTTGCTCAGCCATCCCGAAACAGCATCCGCAGCTGGGAGGGCAGAAAGGCTTTGTCGACACCAGCAAACCACTGCTCCTGCCTCTGCAAGGTCACCTGCTGGAGACCATGCGGCCGAGACCAGGAGTGTCAGCAGTGAGGAGCACGGAGAGTCGGGAAGCAGCTGGAAATCACACGAATCAGCGGGCAGATTTGAAAGCATTCTTATGGCAGGGCCAACCTGTGAATTTAGGGCCAAGCTCACACTTACAGGGTGACTATTTTGTGAGTAACTTCAGTGGGGTTAGGATGGAGCCCAGGAGGCTCTTACTCATCACTTTTTGGGTTTCTGACAAGAACAACATCTGCAGAACACAGTCCTGTGTCATCAGTGTGCTTCCTGAATTTGTCCTCTAGTATTTTAGAAGGATTTGCCTTCTGGAAAAGCCCGATGGAGTGAACTGGAAAGCTTTGTCTGCAGGGGAACACTTACTTCTAGGGTTGTTTAGAAATAGTTTGCAGAAAGATAGGAGGAGGTTTATAAAATTGGTTTGAAAGCAGCATGTAGGCAACCAAATACACACTCCAGGCAGAAGTACATGTCCCAAGATAAGAAACTGTCCTGCAGGCTGAAACTGGAGATCAATATCTTGTATTTTACCTGAATATACATCTACATTATGGTATGATTCTTATAAACTCTGCTTAGCATTTCCATGGTTCCTGTGTGCAGAGCTGAAGCTGTTGTCTTTTTTGCAGTGCAACTGCAATTAGGACCCAATTATGACGATTTTGCAAACTTTAAAAGAAAACTGAATAGTGAAGGATGGAGTTTTAAAAATAACTTCTCAGGGTTTTGGGGTTTTTTTTAACTGAACTTGAACTCTTAACGGGTTTCAGATTTGCCAGTTGCTCATTACAATTTATCCGGGAATTGTATTGCAGTGAACATCCTAACGTGCAGGGACCAGATAGAAGACCTAAAAGCTCTATTGTGTGAGGAAGGACAAATTTTCTGGTTTATCCTTCACTGTGGAGAGGAAAACAATGTGAGGAAATGGTGTGTTGATCAGTGTTGCACAAATCATGCGCTATAGAATGAGAGGCACGAGGCAGTTGCTTTCTGTCCATTCAAATAATGTTCTGTGGGTAGGTAAGGTACATACCCTGCTCCATACAGTGTTTAATGGCTTTTCATTATTTATGTCCTGAACTGTTGCTGAAAGATTCTAAATATAAGTCAGAGTAAATTCAAAAGCATCTATTTATTTTGAGGCAGAAGTGGAAACAACCCCTCCTTGCAGCTAATAATAGTATCAACAAATTGTTAAACAATTAAATTGAAAAATATTGATAATAGGTGCTTTATGCATTTTAAACAAAACTACAGTCAGCTTTCTGTTTTATTGTTTAACTGTATGTATGAGTCATAAGGAAAATGTTAATGTCCAGGATCGGATATGAATCATGTATTTGTGAACAACCTTCCAAGGGCACCGAAACCCCAAACACATTTATTCTTCATTGTTAAGTCAGCTCTGCACTTGGAAACTGAAAGTGTAATCAAAGTGAGAGTTTGTTTATTAACCAGCAGATGCTGTGCATCTTATTTACACAGATTGATAAAGAGGGGTGAAAAACAGGGAAAGAAGATTGTAATGCATGGGGCTCTGTGTCCCTGGGGCACAAACCACAAAAGGAACCTGGGCAGCGCCAGCACCAGCCATTTAGGGCTGAATGCACTCTGTGACTTCAAAAGGAAATCCCATATTCATGAAGGGAATCCATATGGCACCCTATTTGTGAGGAGAGGTGCCCCATTCTCCTAGAAGCTGACTTGCAGCGTTTATTGTTTTAACTGCTTTAGCATCAGGGTGAGAGAATTCACTTTGAGGAGAACAAACAGAACCAGTGAAGTGCACGGGAATAACTTGGCTGTTCATTTTGTAATTAATTAATAAATTTGCATCACAGATAGGTAATTGCTATCACTGAACCAAAAGTTCTTTGTGCTGGCTGGCTTTGGGCTTGCTAAGGGAACCAGGTTCCTTGAAAGAAACAATCTCACCTGGTAATTATTTCCAATTTCATTGATGTTTCTCATTCCTTCTCTGAAAAGGAAGGCTGGGTTGCCTGCTCTGGGGGAGGGATGGAGGCAACTGCCATAACTCATGCCCAGAGTTATAGGTTACAAAAAGTTTCTGAGTTCTAGCTGTAGTTTAGGGGAAACCTCTGGAAATCTAGGTCAGACTCAGATAGTGCCTGACCTTGAAAGAAATCGAGGTCTGGCAGTGTTCTTGTCTGTTTTCTCTGCTGTGAAATGGATCCTGAAAAGCATTAGGGTGAGTTGCTACAGGGATTGTCCAGTGCACAGCCCATCCTTTACTCAGAAGTTGCTGTTGGATTTGAGCCGTGCTGGGAGTGCGTGATGGATGCCATCGTGGCACACAGCACGGAGCTGCTTTGGAATATCACTGAACTGGTGTGGCTTTTGCAAAGGTATGCTTCGTATTGGCTTTCTTATAATTTATTAAAATATACCTAAGTTTTAGCAATAACAACAGTTTTTGTATTTCTGTGTGTTTGAGGTTAGTTTAACACTCCCATGATAATCTTACAAGGCCATTAAAATCTGACTATTGATGATAATATTGAAAAGAAGCAAGCAGATCAAATAGCTTGGCAAGGTTTTGACAGAGCCTGGATTTGGATGGAGAATTCCTTGGCCCTGTAGTCCTACCACTAAACCTCACTTCCAGATAAAAAATGACATATATTCGCCAAATGTGTTCATACAAAAACTTCCCTGCTGGAGAGCCTGAAGGACTGGTTTTGCCACACACGGAAATCTGACTTGTGCTCTCAGGTGACAGGATGCTTGGAGTCACAGCTGGCACTCCTGGCCTTTTTAGGAGGCTGCTGCAGCCACCTCCAGATTGCCCCATGGCATGGCTTTAAATTGTTTTGGATACAAATGTATGTGTGGGTTAGCTTTAAAGAAAGCCATGATTGGTGTTTTACTTAGAGACACGCCTGAGGTACAAATCTACAGTGATTTTAGAGGCAAACTTCATTTCCCAGCAACTTCCTGGTCTATCCAGCTCCTCAAATATAAATTTTTCTTTTTCAGGTATTTATAGTCATGTGTGTGTGTGTATATATATATGTGTGTGTGTGTATGTATATGTATATATATATATAGTCATATAGCATGTTTAAAGCCAAGTATATGCACAATTAACAGTAGTTTGCTGTTTCGGTCAGTATTCAAGTTCTGATTAAATGCATGTGTCTTTTTTAGCGGGGCCAGATCTAACTCTCACTGAGACCTTTTTCTGTTGCAGAAACATAAATTGACAATGATTAGGGATGACAACGCTTCCTCCCTCAGCCTATGTTTTCTCTCTGTTTCAAAGTGGGATGCCCCATCTGCTCTAAGCAGAAGTAGGGAATGTCTACCTTAAAAGCAAATAAAACCTTTCCTGTTATCCCTGTGCAGTCCCTATCCATGATTTTGGGTGCAGCTTGATGATTTTCCTTATTTGTAGCTTTAGCAGTGGGTCAGATTGGTTGAATTTTTTTCTCCTCAGAGGATGAAGTGTGTCTGCCACACCTGGTTTCCAAGGAGTCTCCCTGGCTTCCGGCTGCCTGCAGCAGGGTCAGTTTGCAGAGCTTGCCACCTTCTCAAGGTTGAAAATTTGGGCTTTGCTGCCATACATTTTCTGCAGGTTAAATAATGACTGTGCTGAGCTGATTAACAGAGAACATTCAGTTTCCTTATTGCTGATGAAAGGGCTGAAATACGTGTCCAAATCCCATTAGTGGAGATCTAGTCACAGCTGAACTATGCGAGATTTTTCAGAACTCATGCAGTATAACTGTACAAATATGAGGTATGAAATGGAATAAACCTAATTTTATGAGCTGTTTCTATGCTATTGCAGTGGGGTTTTTTTTGGCGACAGGGGGCATGGTTTGTGTCTTTTTTTAAGGCTACAATTTGTGCTGGTACAGGGTCAAAGAATTGCTCCTTAACATTTGATAGTTTGGAGGTGCCAGCAGCATCTATATGATGTAGTGGTCACACATCTCAGTCTCCAGATCCTTCCAACCAATATACTGCAGAAACCCAGAGCTGCTGGAAGCCTCAGGGATGGGGCTGGGAATGGAGGTGAACGAACAATGGTCCCACCTCAGCTGCCCTTTCAAGATGCTTGCATTTAGTGGTGCTTGTAGGAATTGTGGAGCACCTGACTTTATCAGACCCTGTGCTGTGGAGAGAGCAGAACAAGCTGAGGGGTTTTTCCCCCTCTACCTATTGAAAGATCCCACGTGAATCATTTCCTGGTGTTGAACATTTGTGCTTCATAGTGCTAGCCAGGAAGAGGAAGAAGGATTGTCTTGGTGAGAATGCTCTTAATCAGCCACTTGATAAACATCTTCATCTCTTAATCAAGACCTCAAGGGAGCCCTAGATTAGAAGTGTGTGGGGTTTTATCCCAAAATACAAACATTAATGTCAAATGCAATTATTGGGGGATATTTATATTCAATTACAAAGAAGCTAGTTGAATTCCCTTAGTCTGAGGAGAAAAAATAGAGGACAGAATTAGGTATAAATTAGCAGCAATGGAAAAGATACTTAGATGAGTTTAAGCTTTTGTAAACTGTTCTTAATATACAATGAAAAAAACTGCACAGCAGAAGCATTTATTGCTTAAGTTAAAAACTGTCCACAGTGTGCTGATTACAAAGTCCATTTAGCTGGATAAGTATTGGCATTGGCTTGTAGGTATGAAAATAAGTGTATTTTATTCTGATAGCAACGTTTTATGGCTCAGATTCATTTGCTCAATAATATTCCTCCTAGAAATAAAAATATCATAACCACTCATTTATAAGTAAATTATTACTGTGTTCTGTTATGGCAGCTTCAGTTGGGTATTGTAGGCCAAGGATTTTTTCCAGAAAATTATTTCTTCTTCTTCCTCAATAATGGGAGTGTTTCAGTCAGCTGCTACACAGCAACAACATTGAGAAATATGGTTAGGATAGAAAGTGGATTGCATTTTTTATTTCTCTGCCCTCCACTTTTCTAGCAACAAAAAAACCCCCCCAAACTGGCATCCAACCAAAATATTTTAAACGTTGAAATTAGCAGACTTGGGTTTACATTCCCACAGCTCCCTGCAGTTGATACCTTTCACTGGGCCATTGACAGTCACTGTTTTTTGTTTGCTTCCTCCATTTTAGCGGCTCTGTGGGTTGAGTGGCCCTTTGTACAGTGTTATTAACAGATATGCCACTAGCCTGTCACTGGGGACAATTATTTTGTGTTTATTATCAGTCCTTTACAGGCTGCTTGTCGCTTTTTGGGCAGGTAACTCTGCAGAGAAAGGTACTGATACCAGAAAAGAGCTCATGGAGACTTCATCGCTTAAAAGAGTTTATAGGGACAGGTGCAACAGATAAAGGAATATTTTCATATTTATTGCTTTATGAGATTCTAGTAAGGACCATAAAATCCAACCCATTGGGTCAGAAAGTGAGTGTTTTGTTGGTGGTGGTTTGTTTTTGTTTTTTTTTTGTTTCTTTTTTCATTGGGTTTTTGTTAGTTTTTATGTTTGTTTGTTCTGGTTTGTTTTGTTTTAGTTGGTTGATTTCTTAAAGATTGCTACCCCTAACATTGTAATTCTTTGAAGTGTGCTTATCTGCTTTCTGCTTTTGTTGTCTTCAGATTAGCCCAGCTGTAACATTCTTTCTTTAAAAACTAGAGACACAAGCAAACTGTTGATTATTCAGAGTAGGAAGTAGAAAAAAAACACCCACCCAAATACTGTGAGGTCACTTTAGAAGACATTTTGAGCCAACCTCCTCTTAAGTACTGAAACATCTCTGGTTAAGGTTTATGATAAATTAAGGGATTCAGAACCATTATAGGGTAGGAAGTTGAGTTCCAAATTGGAGAACTGGAAGTGTCTGACAGTTGTTTTTATTAGGGCTGTGGAAATCTGGTCTGCTCAGAAAAACCACAGGTTTAGGACAGTCTTGCTGCCTTTGATTGAAACTGGGGCTTGCATTAAGGCCTTATAATGAGAAATTCAGTTCCTGAACGGGCATTCCATTTGTGTGTCCCAATATTGGAAGGGATTTCTAACAAATACCCTGGGTTTGGCTCATTTCTGTTGAAAAGGACTCCTCAGAAGGGTTGTTGCCTTTGGGTTGTGTCTGGTTGCACTGGGAAATATTTACAAACCTCCCATTGGCACTTGGAAATACAAAGGCAAGACTTCTGCTCTATAAAGAGTTTGTGTCCAGTCCTTCATGCCCCAGGCTGGGTGGGTGTTATTTGTTGTGACTCTAGGAACACTTGGGCACCTGTTTATCTGAAAGGCATGGAGCAGATGCCTCTGGTTTTTGTGCCAGCTCCATTCCGGTTATTTCCTCATTGCACCAGGACTGTGCTGGCTCAGACCTACCATTGTGTTAAACAGAACATGTAATAATGCCCTTAAAACATCACACATTTATCACTCGCCTCGGATCAAAGGTGTGGGGCTTCAAAGGCTCTAATGAAATTGTGGTGATGTAGAACATGGCCTTTATCTGCATACGTTACGCACTGATGGTTGTGTGGTTTCATTTGGGTTTTTTTCTAAACTTATTGAGTTCAATATTGCAAAACTCTTCTGAGATGTTTCCCATCCTTGCTGTTGATCAAAGTACTTAAATATATCCAGGGTTTACCATAAGATTATTTCATTTTTCCTAGCTAGAAACAGCTGTTCTGTTTAGCTCTGTCATGGTATTCTTGCTCTTCCTTGCTGTCCCAGTGTTCCCTTGTTTGCTGTCCAGGTTCCCACGGCTTCCTTTCTCTGTCTTTACTAGTGCTGCAGTTTGTAAACCCTTTTTAAATGTGCCACAGATGAGAAATATGTCTGTTTCTGGCTCAGTTTTGGAATTCAAGCCTTTCTTAAAAGTTTGTAAACCATTTAGGTCAAAACAGGTGTGCAGGATCTCATGGGGTAATTTGACATTACCACCTTGAACTGTGCCTCCTTCAAGGATCTGGACTGAAACTAAACCTGATTTAATGGCTGGCAAGACTTCAGGCAGTGATTTTTAGAGATGTTTAGGAATGGTTGTGGAACAGTAGAAGTGTTTCCAGAAAATTAGGTATCCAAGACTTTAGCTCTACAGTCTAATAATAATTGATCATTAAGCTCGATATCGGGTGCTTTTATGGTCAGCAGTTTAGAAACAACGGTGAGGATAAAGCGAAGATGGAAATACTACTTTCTGTAAATAAAAAGTCATTTTGATTTGATAACTGTGCTGTTTTTGCAGGGTTGGTGAAAGTCTCCTGAATACAGAGGGACAAGCGCTCACTCTCCAGTTCCTTTCCCCTTGTGACTAGCCAGGCCCATATGTTCCACTTGTCTGTGATTAATGAATCATCATTTGCTTCAGAGGCTCTTGTAAAATGACATTTTTGTTTAAGTCTCGTGCATACAAATTTGAAGCTCCAGTTTGGCAAGCTTTTGTGAGCAAGAAGTCAAGTGAAGGGTCTTGTTTAATTCAGTGGAAATGTTCATGTGTGTTTTTGGTGAGATCAGGCTCTCCACATGATAAGCTGTGTTTTATTACAGTGTACTCTGTGCTTTGGCTTGTACAAACCATTTGTATTTTGTGATTTTTTTATTATTATTTATTGGCAAAAAAACTTAACTGATATTCAAAAATCTGGAGAGCAGATACTGCATAAATAATCCACTATTTTGTATAAAGAAGAAGGAGGGGAAGCGGACTAATTATAATCTTCCTCATAACACATTTAAATTTGGTATGTGGAGTCTTAAAAAGAGAATAAATGAGAACCAGCTGCTTATAGAGAACTCTCCTTTTTCTCTTTTTTCCCAGTCCTTTCTTTCAGTGCAGCCAAGTCATCTCTTGTAGTGAACTGCTGAGTCAATAATTTTAAAAACTCACCAACTGTTTCTTATATCTATACAGTTAACTGATAAGAACCTGTTAAGGGTTACACCCTTCCTTATTTACAGTGGTAAGGCAAACATGGTTATGGAAGCAATTCCATTTCAAATTTAAGGTGTATATTACATGGTATCACAGTATTCTTTTGGCATATTGAATTTAATTTAATTTGTGTGTGCATGCAAATGAGGCTGGAAGTTGGAGAGCTGCATTCCTGCCGGTGGGTAGAGCAGGCAGCTCCCTCACACAACCTTCTCACACATTTCACGTGACCTGATCCTTGATGATCCCAAAAACTGGCAAGTCCTTCCGTCCCCTTGGAAATCAGCAAGAAGTTGCTGTTTACTGGAATGGAGAGATAAATCATATCAGAAATGGAGCTTCCAGCCCTGGGAAATCGTTCCTTTACCTTCTTCATATATTAGAGTGCCCTTTATCTCTCTGTGGGAATTTAGGAAATTTGTAGGGGACAGAGGAACACGGAGAGGTGCTGCAGGTTCCAGGTACAGCACAAGGTCTGTGCAGTCAAGGGGGAGTTTTGCTGAAATAATGGAATGAGCATCTGTAAGGCCTATAAAAACCCCTCCAGGAATGTACACAATTAAATGGAAATAGTGTTGCTTCCAACAGCTTTTAAAACATTCTGCAGGGGTTAATAGCTTTTCGATAGAGCTCTTCGCCCAAATGCATTTGGAGTAAGGTGATTTTCTCTTTTTACATCAGAATTTTAAGACATAATTCAGTGCCATGCAAAAATTTTTTGAGAGATCTATTTTTGGAAATTTGCATGTCAAAGATGAAATAATAAATATCTTGTGGTTTGGGTGTTTAATTTTAAACAGTCAAGAACCTTCGCCCCATTGTGTCTTTTTGTTTCCTACTCTCATGGATAATGTTTGGCCAAAGCCAAAAGGCTGTTCTAAATAGCCCTTTTTCCACGCTCTCTCTTTCACCTTTTCACCTTTTGGATAAGTTAAGAAAAAGCAGCTGTTGCGAAGGGTGACAAAACTCAAAAACTATCTCTGGGACAGGGCAGAGTTAAACAAAGTGGAAACATGTAATTTCTGTTTGGGATGAACTGCTAAAGGGAGAGCTAGGACCAGGATTGTAGTCAGGAAGAACTGTTTTTGGCTTTGTTTTTTTTCCCTGATGGATGAAATAGAAGATTGGAATTTGTGTATTTCCTTGTCTTCCCTCTTCTCTGGTTTCTTCTATCTTTGTACCTTTAAGATAAATATTACTGCAAATAAAATAATTTATAATATATCCAGGTCAAGATATTGGTACTGCAGTTTTTCATCCTTTAAAAAAAAAGCAAAAAACCAACGGAGTGGTAGGCAGTGCAAATGAGTTTTATGAGACAATCTGAGGAAACCCACCAAATGGGTGGGTTTCCAGATGGGAAAATAAAACAAGACATAATGCCTGAACCGAGGCCAGGCTTGGCCATGACAAATGGGCTGAATTCTTCAGCCCTGTCAAGACTGAGGTCTTTGGGGGGTGTTGGTGGGCAGCAGGATTTTGGGTTGATGGCATTTGTCCTGTCGACAGTGAGGAACCAGCAGTGAGGTGAGAGCTCAGGTAAAGAATTCCAAGATTCCCAGTCTGCTCTCATAACTTCACTCAAGTTCTTGCAGTATTTACCTTTTTCCTGTGGAGGACTCCCTTATTTTCACTGGATTTCATGGAAAGCTGGGTACTCTGATAGCCTTTAGGCCTCTGCAAATCTCTACCACTAATATTTATCTGATGTATAATCCATTCCAAGGCCTTTATGAAATTTTTCTTGACTGTCTTTAGGGCTTCTGAAAACAAAGGATTATAGAAAAGTTAGTAATGTTTTTTTGTTAGCTCATTTACGATTTTTTGCCTGGGCAAAGAGCCGTATGTTTTTGTGTTGCCTGTGGTTTCTTTTTGGAGTAGCAACCTTAGGCTGTGTTTTAGGCATGTTACACAAAGAATCCAGATGTTTCTCAGAATGAGAATGAAAATACATTTGGTTGCCCATGTTAAAAATACTCTGATCCTCTTATTTTGGCTCATTAAGTGTGTTGGTGCTTGAAAATTAGATTGAATTTGGTATCTAAAATCTGGAAGGATTGCAGACTCCCTGTGAAATATTTTCTTCCCCTCCTGCCATTCCCATGTATGAAACACATATTTTCAGTAGGGAAATAAAAAACCTAAGTCATCATTTGGATGTGCTTATTAGAGATTTGTGATACTGCCATTAGTTTGTTCCTTGAAATATGTAAAGTGGTTTTGGACTCTTTGAGTCAAAAGCTGAATGGGATTTTCCTAGATCTAACTGCAATCTTAGCTTGCTCTGTCCTGTGTCAAACACGGACAGCAGTGCAGGGAGATTTAATTCTCCGTGCTCTAAAAGCGTGGTCCCTGCACAGCAGTGAGGAACAGGCTGGCTGGGCAGCAGGTGGGACACAGGCTGGGAACACGGGGGGAAGCCAGGATCTGGCTGTTAGTTTAACAGATAAGAGTGGCAGTTAAGGGAAAAGAGTCATGTTTTGCGGTAGGATGTTGAAGGCCAGGACGATGTGATAAGAAACCAGCGGGATGGTTGATAGGAAAGGTCTGAGGAAGGGTGTAGGCTGGAAGAGAGAAGCAGGACTGCAGTGAGGAGCCCGGTGTCTGGGGACAGTCGGTTAAAAAGGCTGAAGAGGAGCTGGAAGATGGCACAAGGGCGACCGAGAAAGAGCTTGGTGACTGCAGAGAGCTGGGGGTGTGCCGGGGTGAGGCTCTGCTTTCCTGAGTAGAGGGGCTGAGATACGGATGGAGAGCAAGGATGGGAGCTGGGTGTGTTACCATGACATGAGCTGATAAGTGTTGCATTAAGCAACCCTCGGCGCTTATTCCCTTGATCAAGGAGCCCCAAGATTTCATTTCCGTGACTTCAGTTTCCACTGGGTGTAATTCTGAGGGAGGATCAAGTCCAGAATTCCAAAAGCAGCAAGAGCAGGTGGAGATAGGGAGAACCCTATTGCATCTGAAGCTATGCTCATCCCTTTGTAACCAAAAGTTTCCCATTCAGCTGCAAATTGCATGTCGTTCCCAGATCCTTGCCATGGCAAAAGGAAGGTGATGATTTGCGTAATGGCTCGATTGAAATGGATAAAGGGGAATCTTCGCATTTGGTTAACAATTGTAGGGGATACTCCCAGCTCTCTGCTGCTTGCAGACGCAGAATGATGCTCCAGCGAGGCTGGCTCTGTGTGTGTGCCACTTCTGAGCTGAATCATCAGCGTTAAAACCACATTCAATGCTTTACTGCAGCGCCCGTGGTATTTCTACAAGGGAAGTTACAGTCACACTGGGTGGAGGAACCTCCCTGTCTGGCTATGGGGATAGTGAATACAAGGAAATGCTTGCGGTTCTGGACATGATGGCATCGCTTGGTATTTCTCTGCTATTTTTTGCACTGATGCATTTCATTTGGCAGTTGAGAATTTCATAGCAAACGCTCTGTAAGATGCAAATACTCTGTTCCGACGTTTAATGTTTTGGAATGTTAATGGATTTTATATTTTTTTTCCCCCCTCCTTGCTGAATGTTTCTTTATCTTGTGGGGGTGAAGCTGTATATGTGAACTGCATAGTGAGGGGGCTGTGCCCAGCGGAGGCAGCCACACAGATGCTTTTAGTGCTCCTGATCATCACGAGTGGGCTTCGGGAGCCACTCACAACCCCTCCTACCCAAGACTGGAGAGTGCTTTCCTCTCCCCTCTCTCTAAATATTGTGCAACATGCATGTGATCCCCAAAGCATTTCTTAAGATTCAGATGAGGAAAATCATTATTTATTCTGGTCAGCAGCCATGTAGCACTGGAGAACAGACAGTGCTCTGCTTTACATTCTGCTACAATTGCCATCTCCTTTTTTCCCCATCCCAGCATTTTCAGCCGAGGGTGAGAAATACTTGATGCCCACAGTCTCTGTTCATGCTCTCTTTAACGAGACCTTTGGGATCTGTAAGGAGTATTTTGTGGGACTCGGTAAGTGCAAGTTCCTGTGTATTGTGATGAGAAGTGCATATTACTCAAATTTTTGTGGGCTTCATTGTATTGGCCTAAACTTTGCCCCTGTACCACTGTGACCCAGCTTCCTGGCAACTTCTGAATCGAGGCCCTTTCATCCCAGCTGTGTGATAGATCCCAAGCAGGAGCGTGGAGTAAATGTGGTTTCTTATTCATGAATTAAGCCTTAAATGAATTGAGCAACACTGGTGTATTGTAAAAGGCAAGGAAGGATTGAAAAGGTCTTTTTAGAGGACCAGCGTTGAAGGTGTTTGGATTGAGACAGAATAACTTGGAGGAGTTACAGCTGGGCGGATCAGTTTATTATTTCTTCAGATTTTTAAGGCCTTCTTTCACTTATTAATAAGTTCTAGTCTGCTATCTTTACCTATCTAATTTTGAAGAAAAACAGAAGTGATCTGTGGTATAATTCTCCTTTCTTTAGTCTCTGATGAAAGAAGTGCTTACATGCAACTTAAATAATGAAGGCTTCCAATGTGCACTATTTATATTCCCTCTTGTCTATGCTTATGCTTTTGCAAAAATGAAACTTGACTGAATATACTTTTAATTTCTTCGATATTTTGTGAATACACAACCACAGTTTATTGAATTTTGCACAGAACAAAACACAGCCCTATAATGAAATTAGGCCCGATTGAATGTGGAATATTAAGACATAATCCTTTTTGCTTTCTGTGTCATGAAGTCTGAGAGTAGACAGATAATCTGGCTTTTTAAATTTTTTTGTGAAGTTTGAGAAGTCCTCAATTTCTTTCAGAAATAATGAACAGCTGCCACCATGCTCCCTGTCTTCAGCTGGAATTCTGCAGTGTCTGTTGCTTGAGATAACCAGGTCTCTCTCATGAGGGAGACATTTACATGCTGACATGTGAGCTGGAGAAACCTGGGATGGTTAAGAGACAAGTGGAAATACAAGCAGAAATGAACATCAGCAGTCATTCCTGTGCTTGTTGCTGGTACTTACATATTCGAGGAGGCTGTGGATGTATTTCAGGCACTGTTTCAGCCCTGGCAAATTGATATCTTTAGAAAAATCTATAAATTCCCTGCTTGGAGCTGGGAATTTCATGTGGTTGATCAATGGGTCATGTCTGTGGTATTTCCAAGGGGGAATGAATGAAGGGAATGTGGGGTAGGACTGGAAGGTCTCAAGAAGTCCCTTCTCATTAAAAAAAAAAAGTTTGTGGAAATGTCTGTGCAGGCAGAGCAGGGTCCCTGTACTTGTGCTCCTCCACCTGACTTCTCTCCTCTCTGAATGCACCAGAACCTGCATGAGCAAATGTGAGGTCAGTGCCTTAGGCAGGGATCTTTTGGCTTTAGGCTTTCAGTTTGAGGAGTTTTAATCAAAATATCTTCCTTCTTTTCATCTATTATAGCAAATAGTTAAATGATGTGAGAATTCTTCCCTTGGTTCAGTGTCTCAGCTGAATTACTGATGCAATACCCTGGGGAACCCTGAGTTTAAAATACACTGCTGCTGTCATTAGAGCCTTATATTCCGTGTATTTTCGTGCTGTTCTCAATCTGTGCCTCTCCAGCCATTAATGCCACGCAAAGCTTTCCCTTGGGAAAGTGAGCAGAAGCAGCCTGTAGCTGACACGAGGGACCTCTGGGGAGAAAAACCGAGAAATGGGAACCGACTGTAGCATGAACAACTTCCACATGAAACAGATATCTTGTGGAAAGTGGATTACTTTTTTTCCCAAGCAAACCTTACCCTCCATAGTTACTGCTGTAGCAAATCTATTTGTTAGTAGTACAAAGAAAATAAAATCAGTTTAATTCACACAAACCCGACTTTCAGAGCTTCACAGGCCTTCCTGTGGCTTTTGCTTTTGCCAAGTGAAAACATAAACATCTGAAGATTTGGCTCTGCGAAAACACACGATGGTAATGAGCCAATAACACTCATTCTATTGACAGCAATAACTCTTCTGAGTGGGCTTTGAAGGGACTGCTGTTTATCCAGGGATTCATCCCACCTGCCTCACCTGTACTTTGGGATGTGGGAGCGGCCCTCTGCCTGTGTGTGCAGTGGGAACCCCACGTTTGGTGACTGCACACATGTATGGGGAAGGGATGTTTTCTGTGCAGTCCCTTTCAATAAACTATTGTGTATCAGAATGGATGCCTGCATTCCATCGCAATTTAGTTTTCAGCAGTTTGTCCTAAGAAAAATAGAAGATGAAATAGCGGAAATATCCCACTTCCACGTATCAGGAAATCATATGTAAAAGTGTTGTTATTGCTGGCTCGGCCCAAGCTGCTGCTAGCCCTGGATCCTTGTTAGTGACATGATGAGACTGGGTTTCATCCCGTCTACCTGCTGGGTGGAAATGCATGTAACAGCAGCAAAAGCATCTGCTTCCTCTAGTTCAAAGCTCTGGCACTGCTGTGTTTGATTCTTAAATTTGTCTCAGAAGTTGTTTGGCAAGGGTGTGCTTAGTCATCTGTATTTTTATTTTTGGTTCATGTCATTCAGTAGCAGCTCTTGGTTACATTCTTCCATTAAAAATGCACAGGTTTCCTTTCTTTTATAGTTTTGGATATCTGGTTCACACCCTGAACATCTGGGTGGTAATAAAAAGTGAAGAAGCTTTTCATTCATAAAAGCTGGAATGATTGATCCAAGCACCAACAACTTCCCTGCCTTCGCAAAGAAAAGAAACCTTGTGAATGGGTGAGTCACATCGGTGCAGATGATGATATCAAAAATAATACCTAATAGAGAACAAATACTTGAGGTGACTTTCACCTGTGAATAAATATACCAGATGTCTTTCAGCAAGCTGGATGCTGTGACAGCCAGGAAGATGTGCAGCTGAGGGATATCTGCCGCATAAAGCACTTTCTCATCTTGCCAAGTCTCAGAGCTGTGTGCAAACAAAATACCTCACCTTCTTTTGCTTGTGCTGATGATACAGTCTCTGCCTCTTCAGTGTTTGGGCTCTGTGTTCTAGCTAATGGGCAAGTCTCCCTGTAAGTGGTATCTGTGGCTCTTTTCTGGTTTTGTAGGCTCATGGGGGTTCATTTGCTCCCAGTGCCTGCCACACTAATAAGGATTTATAATCAACTTTATTTTAAACATGCTGCATGGCCATCTTGAAGAGAGACATCAAAACTCACCAAGTCAGTAGTGGGAAAAAAAGAATTCGAGCCCAAACCTATCAGGTGTTAGCCACCTCTTCTGTGGCCATAGGTAAAATGAAGAATTCAATGAAAGAGTTTCTTAAATTCAGTATTTTGTAGCTAGGAAGCACCTGACACTAACATGACCAGCCTGACACTTACACTGTAAAAATATTTGCAAGAGTTTAAACTATGTAGTACCTTTTGTGGAAATATTATTTACCTTTTACCTCGTATCATCACCCCATTCCTCTGACTCATCCTCCAAAAAAAAAAAAAAATTAAAGTGGTTGGGTGAGTGTAGATTACTGGCCTCTTTTTGATTCTGCTGTCATATTGTGTACATGGTCAATCATGAGAAGATTAATCTTGCCTTGAAAGATAATAAGGGCCATTGAACTCCAAAAATGTAATGTCACAAAAAAAGAATGTGTTTGTACTAATTCCTATGAGCTGTGATGCTGGCACTATAAAAGCTTCTGTACATGTTACACTGTTTTTATGTTTCAGTTGAGAACACACGGCTCTGCTCATTAGAGAAACAGGGATATCAAAACAGCGTTTTGAAATAATTTTGGTGGAAACATCCACGGAATGTACTATCCCTACATAAATAACACTAGTGGCATTATTTGTTCTGGCTTTCTTAGCAAGAAATTATCTCTTGAACTCCCTAACCAGGTAGGACTGAAAAGCACCGAGGTAGAAATGGCTGAACTGCAAAAGGAATGAGAATTCATTAGAAATAAGCTTGCAGCACTGTGGGAAACGGTAACACATTTGATGGTGACCCTGAGTGCAATACTTAGGAATTGATAACTTGCATGTAAATCTTCTGAAGTGTTCCAGAGTGGCAGCTACAGCTGCTGGTGTTTGGGTCCTCTTAGCTCCCCTACCAACCTGTCTAAGACAAGGGCTTTGCTGAAGGATCTGTGATGCTGTGAATAACACACGATTTTACTGAATTTTCTGCAGTAAAACACTGCAAACTGAGGTTTTGTTACAGATTTGGGCTGTTGCCGTGCTATTGGAATCCCTGGTTCTGAACAGGATATAAAATGGAACTCCCTGAGCTGCTTTGGATTGAACTGCAAGGCTGGGGAGAAATCCTGCTGCCCTTCTCTGGGATAGAAAATAAATGATCCTGTATGATTCTGAGAATTTGGAGCTGTTGGGAAGGATCCAGCAGGTCTGCACCTCATAGAAATAGGTGCCTGATAGCTGGATCTAGTCACTAAATCCATTTTCTAAGAACCCTTCAGTATGTAGAAAAAAAAAATAGAGTGGAGGGTATGAAGAAAACGCAATTCACTAGGACACAAATACAAGCTGCTAAATTGTGTCTTGAAACTGGAAATGGTGGAATGTTATTTGTCTGTACAGCTTCAGATGCTGATTATGGTATGGATACTTTCTTCTGCTGGGTTTTTTTTGGTTTTTTGGGTTTTTTTTCCCCATGCAAGGATTTGCTGTTTCTGCACTAGAGCTGTGGGTTTTCTTATACTGGAGCACTTTATTTTTGTGATCTCTAGGATTTCCTCAAAATTCTTCTCAGAATGGCTCCAGCAACTTGCTTTCTTTGTGAAGTGTGGCTTGCTTCAGTGACTTCTTTACAACCAGCTGCTAATGGCAATTCTCAGGGAGCAGCTAACAGCTCACAAGAAATGAATCACCTTTTTCTTAATATTCAGGCAAGGTTTTCCATTTTCACGAGTTGGAAGAAAGAGGGAAGTAAGTTATAACCCCTGTAATCGTTTTTAAAGAGTTACAAGTGCTGAAATAGCCAGTCAGGAGGAAAGTACCCATAAGGGTGTTATTGAAGTTGTCCCCCTGCTACATAACTTAGAAGTTAATCAATGTTTCAGAGTTCAAAAGAGAGGAAGGTCAACATGGATTCTGATAAAGTTTATCTCGCGGCAGTAAGTTCAGAGGCTGCAGAGGAAGGGTGTGAAATAATTCCCAAAAAAATCAGATGAGAGGATGCAGATCCTACGGCCCCTGGCTAGGAAGCTACACTGCGTCACTTTGAGACAAGAAGGGTTGTCCAGGGCTGTAGTACAGACAGGATATTTTATTTTTATCCTTGTTTTAATTTCCAGTGTGATTCCCTCCTTCATTTTTGTGGGCAGCCTCCAGAAGGTAAAACATGCGTGGCCGCACACACAACAGGGAGAGTAAAGCTTTTGAGTTAAATATTCAAAACTCTTTATTACTTCTGAAGTTAAGTGGCTTGCCTAATTCCGATGAACTAAGCACCATGACAGAAACAAAAACTGGTGAAATTCAAGGCCCATTAAAGTCAGAGGAATTTTCCCAGGCTTTTTCTTTCTCCACTTGCAAGTATTCCACCTTACTTGATTTATAGTGTTGAGATTCTGTTCCTGATTTGCTCTTGGTTCAGAATGTGGTACTCAGCAGGGTAAAAAGATTCAATCCTAGCAGGGAAGCCAAGCCTCCTGGCATGAGAGGAGAACACGACTGAGAATTGTTTTTTAGATACAGCAGGAAATGGAGCATTTTAGAGGCCTTTTTCAACCTTAGGGGTTCTATGATTTTGCAGAAAATATACATCTGGATATGCTGCAAGCAAAACCTTCCATTACTTGGAAAAGAAATTCTCAGAAAAATCTGATCTGTTGAAGTTTGGGCATTCAGTGCTGAAAGTTGTCTTGACAAAAAATGTATTTCCCAAATTATTTTTTAACTTATTTTCTTTTTCTAGCAGGAAATATAGTTGATACAAAGGTCACAATTATGTCAGAAAATGTGGAATGTCTGCTAGTTAACCCAGAGTTAAAAGACTCTGAGATTTGCTTAGAAAGATGGAGATACAGATATAGATATAGATATAGATATAGATATAGATATAGATACAGATATAGATATAACAGAGACCTCCTTGGGCTGGGAGTGAGGGGGATGAGTTGAGGAGACTGGTTTTGGGGACATAAATAGGTTCTAATTTTTTTTTTTATTTTTTTTTTTGGCCACACATGGAAGGAAATGCGTTCATTAGGAATATTGACATTGGCCTGTTCTGTTGGAGGTACTGGCTGCTCTCTCTTCATAATTATACTGTGCATCTCCAGGTTTCCCCTCACATTTTTTTCAGAGCTATGTATTTTCCAGCTAAATATACATAATCTGAAATAATCCAAAACAGATTCTTCAAGGCAGATGCATTAGTTAGAATTTTAAATGCACTTATCCCTTAGTAAATAACTGTCCCCTACAAAAACATTGACTTTATTTCAGGAACTAGAGATGGATTTCTTTCAACTAAGGTGGGTATTGCTATGGTTTTGCTTGCTGCTTTGGAGATGTAATGATCAAAAATAGGATTTTTAATCTTTTTTTTAATGCCCAGTGGAAAATTTGTTGACTTTTCATTATAATGAAAAA
The DNA here is from genome assembly GCA_013400915.1 of Pardalotus punctatus. Taxonomy (NCBI): domain Eukaryota; kingdom Metazoa; phylum Chordata; class Aves; order Passeriformes; family Pardalotidae; genus Pardalotus; species Pardalotus punctatus. Next base: position 167,344 of record VZTX01016848.1, read on the forward strand.
ATACGCCCAACTCTAGTTGAACTCATTCACTGTAGCTCCTTGGAAATTTGTCTAAATATGAAAAATCCCCTTTTCTCAAGTATTAATTTTAGCTTGCTGTCAGCATTGCAGATAACATTTGCTTCAGGGCTTGTGGATGACCAGGCAGTGGCCATGCTTTCAAAACTGCGTGTAGCAGTGAGCTGTGTCTAGGGAAGCTGAATTTCTCTCTTTTAGCAGTGGGTAAATAAACCTCAGGTGGATCCCTCCGGTCAGGAGACAACTTAAAAGAGGATCCCAATTCAATTTTTCTGTCCTGTACACTTTCAGCCTGCCACAGTCTCCAGAGGGGGCTTTTCTACCTGCAAAATATTTTGTCTGGTTTTCAAATTCCTTCTACAATCCTCTTGGCATTCCTAAAGCCATAAAGTGTATTTTCCCCCTCAATTTCCTTCTACAGGCAGAAATCAGGGCCAGCCCTGCCAGTAGGGGTCAGGGAATACCCGAGCTAATCCAGGCTTTGGCAAACGAGGAATGGTGGTGGTGGAACAAAACTTGAGACACCTAAACCTGCAACCATTTTCTTGTACAGAAATAGAGAGTTTTGTGACGTTCTCATGGAATTCAACACTTGCATGGACTAGGCACAAAAATATTTAAACTCCTTTCTGCCCGTAACACAGGTGCCTCAAAAACACAGAGCCCCAGGCTTTAACTGGTGTGAACTGCCCTTAGTTTTCTTTAAGAATCAACAGGAAGCAAGACTTTGCTTAGCTTTAATTCCACGTGTTTGGTGGCCATGGAGGATGCGTGAGATGCGAGTACAGGTCATGTCTCCCCAATAAAGAAACAAATTTTGCTCCACCCCCCTAATCTTGAAGAGACAATTTAAATTCTGCAAACACATCCATCTCTCAAAATCAGTCTTGAAACTCAGGCTGTCACCCTGTTTGATGTTGAGAATGTGCCCAGGACACGCAGCAAACGCGTTCCATGGCTGCCACGTCCTTGGAAAAGGAGCTGGGTCACGTACCAGGATCCCTCTCCTCAGCCTGCACCGGCATTTCAGGCAGAATGCAGACTTCCTGGGAGTTTCACAATCCTGTGCAGGAGTGCAATCAATCTTCAAACATCATTAAATTTGAACCTATGTGTAAATGCATACAAGTTCATACAGTGTAACAGGTTATCAATCACCATCTCTCTTTGCGGGGCTGCTTTTATTTTTTCTTTCCCTTCTGTTTTCTCCTTTGTCTCTTTTTCCTCTCTCTCTCTCTCTCTCTGTTTTTTGGTTGGTTTTTTTTTTTTGTTTGTTTGCTTTTTTTTTGTTTCTTCAGGTTTTTTTTTTTTCTTTTTTTAGCCTTCCCTTAGGAATTGCTTTTGAAGGTATTTTGATTAGTTATGTAATTGGCCACTTGTACAGTTAAAAGCAAACTTTCAGGTCACATACTGTGTGTTTACTCTTTGGCTTTAGGAGAGCTTCATTCAGAAGAAATTGCTATTGTTTCTTTGCCTTCCCATGGGAAAGCTTTAGTTTTGGAAACCATTCAATAAATGTAAGGTATGCAAAGAATACTGTAAAGACAGTTCTTGAGTTTGCCAACCTTTTTTTTTTTTTTCTTTTTCAGGCAGTAGTTATCAATTACTTTCTCCTGTATTAAGGCAGATGCTTTTCCTGTGCATGCTGCTATGGACGGATCTTTGATTCCTTGATGACCCATGAAACTGATGAATTGTCAATGTCTTCTCCTCTCTCTCTTTCCTACTCTCCTCCCCCAGACTGCAGGAACTTTCAAAAGGATAGAATTACTCAGCTGATCCTGGGTCATTGCCTCAGCCATTCTTGAGAAAAAGTGAGCATCAGCGATAGAATGATCTGAGCTGACAGATTTTTATGCTCAAATCTGCTCATATCCCTTTTATTTATGGTGAAATGAATGTATATTTCAACTACAGATAACTCCATAAGACTGAGAATTCATTGGAGACCTGAAGATGCTCATGAAGACTTAACATTGTTTTTCATCAGAAAAATGTTTAGATATCTGGCCCACAGTGCATTTGGTATGCCTCATATCATAATAATCACTTTGATTATAGACTTAATACACAGCTGCACTGAGTCAGAAATGCATTGAATGTATTCCCATTCTAAAATAAATCTTTTAGAGTCACCGCAGGATTAATCTAGTTTGTGAAATCTGTCATTTCAGTTCAAGTGGGTATGTAAACTCTCTGGTTCGTTTTGGTTCTAGGATGAATTTCTCAATTATTTAATCTGTTATTATAGTGATAAGGTACTTCCTAATGAAAATTCTGAACTTAGCTTGTGAAGATAATTTTTGAACACTTAAACCCTGGAGAGATGCACTTCTCTTCTGAGCGTGGTAGATTTTTTTTAGGCACCTCTTATTTGTGGGACAGACTTGATTTTTAACTGACAAAAAAAAGAATTCCCAGGAAAATGAAATTACTTATTATGTAGCTCTGTAAAAATAATGAATTGGCATTATCAACTTATCTTTTTGGTAAATATCAGTCTTCTAAAATCCAGCTGTGCTGTCTTCTAAATGGCACAGTGGAAAAGCAACAGAAACTTCAATTGCCGCATCGGTTGGTAGAATGAAAATTTCTGAGTTATGCTGTTACTATATCATAAACCATAGCATGAAAATAAGTTTGGTGTTTGCATCTCCTGTTGTAAAACATTTTAAAAAATCCATCAACTATTACACCTTCTACCTCATCTATTGATATAATTGCAATGTGACTAAAAGAGCCCCTTAAAGGCAGCAGGTAACTCTTCCTAACCATAATGGTTTGGCTGTGAGAGCCTGTCATGAGGAAGCTCTTGGGCACCAGGGTTACATAAACTCTTTTCTGTTTAAAGGCTTGAAGCTCTGTGTAACTCTCATGCAGGGGGTGACCTTTCCTTCTATTGCTGGTCCCAGCAACTGCACCTTGACAGGCTGCAGGAGACACCTCTGCTTGCTTGGGGATTCACCTTTTCTTCTTCTCCTAAAAAAGCCATCTCTGAGAAGAGCTGCCCAAATTGTCAGGAAGCACATTTGTTTCTGGGTGACCTCCATTCATATCTTTGTTGGCATTGCTGGAGATGACTGGAATACAGCATCCAGCTTGTCCTGTGGTTCGTCTTCTCTTTGGCTTCTTGTCACTGAACACAGGTTTTTATGGACTCTCTTGCCATGGATCATTCCATTCTGTGCCTAAAACTAACCAAATTTTGAAGTCTGAAGGCAAAAATTTCAGCATTATCGAAAGCAGCATTCTCAACTTTGGGTAATCTGCCCTGGGTTAGGTCAGAAGGAAATCTAATAGGAACTTCTGCTGGGAATGCAAAGCCATTGCATCTGTCATTGTCCTGAAAGCTTCTGTTTATGCTGAGTGGAAGACTCTACAGCACTCTGGCTGGGAAAGAGCAGGATAGGGTTTTTGGGGGCAGGTGAGGACTCTCCAGCCAGGTTAGAGCGTCTGTATTTCATAAGGCATGTGTGGCCCCAGAGAAGGTCTAGGGGCAGGGAGGAGCTGCAGGGCTGCCAGGCAGCGGGGTGAGTTCCTCATCCAACACCTCTGCCAGTGCCTCCTGGGCTCTGTGCTGCTCCTGCCCCAGTGGGGTGGGTTCCTCACCCAACACCTCTGCCAGTGCCTCCTGGGCTCTGTGCTGCTCCTGCCCCAGTGGGGCTGGGTTCCTCACCCAACACCTCTGCTGGTGCCTCCTGGGCTGCTCCTGCCCCAGTGGGGCTGGGTTCCTCACCCAACACCTCTGCTGGTGCCTCCTGGGCTGCTCCTGCCCCAGTGGGGCCAGCACACTGCAGCACCTCAGGCTCATCGTTCTCGCTGGGGCAGAGGGAACTGCAAGCCCAGAGCAAAGTAAAGCACCCGGATAATGAAGGTGTGGGTGTTTGTGTATATAAAGCAGGGACTCCATATCAAATGACCCCGAGGGGAAGCTAACCATTCCCAGGCAAAGGTGTGGTGGGAACTCAGATAAAGGTTTGTACATAGCCTGCAGGGAGAATAGCTTCGTGTAAAATCGAGTTTATTTAAACTCTTCAGGGGCTTGTAGCCTGTGGTGCTGTGGCAGGCTCTCATCTTCACACGCCAGGACCGAGACCTGCTTCCAGGCAAACCCCAGGGGAACTATCAGGAAAGGGCTGCTTCATGAAGCAAGAGGGATGAGAATTATGTGAGCATGTATGTGTCACTTTTTCAAGAATATGCTGATTGCATTCATTCCCTTAGCTATTCTCCTTGACTGTTTCTCTCACTGGTTTTTCCCCAGCTTGTGTGTGTCTCAATGAGGTTGACACCCCACTGACGGATTTGTGTCTCCTTGCCTTTAAAACCCATCCTCTGGGATTTGCTTGCAATATATTGATCTTCCTTGTCAGAGCCTGTGCCCCAAAAAAGAGAGGAATAAAAAATGAAGCCTTGCAATAAGTTTCTGTGAGAGTCCCCATTAAGCATTGATTAAGTTACTGTGAGGATATCCTTACTCTGAAGAAAAGAGAACAGGCTGCCTCCTCTCACCTGCTGTTCTAGTTTTATAGAATGTTTTGCTTTAATCATGACTTATATAAATAAACAATTTATCAGTGAAATACTCCAGATACTGAGAACCACATTGTAATGCAGTAGTTTAGGAGGTGGAGCAATAGCAATTGTTTCTCCTGCTTCCCATGAAACTAATTGCTACCAGTCCTCGCAGGACGGTATTCCCCATAGGCGGGGCAGGGACAGAAGTGTCTGAAAGGACTTCTTTGGCTATTGCACTTCCATTTTTTCAAGTATAAAAACTGCTCATGCAGATCTGACCAGAGGCCTTTAAATCAGTATCTTATCTCCAGGCCCCGAGATATTGTCCAGAATGAAGTGCAGCAGGGTTTTATGAATGGAGCCGCATAATGAATTTGGTTGTTTGAGTCTGAGAAATTATGTGAAGCTGCTGAACTGGAATTGCAATAATCCAGAACATGAATTGAGTTTCCTGGTGTCATTAACACTGAGGTTCATTTTATTTGGCTGCGCAGAGATTGGGTCAACAATTTTTATCTCTAACATAGTGGAGGAGAGGCAGTGATCCATTTGCCTAACAAAAAAATAATTTATAAATTAAATCAAATACCAACAGTTAGTGTTTAGGAAATGTTTTCTGGCAAATGGGAGGTCATGGTTCAACGCACTGGAATCAAGCAGGGAGGTGGAAACGAGCCTGATTTTCAGCAGAGCAAGTGACAACCAGGCCAGTGGTATTTGAGGTTAAGGCACATTTGGTTTTTCCTTTTAAGTCTATTTCATTGTAAATACAAAGTTATCAAGGAAACAGTGGCGATTTTTAAGAAGGAATATGTATCTTTCTACAATGATGCTGTTTAAGGAGTTGCAAATTCTAACTTTGATCCCATAACGTAAATATTTGAAGTAGATCACTATCAACGTGACCAAGTGGAATTTCTTTTCCTTCTCACTGTCCATCATCCTCTCCTCCAGTGCTGTGGGGCAGCAGTCTCTAAGCTGCTGTCCTAAGCAGAGTCACCATTGTTCTGAAGGTTAAAAGTACAGCCAGGGAAGGAAGATTTGGTTGGGGTTTGTTACAAGGCAGATGTAGAATGCCTACCACAGTTTCTGGTAAGTAGGATTGCAACGGGAAAACAGAGGAAGTGAAAGCATTTGGCTGGGTCATGGGCCCCCTAAATTTGGGATCTGATGGGCAAGAAGAGAGAATTAAAAGACCTGAGTGAGTGTTTTCATAACAGAATTGATGAATGCACTGAGCAGCTCAGATGTCTAAGTAGCTTTGCCAGTCAAACCCTCAATTTTCTTTGCTTTCTTTTTTTTACAATGGACTGAAAATAATGTCTTTTGTGGAATGTGACACTTGAAGCACAAACATTTTAGTCTTTGTTTTACCAGAAAAAAAAGTAACAAATGTAAAAATTTCTTTGAATGGAACCAGTTTTATTTATTTATTGAGTCACTGGCCATACCAAAATACCAACATTTCATGAAACTGCATTCATTATATCAGTGTGCTGCAAAAATTCAGCTATTTGTTTATTAAGACACCTTCCCTAATACCTCCTAGAAAAACCTCGATGAATTAGCTGAAACTTAGAGGTGTTAATGAAGATTCAGCCTTTGGTTTTAATCAATTCAAGTGCTCCAGCATCAATTTAAAGTGTCAAGTTCAGATGTCTAAATTTCAGGGTGCTAAGACAGACATACAAATGGTGTGCAGAGGTGGAGCAGAGGTGCACCTAGTGAAGTATGCTGAGTCTGGTAGTGGAGAAGAAAAAGAACATATTAAGTATAATAGTGAAACATTATTTCAGAATGTTCTTCTGAGTGGAGAAACAAGAAATATTGGAAATTTCATTTCTCAAAATTTGCCACTGATTTGTTTTGAACACAAAAGAAGTGCAAACAGTTCTGTCCTGTGGTAAGGAATTCCCTAGGTTAAACACACTCTATGAAGAAATATCTCCTTTTATCAATGTTAAATTTATCACCTGCAAGGTTCATTTGTTAGTTCTTGTATTGGTAGCTACAGGTAGTAATTGTTTGCTGTTCATCTTTTGCATGCCAGTTGTGATTTTGGAGATCTTGTCCCTCATAATTCCCTGTTTTCCAGGCTGAGCACTCTCAGACTATTATGTTATTCATTGTGGGGAAGCTGGTCTGTGCCCTTGATCATGATTATTGCTTTTCTTTTTCCATTTTCCATTTTATGAGACAGGGAAACCAAAATTGCAGTATTTGACCTGTGGGCACATCGTGCTCTGTTTAACAGGGAATGTTTCTTTCCTGTCTGATTCCTGCCAGTATCCGCTGTCTATTTGTTTTCTGACTGTACTGGTAGAATTCTAGTGCTTGTGTTATGGCTGATATGCTGGAGTGAATTCACTACCATGGAGTGAGTTATTTAGTAGGCTCTTCCTACTGTTTACCCCAAATAACCTTGTGCATCTCTATTTCCTAATCCAGTTTCCTCTGCTAATAACCCACACTCACGCACTTGGCCAGGCTGCTTAGGAAAAGCACAAGTGCCATTGCAAACTTGGTGTTTCCTGTGCTGAGGGTGTTTGCCTACAGCTAAAACAAATGCCTGAACCCGTGGGACTGACCTGTCATGTATCAAGCATTGTGCTGCTTTCTTAGCTTTCCCTTCCCTAGTTCCTTCCCTGGCTCTACTCATTCCCTAGAGCAGGGATCTTGCCTCCTCCTTTAGACCTGCAGCCACAAAATAATCAAGTAAAATGTGAAGTAAATGGATAATTAAGATGGGCTAATGTAATCCTGGTACATGATTATCTTTTGTATTTTAATGATGATGATAAGAATATGAATGAACTTTCGTAATTTAAAATTATGACAGGAACACTGTATGTCCCCTTTCCTTGCCAGCATTAGTATTACTTTTTGCACTTGTGAATGTCATTCAGAATGCTGTGAATAGGATGAGAAGTCATTATGACTTTTGTCATCTTTGCTCAGGTTGGGACCAAAAGCCACTCATGTGGGAGAGTGCCAGTGGGTGAGTGCCAATGGAAACTGGCATAAACCTAAAAACTTGCTTTGCATAATTCAGTGAATACCTGTGCCAGCTACCGAGATCTCGACATCAGATTGGAGATTAAAGGATCTATTGCCCTTGTAAATCTCATGGTGGAAAATAATTTCTTAATGATAAAATATCTGGCAATTGCTCTTGCAAACTATACCAGATGTGCTTATTTGTTGCTCTTTAAGAAATGTGTCTTGCAAGCATTTTCCCAGCTCTTTATGCATGAACTTATAAGCATGCCTTGCAGAAACAATTCTGAGATACAATTGCATTCTATTATCTCCATTAGTTTTGCATCTCTTTGAGGGCAGACTTAGCCTAAAATGAAGAGCTGCATGAGATTCATTTTTATGCCTTCAGACAGCAAGAACATTTTGAGACCACAAGGAGGGGAGAGAGTGTTACCTTAGCACAGAGTTTATCACTTGCTCCCTCCTGATCTCCATCTCCCTATCTCTCTCTCCCCTGCTACAAGGCCAGATTGTTCTCTGAAATGCAGTTGTGTGATTTTGCTGCAGGCAGCTGGTTGAGTTACAGGTAAATTGCTGCTTTCTTCCATGCCTGTGTTTCAGATGAGTTCACAGAGCAGATCGAGATAAACAATGTAGGCTATTAATGAGAGCCAGGAAGGATGGTGAGGGGAAATCACACATGAGAAATCGGCTGATTTCTTTTCCCCCATCTTATCTCTGTTATATCTTGTGGTGGCCAAAGATATCCAAAGGACATAACACTAGGTAAGTGGTGAAAAGCTTGTCTTAATATTGAGTGGACAGTAGTTATTTTGTGATTAAAAATACTTATCACAATGAGTAATAGCCTTTCCACATAAAAGGGTATCTTTTGACCATCTTACTCCTAGAGGTCTCCATGAACTTGTATGCTCTTCAAATTACTTTTAGTCTTTTGGAAGGGGAGTTGTTGGAATAATTTCTAGGTAAAAAAAAATCCCTTAGAATATTTCAGACACCAGCCCAGAGTATTCTTTAATGGTCTTTACCTTTTCTGTACCTAAACATCCAAAGCATATTGGTGAATTTAACTTTCTTATAATATTACATTAAACCCACCATTTATTCCTTTGCTCCATTCTTCCACCTGCAGCTCAGTCAGGATTAAGGATTCAATGTAGGTAACAATTTGCATTTGCCATTAAAATAGAATCTGGCGCCTTGCAATGATCTCTTCCGGTGTGAGAAATGCATCTCATGGACCCTAGCACTAAAAAACCCCCAAAATTAGCTTTAAAATGTCAGCTGTTTTATAGCAGCTTCCTACTTAGGACAAAAGATTTTTTTCAAACATTAGTGAATTCTCACAAAGGTTCTGTGAGAGGGAAGTTATGCCTGTTATTGGAGCTGGCAGAGGAAACCTCTGGCACAAACTGGGAACTCTCCCTGACTCCCAGTTTTGTGTAGCAGCCATAAATGGTCCTTCATGCAGCAGTTCCTTTTCTAAGATGAAGAATCTCAGATGATGAAAAATTTACCTAAACTATAAGTAGATAAACAAATAATAACAATGTGCTGCAAATCCAAGCTAATGGCAATTGTTGTGAGTTCAGAGTGAACTTTATGAAGAAAACATGTCTGGAAACCTGTGATGATGATGTGGAAGATCTGACCAGCACTGTCTCGAGCAAACTCCCTGCAGGAATGGTAGCTCTGATTGATAAGCAGAAATATTTGTACTGGTATCCCAGCTTCAGAGCACTGCCCGTGAAAACATCTTTGCTGGGATGAAAATTGGATGGCATCAGGCTGCTCAGACTAATTATGATCATGTGGACATGAAGAAAGGGACACAGTTTTTGTTGCCAAATAACATACACGCTCTTGAGACGATTGTCACTTTTCACTTATGGGGGTTCTTCGAATATTGAATCATTCTGTGAGAGGAGGAAAACAGATGAATCAAATACTGTAACCTGAACCCAACCAAATCTAGCATCCATCAAAAAAATCCTGCTGGCCTAGAAGCACTAATTGTCAGAAGAATTGCTGTTTGACTTTAGTAAGCATTGTGTTAATGAAATCCCCAGAAACTATAACCCTAAAGCTTTTGTCCCCATTTCCCTCTCACCATTACACACCTGTGACTGAAACAGACGTGATTTAAAATTTCCCTGCTACCTGCCTGGCTACTACAGGGGTGCAGTTCATGAATTTAAACTTGGATGTGGCCTCTCCTTTGCTGCAGCTCATAGTCCTGATTATTTTAGTTGTTTTGGGTTTTGTTTTTTTTTTTTTGAAGCAGCATGAAAACCTTGGCAATGTGTCTGCTTGCATTTTGAACAGTGAAATTTGTCTTTCAAGGTCACAAAGCATGAGTAGCATGCCAGTTGCATTCCTTCGTAATAAATGATGAACAACTTTTGAGACTGACACTTTATTTTAAAGGAATTAGAGATGCTTGTTTGGTTCCTCAGTGTAAATTTGGAGGTATTCACACTGTTAATAAGAATTCAGTTTTTTGAAAGGTTTATTCAGAAGGGATTTTTATGTATGCATCCAGATTTTGCTCAGACTGAGTTTCTTGTAGAATATTGTGGTGATATGTCCTAGGCCTTGACTTCACTATTGGAAGTCCTAGTAACTCAAGCAGACAGTAGATCTTTATTGAAAAAATGCAGAAGGTTAAAACTAACATCTGGCCCTAATAATTGGGGGTGAAAATGAAAATGCTGGCAGAATTCAAGAAGATGCCTATTAGGGACTTAAATAGAAATGTTATTAGTTGAGTGCCTGTAAACCCACATAAAGACGTGTTCTGGAGCAGGAACTGAACTTTGGGACTGGTGGCTGGATTTTCAGGCTCAATGGGAAGCATTGCTCTGCCTTTCAGAGCTCTGGGGAGGACAGCAGTGCGGTTGTGCTGTTGAACATCCCTTGTGGCTGCAGCTGGATCATCTGGAAGTGCTGCACGGCCATAGCGGGGCTTTAGGAGAAGTAATGGGTCTTCATTCTGGAAGGAAAACAAGTTAGGAAAAGCCTGTTGCTGTTAACGTCTTTCCCATTCACTGACTTGTCTCTTTTGTTCCATGTACAACGATTCCCATTTAGCTTTCTGGTTATTTGAGATATGGTAAAAAGTTTGAGAGCGTGGAATTGTATTCCTTGGATAAAGTTCACACCTCAAATAGACCTTAAAGAAGGCATAAAGCCTGCTCTGGGTTCTCAGTTGGGAGTTAAGTGGAACTTAAATGGAGCATAGACCATAGACTGGCAGACAGGAAAGGGTTTCATACATAGCAGTAGCTTATATGGAAGTGTTAATACTTTACACTCAAAATCCAATTTGGGATACAAATGGCAGGGATGACTATGGTATGTTGTGAGGGGGATATGGCACAAATAGTTGCCTGAAACAGGGATGGACAGGCATCCCATGGGGCTTTCTACAAATAATACCAGAAGCATTCTTCAGTTGTTATATTTTGTTATCAAAAAAGGTGAAGCCCACAGATTCTATTCAGCTGACAATTTCTTTAGGTGACTAAAGAAATCTGAAGCATGAAGATACAAGCCAATAATTCAAGGAAAAGATTACACCCTTTTAAGAGTTTTTTTTTTTGGGTTTTTTTTTTTTGTTTGAACTGCAAACACTTTCTCTAGTAAACGTAAGCTTTGTGAAGACTGATAATGGGTGTCCATTTCCCTTTCAACTCCTTCCTGCAGAGAGGAAAGCAGAGTGTCCCACAATGGCCTCTTCCTTCTCTGCCTCTCTTGTGAGAGGTGAAATTCATCCTTGTTTTAGGACTTAGAGACTTGTCAAGACGTTGTGTGCATCAAGGTGAAGTCCCTCGCACAGCTTTTCCCTTCAGCATGAGGTGTGAGCGTCACCCATGACACCAGACCACAGCTACAGTGAAATTTCAGGCAGAAACAGAGGGGCAAAGTGCTCTGAGACTGCCTTCGAGTTTCACTCTTTCCAGTGGATTAAGTGAGTAGTTAACATGAGGTTATTGCAAAACCCTGTGAAATATTTTTGGTAGCTGGGTCTCTGGCACCAGGAGAGAATTCAGCTCATTTCTCCAAAATTCTGGCTCATGTTACAGTGGAACTGAGTATAAAATATCTATCTGTCCTTGCTTCTATTTTGCAAACCCCTGAACTATTTAGCTTGCCCACGCATTGTGGTCCAAAGCATTGTGTGTTTTGGATTGTCTAAATTTTTATTTTGGCTTTTTGAAAGGTACACTATTTATATGATTTAGGATGCTTAGTGGCATGCATACTAATTGTAGAAAAATCCATCAGATATTTCCCAGTAGACTAGACAGGCTCCTTCATGGCTGTTATGGTCCATCAGGTAAATACATACTTTGGAACATGTACTAATGTCAAAAACCATGAGTTATTTACCCAGGAGATGCTTTTCCAGTATGCTGGGCGAATGTGTATCTAGGGTGGGGTTTTTTTTAACAGCTGATTTTAAATTTTTTTTCAAACTGAGAAGGCTATATCAATTTTGAAAAAGCTGCCATGACCATTTATTGGAAAAAGACACACATTTTCAAAGCTAACACATGCCAAGCCGTGTGCTGTTATATTAATATGCATTTATATAGCACCATAACATTGAATATAACGGGCTCTGGAACCAGTTCCCTAATAAGCCAACATATTACTGTGGTTCTTAAGTAATGCTGGCTTTGTCTGGCTGGTAATGGAACAGATGGATTGCTGTTGCTCACGCCCAAGCACTTGGGGTAGTCAGACCAGTGCCAGGTCCCCATGTAAATTCCTCAGTGTTGCCCAAGTCCTTATAGGAGATCAGGAACAGTGTAAATACATTGCATACCTAATGTAAACAGTGTGTTTTCCCCACGTTAACCACTTCATCCCTGCAGCTGAGGGAGCTGGTTACTCTCCAGGTTGTTTTATAGCTGAGTAATCTGGGCTATGGAGAGGTGAAATAACTTGTCCAAATTTTACCAGCTGGTCCTGATGTGAGGACACAAAAGGTTGTTTTCTTGAAGTAAAACTTTCTGGGCTTTCTGTACATTTTGTCTCACCCCCTCCTGTTTTTCTAAAAAACACAAGCAGATAAAGAGACAACTTTCTGTTCTTGTTATTGGTCAGGGTCTCATGAAACACTCTCTGAAAGCATGTGGAACACAAGAGTATGGACCAAGGCGTCATCTGAAACACAAAGTGCATAGCCCAACACATTTGAACATGCCCTCAGAATCTGGATGTCTTCTACCTGAACATTTTCGGCCCACCTTTAAAGATCAGGTTTGTGGTGATGCGCTCACTGAGTTGAATTTAAGCGTGTGCACCTTAATATATTTTCTCTTTGATTTTGCTGCCATCCCCTACTCTGATTTTTCAAGGAAATGCATTTGGCATGGTATTTGTAAAGTTCTAGCATGCAGCTACAATTGAGGGGACAAGCTGCAGCACCAGGTATGGCAGCGCAGGGAGGGGAAGAGGGTCTGTGGTGATCTCTTCTGCTGGAGTGCGAACAGCATGGCTGTATTAAATTATAAAATACTGGAGCTGGAAGGCCATTAAAATGGTTTAAAAATGCCTCTGTTACATGCTTATCTTTGTAACTTTAGTCCTATCTGTAGCTGGTGGGACTCTGGCTTTCATCCACATGCCAACCATGTACTACAACAATTAAAATACTACACTCATAAAACCCCGACTGCTCTGTGCGTGTGCGGCTTGACTAAAGCTCAGCAGATGAGATTGTGATCACAGCCCCAGCTGCAAAAGGGAAAAAAAAAAAAATCCAAACCCAAAACCCTGTGATATTTAGAGTGAGAACTGAGGCTGATGGTGGTGTTATGCTCCATGTTCAAAGTGGCATTGCTGGCTGGTGATTTACATTTTGCATGTTCACTGAGCGGCCTTTCTCCTACGTGTTAGTTTGGACGACAATGCATTTTTTCATATGGGGAGGAAGCAACAAAATAATAGAGAGAAATTAACCAATCAAAATCATGGTAAATAAAAGTCTCTCTCTCTCTTTCTTTCTTTTTAAAGCTCAAGAGGCAGCTGGCACTCTCAGGCTTTGTTATACGAAGGAAAGAGAACAGCAAACTGCATGCAGTATAGAGTCAGTGTCATTGAAACTAATGGCATGAATGATCTCACACCATTGTAGTAGGACGGAGATTTACTGTGCTTAGTAGAGAACCCATATTATGGAGAAAAGCATCGATCTACTTCCACATTTTATTCACATGAACGACAGGCAAGTTATTCACTACTATGCAGTCACATTCAATCCCTCAGTGTCTGAGCCACAATGCCTCCCAAGTCCCTCACACTTTACAGCTGTGCAGAGCACCTAGCCAATAACTGCTTGTCTCCACTTTGCAACCAACAGAAAAGGTTTATTAGCCCTTCTTACTTGACCAGTTTACAGTTTGGACTTGTGTTTGCTGGGTAATTTTAGCCACAGTGTTTGATTCCCACAATAACATGTCCATTAATGCTATATCCTCTCTGTCCCCCTCTTTTTCATGTTAGGCATTAGGCAGGTGGAGAGGGAAGCTGTGGCTACATTGCTATTTTCACTTTTCGGGTTGGATTTTGACATTTCCATGGCCTAGATGTTCTGCTTCCAAAGGCTTTTTCCTATGCAAAGAGTGCAAATAGGGGTCAGCTAAAATAAATGAAAATAGGAAAGTCAAGGAGAGATATTCAGTGCAGTATGGATGCTTCGTTCTTGTTTTTCTGCATTTGCTGACTAATGCCACTTGCTATAGACTTCTTCCTTTGTTTTTAACTCTAACTTTGGTATCATAGTGGAGGTACCATCGTGTTAACTATTGCAAAAGAAGGAAAATGCTGGCAAGTTATTTTATTTCTTTTTCAGAGAGGAGAGACTAAATAATGGTGAAGAATAGTACACAGTACATTTGTGCTTTAACTCCCCAATTCTTTACATTACAGCACCTGTGCAAGCCCTCCTTAGCCATGAGAGGATGATCTTGGCACATGAATTTTGGATGATTCAGAGTCCCTGCCACCATCATCCTCATCACTTTCAGTGGAGCCTTTGGGGCGGACTGAGGATCTGACTGTGTGTACTGTGCTGCCATTCCTGACTATTCTAACAGCCTTTTGGGTAAATGTGCAGTTGATTTTCTCAGTTCCTCTAAAAAGGAAGTCACTTTTGAGCCCTTCTTCAGCATCCTTGTAGCTCCACATGTGTAAGACTTTGCACAGTCACCTTGTCTTCACGAGCTTTGTTGCACGCTCCTTAATTGCACACATTCTGTATGGTCTCAAAGACTGCAGAAAACTGTTGTTGCCCAAACCAATGTCACATCAAATCTACAGCTACCTGTTATCATATGGTTTGTATCATTTATTCTTCACCCCCTTCAGTCATGCCTCTTAGGGAGTAAAAGCACAACAGCTTGCAAAATGCTAATGTTTCATAATGTTAGATGATTTGTCCCAAAGGAACTGGTGGCCAAGTCAGGAAAGGAATTTGTCCTCTAAACTCCTGCTCTCATTCTAAAAGGACACTCCCTTGATCCTCTGCATCCCCTTGGTATGAACTCTGAATGTAGTGTGGAATAAATGGAAAAAATGTCTTAATATCCCCATTGCTCTAAGGTAAAATTAAATTCTGCGTTTCTGAATGTCTTCTTAATGCATATTTTTGGTTGGCACTTACAACCTCCTTCTCATTATGGCATCAAATAACTGCAAGATCTTGACTTTAAGAATAAAAAACTTTTTGTTTTAAGGTTGTCTTCCTGCTGGGAGCTTAGTGCAGTAATCTTAGCATAAGCAATGTAGGCTGTTGAATTTCTTACTCTTAAAAATCTGTGATCTTGGCTGATTTGAATTACAACTTCAGGACTTAGAAACCCTTGCAAATACTAGTGCAAACCCTTGTAACTGCAAATGGAAGGAGTGGAAAATAATTTCCAGTCCCAGGAATAAAAGCTGATTGCACAATGACCTTATCAAGTAATTTAGTAAAGGAAAATCATCCAAAAATAATTCCCGAGAACTCAGCTCTCAACACACAAAGTGCTTTAGCCTTTCCCTTCCTGGGAGAAAGAAGGCTTTGTCCTTCATGATCTGCAGGAAGGCAGAAGTGTTGGAGCAAAACAGGCTCAAGAACCTAATTTTTGAAAGGATGCCCTCACGTCTTCCCCCTCTGACTGAGGCAGGAGGAGAAGATCGGTGACTTGTTTTTCCTTTTCCTGAGCTGGGCCCATTCGAGAAAATCCAAGCTGCTTTTCAAACAAAGCCAAGCTGTGCACAGGCTCTTGGGAGGCCACGCATGAGCCATGTATGGCAAGCAAACATTTGCCTTCAATCCCACAGCAGCTTTTGGAGCTCTGGTTTCCCTTGCCTTTTTATCTTTCCCTTGTCTCAGTTAATCTGCGCCATTGTCTATTACTAATTCCCATCCAAATGTAACATGGAAGTTGCAATCAGTTAACAATTTGGTCTCAATTATACAATTACTTTTCCTTCAGTTGTTCAGATGTTTTCTCTGATTCTTTGTTTTCCCATTTCCACACCTTGGAAATGAAGAAAAATAAGATTGGAAGAAACCTCAAAAGATCTTCTAATCCATCCCTCTGCCCCAAGGTGGGATCAATTATATCTCCATCATTCCTCGCAGATGTTTGTCTCTCTAGCTTTTAAAATCTTCCAGTGATGGTTATTCCACCACTTTTCCAAAGCATTAGCTCTCCAAGTTAAAATGAAAAGTCCTTGTGTGTCTGGTTTAATTTTAAATCAGCACTGCAAAGGACTGGCTATAAATGTGCTGTGGAATATGACTTAAATAGGGCATAAATTGTCTGTAACCTTTGGGCATAGAACTGAAATTAATCTTTGCAGGGGGCTTTTTGTAAGACTGAAATTCGTTTTAAATGAACTCTGCTATCATGAATCTTTCACTGCTTACTGCTCTTGCTATTCTTTCAAACATGATAGTTCTTGCCATTTGATTACGGAAATTAATTATAGATTGATGCCAAACGCATGATGAAACACAAATATGCATTCAGAAAATTTAAATACAAATTCTTTTTTACTCACTCAACACAAACAGATTCCTATTTTATAAATGCTTGTTTATAGGAACTGCCAATTTTATAATTCTAGTTTTAATGAGAAAACTGGCATACCTGTATGCCAAGGGCAGAATATTCTTAGCTTCTGTGTACTTTGTATGTTTTCCATTTACATGGAATTTGCTACCAGAAGTGTGCCGTTGCTGCTGGACTGAAAACATATCCAGTGACATGAAAAAAACCAACAGTTTTAGCATTTTAAGACCTGTCTGTCTTCTACAGCCACCATATGATGTTGCTGGTGTTGAGGGTCTTTTGAATTTCTGAAAATGCTGGAAGTTTTTTGATAGAAGTGCATTAAAATTGTAGCAGATCAGAAATCAGTCAGCCTTTAAATAGGAAGTTCTCGGGTGGGTGGGTTGATACTGAGGAATTAAAGAAAATCCACATTCTGTGAAAATCTCAGACCTGGTAAGGAAGATAACTAGAATTTAGGGCTTTATTTACAGCTTAATGTTATCCAAGATCCTTCTCTAATGAGGTGCTCAAATGTCCAAGATCTGTATGTGCTCTTAAAACTTTACAAAGAAATTTATTGTCTCAGTTGCAAAAACTGGATAATTAATATCGACTTCATCTTGAGTGTCAGTATTTGATTAGAGGTTTTCTTTTGTAGGTTGTTAGACTCTGTTGCAAGTTTTCCATACCATTTTTCTTACCTTTCCCTTCATTTACAGGGTGTTTTCTGCTTTCTGAAATTTAAGCTCCTCAATACACTTTTATTTTCAGAAACTGTTTATTCTCATTCTGTGCTTCGAAACGAATGTCAGTGCTGCCTTCCATCCTCTACCTTGCTAACACGGTTACCCAAGCCAGGCAGAGGATAGAAATTCTCAGGAAAATTGGGATATGCATAGGCTAGGTCAGCCACTGGCTGCGAAGCTGCTCGTGGATAACAGGTCAGGTTTACTCCAGCGCCTGCTCATCGTCAGCTTGGGAGAGTTCAGGAGGTCACCTGAAATCCATCTCCTCTGCTGTGCTCCCTTTCAGAGCCCTGAGCGTGTTAATGGTTTCTCAGCAGCAGACGAAAGGAGGAGGAGAGATAAGAGGGGCACAGAGGTATTATTCAGCATGGCACTACACGTGGGACTTGTTTTCTCAGGCTATCACTTGGCACTCACGCTGTGACACTGTGCAGGAGGGGGCTTTGGATGGACAGTAACCGAGCAGCACCGGCTTGGGAAGCAGTGGATAGTTCAGTGCCTCTTGCATTTTTTGGTTTCATGAACCAAAACTGGCTCCTCTGGCTGCAGAGTGAGAATGGACCCTCAAAGTTTGGCTCTCCACTCACTCTTTTCCAGTCTTGTGTTTCATACCACTTCCAGCTAATCTTCAGAAAAATGTTTGCAGAAAAGTAGGAAGAAGAGATTTTGCTAAGATACAAAATGCATTTGATGTGCTAAAAGAGTGAAAAACTCTACAAGCAAAGAGTGTTGACACATCTTATCTCAGTTGTCAGAAGCGGCTTGTGAAATCCAGCGAGATGAAATCCATGCTCTACATATGGACAGTACAGGCATTTCTTGAAGTTATTCTAACTTCATTAGGCAGCCTTCATGCTCACAGAAGGTGCCTGCTGTGACAAATGTAAGTAGGTTCTTCCTTGTCTTTTTTACTTTGTTATTTCTTTCTTAACACCCTCCCTGTTCTCCTGCTCTGCCTCCTGTCTGACAGCCTGATTTTGGTGCCTTTCTGTACCTGAAATGGTTATAAGCTAAGGAAAGACGTGGTATCGTGTAACATCCATGTTTTGTTACTGTTTCTGACTTTTTCTCTCAGAGAGCTGGGTTGTATCTGAGCTCAGCACAGCATCCTTTCCAAATAGTATGGAAGGATGGAAAAACAGCCAAAAGGACAGTGACTATAAGGGAAGTAGAGGAACACAGAAACTAACAAAAAAGTGTTAGGCATAGCAAGCTGAAGCTGAATTACAGCAGTGCCAGTTAATGAGTTTCTAATAGGGTATGCAGATGGTATCCAGGAGGAGTGTGCCTGCAGGGAGTGCACGTCCTAATATGCACCAGCAGCTCCGTGAAAGAAGATGCAGGAACATTTTTGTGACAAATGGATTGTTAAACCTGGTGCCACTGGTAGAGAGAGAGAGAGAGAGCTCCTTTCCCTCCATCATTTAATTTAAAATGTTCTGCTTGAGTACTTTGCTCTATATGGGAAGTTTGTTTGTGCTGTGGGCTGTGAGATGTAAGATACTGGCCCCAGCACATGTGATAGCACAGCATCAACAAGGAGCCTGTTCTCCAGTGTGCCCGGGCAGATCTTTCATCCAGGACAAAGGAAGTGTGGTTTGTGTTAAAGATATAGCTCAACTTTTAGAATGAAGCAAGTTGTGAATGATGAATGAAAGTACTTATTGAGCTGAAAGTACACACACCAGATTGAGCAATGTTGATCTTTGTGCAACAATCAGCTGAGTAAGAAAAGGCAGGGGCTGGATTTTTGACTGCCTCAATTTGACCTTCATTTTGTACTTTTTTTAGCTGCAAATTAACACATCCAATTGTCAGGCAAATGACTGCTGAAATTTTTTTGCCTGTTACTTGATGGTGTAAAAAAGATAGATATGCAAATTGCACTCACAAAAGGGTAGGCCAGTTCTCTGACAAGACAAGCAATAAAGTCCAGTTGTATAAACTGTTATGCAATCAACATAGGCAGTTATTAAAATTGTTAATTTAGGGGGAAAGATGCCATGCTCCCTGGCTGATTCTTTGTCATTTATTCTCCCTCTTTCATACCTTCCCCTCTTTATTTTTTGTTATTTTTCCTACAAAATCAAACACTGCCTTTTTCATAATTATTCACTATGAAGAAATACCTTGATTGTGACTCAAGCTGAATCAGATTTTAATTTAAAAGGAGTGTTTGAAACAGATTTTCAAATGGGATAGCAACACAAAGGTAATTCACAGAGGCGTGTGTTTAAAATAAGGGGCTAGTTTATAGGAAAATCCGGAATGTGGGCTGGAACGTGTTCCAGAATTCCACCCTCTTGTCCTGGCTACACAAACAATGTGACCGAGGCCTGCCAAGAGTTGTCGTGTTTAAACTGAGAGAGAGAAGGAAAGTGGCAAGAATTCCCTCAGCACCATAATCCCTGCAGCCCTGCTACTTAGCACTTTGAAGAGAAAGGCGGATACAGGAAACAAGAATAAGGCATAGCACACTCCATCTCTTCTTTCCAATAAACACTGCTTAGAATTCCATCTAATCTCGGAGAATAAACATTTCTAGGGCTTTTCTCTGAACATTTGATCTCAGTGACTAAAGCAGTTAATTTTTTTTTAATGCCACGCTGTTTTTCCAACTGAATGCTTGCAGTGTCAGCTGTGCACATTGTGCGCTCCAAGACATAACCTGAAAACCAAATCCAGGGGTTCTTACTCAGCTGGAATTTTACAAACTTTACACAGGATATTGGCTTTAGGAAAAACTACAGGGCTTGGCAGCGTAGCTGCTGCTGAGCTGACAATTAGAAGGAGTTAAAGAACATATCACTAAGGTGATGACCATTACATAGGGGGATCTTAAACAAAATTCCTCAAAAGACAATTTGAATTGACGGGCTTTTATAACCACTCAGTCAGAAATGGATTCATAATGCACTGGCACAAAAACGTCTATCCCACCCGGAGGTTTGGCAGGTATTCCTTGTGTTTTGAGGTAACCAGGTTTTTATTAACTATCTGCCTCATTTCCAATTGAAATGCAAATAATATTTTTACGGTCCCCTTTACAAGTTTTTGTCAGTTGATTTGATGCCTTTTAGTGTTAGGAAAACTGTGCTTGGAGGATGTAGCTGGAATTGGTTTTACAGACTGTGGCTGTGCATGGCTGAAGCTTTAGAAGGTTTGACATTTTCCTTTCCATGCTCTCCGAAAAGAAGCAGAGCACACCACCACCTGTTCTCCCACCTACAGGGGAGGTTTGCCACCCACTACACCCCCCACAAAATTGTTCATTGCCTTTTTCCTCTAATAATGTCAAGGTCGTCTTCAGGCAGGAATGTACTGAAGGCTCAGAACAGTCACATCAGCAGGGGCTGTTAGTGCAGAGTCTCTTGAGAATGAGCCCAGAGCTTCAAATTCATGGAGGCAGTGGCAGGTCTTTCTCCCATCCGTGTGTGTCTCAGCTATGTGAGTCTTTAGTCCTGCCTGCAGCCTTCAGGTTGTTGCTGTCTTCGAAAATATTCACCTTTCTCCGGGTACTTTCTAATGCAAATACAGGAGACTGAAGGGTATTTGAGTCTGTGGAAGATTTTACTCCCGATTTATTGTTAGAACAGGTACTTTTGCATTTGTTTTACCTATAAAGTGGGAAAACTCATGCCAGCTTTCCAAAACTGATATGCTCAGCACTGCATAGCTATTAACCTCCAGGCCAGGTTTTTCAAGGAGCTGAGCACTCAGCAGTTGTTGTCAACTTCCAATTCAACTCCTAAAGGAAATGCCAAAATAATCAAAACTTCTGCTGGAGGCCTAGTGCTCCAGGAAATCCAGCCATCTGCTTTGGAAATGCACATGGGCAGTGGGGTTCTGTTGAATATCCGGGCCCTGACGGCTATGTTTAAGGCTGGCACATCCTTCTTGGGCAACTGGCATATTAAATATTCTGCAAGGCTTTGCTTTCACTTTGTTCTGAAAACAATGTTTAAAAATACCAGCCTCGAAATGTATTTTCTCCTCACTTTGCTCTCTGGGAGACCGAAGTCTCTTATTTATGCACTGAACAGGCAATTACAGCCTGCCATTCCCCACCCAGTTCTAGCAGTGCTCACCTGGGGGTAGGAAGTAGTTTGTTCTTTATGCCCAATCAGTCTTTGGCCTCTCTCCTCAGATATCAAGAAGCATTTTTTCTCATGCAATATTGCCAACTAGTAACCAACTTGAAGCAATTAAAAGGCTTTGTGCATGTATCTTGTGGTAGAGACTTCAGATTGTCGAGTGAAAATCTCCAGAGCCCGTTAACAACATTTGGAACTACTTGATGCCCCTCAAAATAACTTTCGTCTTTGTCAGTTGATTGTGTGTTAGTCTTGCCTTTTGAAAACCAAAGCACAGAACAGAGCAGTGTTGCATGTTCACTGTCACAAGCATTTGAAAATTCGTTGCCATTCATAACTTGGTCTCTCTCTGTTGTTTATATACAAATGTTGTTTTAAAGGATAAGATTTTTTTTTCTCCTCAGTTTTGCTGATGTAAATGGAGCAACTCAGATGAATATATAACACGGAATTGAAACCACTAATAGGTTATTGCCTGTTATTAACTTTGAAATGGTTTTGTTTTGCCTCAAAAAATGTGCATTCCAAGTGATCAAACCCTCACACATTTGTTAGGATGAGTCTATGTAATGCCTGTCCTTGGTTGTGAAAGCACTTCATGCTTTCACAAAAATGACCTAAAAGAATGAACTATGAAAGCTATGACTGATGCTGAGAAAGAACAAGTTCAACTTGTTCTTAAAAACTCCCCCATCCTTCTGGGATATTAGGACCATTGCCTAACATATGGGAAGACATCTAGCAGTATACATGCTGCTGTTTTGCCTAGATACCATGCAATGAAAGGATCTCCTATCCCTTCTTCCTTTTAATTTCTTGTATTTTGACACACATTTTTTTCTTTGCGATTTATATGGACAGTATCACTTACCGTTCTCTTGGCAAGAGACTTCCTTCCTATATTTAATCTTCCTTAAAACTGCTCAAATTTTTATATTAGGCATTTGTTGAATGCAAAAAAAGGGGCAGCTGCTTTAACAGTTGTCTTTTCTGTTACAGCCTTATCGGAGGAGCTATAAAAGTATGGATGTCTTTTCCTGTGTGCACGATTTTATAATCGTGAATAAACTCTGCCACGCCGGCTCCCGAGAAAACGCGAATTGCCAGGGCAGGGCTCAGCGCTGTCAGAGCCGTGGTGCGCGCACACGCGGGCGCACGGGAGAGGGAAAGGCGTCGGGAAAGGCGTCGGGAAAGGCTCCCTGCCTGCAGAATGTGTCCTTTAGGTGGTGCCATTGGTTCTTTTAAGGTGAGACAAGCCACTCAAAGCAGGGCAGGGCGCAGCGAAGGAAAGGATGCTGCGCACAATCCATCCTGCCCCGAGTGACTCGGAAACATCGGAGAGCGCAGAGCCATCCCCACGCGCAGGATCTAATGCTGCTAGAGTAAATACAGAGTGGCTGCTCTCAACAATGGGGACGGCAAAAGCCGAAAGAATGGCAACTAGAAACATCCCTTTTTTATTGCTTTNAGAGGACAACAAAAAAACACCTTTTTTTTTTGTTTTTTTTTTTTTTTTTTTTTTTTTTTTTTTTTTTTTTTTTTTTTCCCTGGGCTTTTAAATGTTGATGTCACCAAAAGTGAGAAAGCGGAGGGAAAAGAGACGTAGCCATTAGGAATGGGTGTGGTCCGTGGAGGTTGGGTTTAAAATGCCAGGCGGTGCTAAACCCCATCCAAAAAGCTGAAGTGTTTGGATGTGTCAGTTGGGTTCACGTGGCTCCTGGTCCATGATGAATCATGAAGAATCTCAGAAACATGTACAGAGAAATGTTTAGGGTGGGTCTCAAAGCAAAAGTGAAATACAGTTTATTGCTAGGTGGGCAGGAAATCTTGCCTCGTGGCAGGGGCAGGGGAAGGATCAGGGAAATGAGCAGTTCAAATTCCTTTTTTCATGGCCCTGGCTGGCCAGTTTCTCACTGTGCTTGGTTTTTTTTTTGTTTTTTTTTTTTTTGGTTTTTTTTTAAATACATATTCTAAACTGTCTGTGCTTCAGTCTTAAGCAGTGTTCTTAAACTTAATGCTTTAATGTATTTTAGATGCTTTGAGAATGCTGAATTAAAGGGATCACATATGTACAAAGGCATTGCTGTTATTTACATATTGTTTAGATGGTGTTTTCTTAAAAATCAGGGTACCCTCTGTCCCGCGTTTCTTCACTGCATGCGGGTCAGAAAAGCACAAAAGTACTGTATGTCTGAAACATTTCCAGCAGCTTCCCTGGACCTGCTTCCAAAGCTCATTGAAATCTTGTTAACAGAACACTCTACCTCCCTCTGATACCTCACACTGCACAGCAGCTTTGAAGGCCCAGACTGAATAATGAAGGAAACAAGGGCATCTGGGGTCCATTATTTACCCCATTTCATGAGGCGCTTCTACAAAGTCTGCTGCCTGCCTTTTCAGATCCATGACAGAAATAAATACAAAGCCTGGAAGGAGCGAGCAAGTCAGAGTTGTCTGCTGCCCTCTCTGTTTCCCCCTCCCCTTTTCTTCCTGTTTCACGTTTGTTTCATCTCGACTGCATGGAGTTCTCTTTCTGCCCAAGACACTTGTTCTTCGCCCTGCACGGATTGTTTATTCCAGGGAGCTCCTTTTCCTGCTCGGGAAGACATCTCAAGCGCCTCTGGGTTTTGAAGAAGGCCAGCATGAAGCTGCTCAGAGATTTTTATTTTCACTTTTTCTATTTTATTCTCAAACTTACGGAGACTTCAAGACTTGAATTGTGGCGTTAGGAAAACACGTGGGAAATGTCAGTAAAGCGATTCTCTGTGTTAACTCACAGGAGAGTATTTTAAAGTTATGGGGGTAATCTGAAATGTTAATGTATCCTAAAGGCCCGAGCTGCTGCAGGGGGAACAACTTGAGGAAATTCTTGTCAATTCTAGAGTGTCGGAGCATTTTTAAGAGGGTTGGCCCAAGTGCCTCTACATTTCCTGTGAAAATAAACGTTCTGCAAAGCTGGCTTTCCAGTGAAAACCTGTCCAGTGAAAACCTGAATGGTCAGTCAACACTACAGCACTTTCTCCAGGCACTTAGCACCCCTAGCATAGGTAAAGTCTCTGGGTGGCTACACCATCACAGAGGAACTGTAAGTTGCAAACAATTAATTTCACACTTTTTTTTCTATTATTTATTCTCTGACTAGATGATTATACCAATTTGTTAGTGGCCAGTTTGTAGTTGTCTGTTTGAATATTTGCACCTGTGGCTTCTATCCACGAACCTTCAAAGGGTTATTGAGAGGGGGCAATTATTTTTGAGCTAAGCCCTGCCCTTGTTAAAGTCCTTTGCAAGAGCTATCGCTAAAGCCCCATAGATTTAAAAAAAAAATAATTTAAATCTACCCAGATACGGCATTGCCTTTATGCATTGTTTCAAATTTGATTTAGTTGAGCTGACAGTCCCAAATTGAGTTAATTTCTTACGTAAATGAGTGTCTGCAATCCATCTGCAAAGGACTTTCCTCTCGCACAGTTCCAAAAAGCAATAACATCATTAATGTGTCAAAAGAGGGCTGGAACAAGATGAAAAAAGTAGGAGACCTTTGGATAAGTAGTTATTTAGGAAGCTCTTAAAAATAATTTGAATAATATTTTATTTATCCTAAATGAGGGTTCAGCTCTAAAAGAAAAGTCTAGATGTGCATATCCTGAATTTTAGGGCTGCTGCAGCCCCTGATGTTTTTTTGCAGCCACCCAAGCCATTTCCAAAATGAGGTAAGGTTTCTGTTTCAATCTCCCTGCCTATTGTTCAAGGAGTAAATGATCTTGAGTCCTTTAGGTTGGGATTGACTTTACTGGACCTAATGTGCCTGAAATATCCTCCAGAATCAACCTCTGAGGTGCAGGGGCTGTTGCTGATCTCTTTCAAGTGCACAAAGCTGCTTCCTGGTTATATTTAGAAAACTGATGGGTGACTTTTTTCCTCTCAGAGAAAATGATAAATCTCAGTGTTCATCAGCAGGGGTTTCACAGGCAGTCACCAACCTGTGATCATGTGCATATCATCTAAATAAGAGGCAGAAATATCTCCCAGAAGCAGCAGGAGTACCATTTGTCTTTCTAGCATAATAATCTTAGGTTTAGCCAACAAAGTGTCTCACAGGATATTCAGCTGACAGCCCACACCACCAGCCTCTGCTGAATCATCATCACGATATTACATGTGCCTTTTTTTTTTTAGCTTTTTTTTGTTTGTTTGTTTGTTTGTTTTTTGTTTGGTTGGGGTTTTTTTCAGTTGTAGAGAGAATGTTTTGCCACCACAGTAACTGCCAGACAAAATAATGAGCAATCAAAAATAATGAGCAAAAAAGAAAGCAACCTGAAAATTTATGTTTAATTCAACCATGACTTCTCTTGGTTGGCTCTGAATTGCTGCATAAAGATTTGCCCGCTCTCAGCAACCTACTCCCCACCAGTCACTGGTTCTTTAGAACAACAAGCCTCAAAGAGAACCCCCAAAAAAGTAATGCTTTCTGCCCCACTGCACCCTGTTCTGATGCCTGGTTTTCTTGCACAGATGAGGAGTGGAGTGTTTACTGAATACCTGATTTAATTGAAAGCTTTTGGTTTTATCTTTGCTCCTATTTGGGAGGTGTTTTGTGATGGCCCTTCATGTGGGCAGTGTGAGGTGGGTTTGGGACACTTTCAGCCCATTTCTTGCCACAGAATTTAGAAGGATGCCGCAGAATTTAGAAGGATGCCGCAGACTGCCCAGCCAAAAAATGAGTGCTTACAAGTCAGTGAGGTTGGCTTGTGCAGGGACCACAACATCCCGTGTTCTGACTGCAGCCT
The DNA here is from genome assembly GCA_013400915.1 of Pardalotus punctatus. Classification (NCBI taxonomy): domain Eukaryota; kingdom Metazoa; phylum Chordata; class Aves; order Passeriformes; family Pardalotidae; genus Pardalotus; species Pardalotus punctatus. The sequence goes on from VZTX01016848.1 coordinate 193,563, forward strand.
CCCCTCACATTTGCAGGCAGATTTGTCTCATTTCCTCCATACTTATTGAGTAAGGAAGGTCCATGAGAGCCAGAGAATGATTGTAGGGAAAGCTTGTGGTGATGCCAAGCATCCTCAGCTTGATCAGAACCCCACAGACAGTCAGATAAAGATGGTTGCAATTTAGCTGTAATTATGTGCTTCTCGCTAGGCTGACTTCTCTCCACACTTCCTTGGGGGCTTTTTTGTCAGGCTGAGACTGTGGTGGTGGTGAGTCCTTTTGCTATTATGTGCTTTGCAGACATCATTGCCAGGTAGCTGCAGTTGCTAGACTTTGAAAGCAGTGGGGTAACCAGCTCTCAGGGGGGCTTAGGGTGTGTACCACCCTGCTGTCCCACTGACCTGGAGTTGTTAGGTGTGCTACAACATGCATTCGTTTGGATTTCCCTGCAGCTCACGGCCTTGCTCTTCCTTGGGTGGCTCCTCTTGCATTATTCCCTACACTTTTCCTGCGTTTAATCTTTCCCGTTGGATTTCAGTATGATACTTGCTTCGTTCCTCATATTTGCTGTTGTCCTTTTCTGCTGTTCTATTGTTTCTTTCTTTCTGCTCTATTACTTTTAAATACACCTGATAGTTTTTGCAGTTTCAGCCTGCTTTTCAGAAAAAAGGATATTGGGCTACTGAGAGTTGTATGGATCTTGGTTATGTCAATAATTAAATCTGAGTAACCATAGGTAGTAAAATGAATTAATAACAGGTACAGCCTTAAAGTGTGATGGCAGCTGTCTGTTGTGCTTTGAGGAGCTCATGTAGGAACAGCCATATTATCAATTGCTATGGTCAGAGGACAGTGTTAAGAACACATTTTGTCTAAATCCCTGCTTTGGGAATTAACCTTTCCCATGGTGTAGCTAAACTGTCCAATCTATCCGTCTTAATTTTCTTCCCAGTTAATCTAGGTAATACTAATTACTTAGGTATCTCATGGCATGTTGTGAGGACTAAATAGTGCTTGGGAATGAAAAGATGTCGCTTGAACACCCCAGGGACCAAGAGAGGAAACAGTGAAATTGTATGGATTCATCCCCAAAATGACGGCTGCATCACATTTCCCTTCCTGATTTTCTGTGTCCTTTCATCCTGGGAGCCTCTTGACTTGCCAGCTTGCTTACCAATCTTGGTGCACCCCAACACAGGTGGATGGAAGAAGGGTGGGGAGAACTGGGGGACAATTTTGTGTTGTGGGCAGAGGGAGAAAGGCAGAGTTGTCATCTGTCAGATTAGGAACACACAGAGGAGTTTGAACAGTTGCACGTTCTCCTTTCGCAGCACACCTGATGTGGTCCTGCCATGGTGAAGGGGGTTTTAAAAACCCCACACTTTTACTGGAGCTGTTTTTAAACTTTCTCCTGACCTTCTTCTCCATGATGAGCTTGCCCCTTTCCTGTCAGCCTTCTGCATCTTTCAGATGTGCCACATGAACATTACCCAGATTGCAGTTTCCCTACCCTCTTGCCCACACCCCTGTTCTTCATCTTCCTTGTCGTATTTTCACCTTTGAAGGTACAGGTTTATCTTGTGGCTCGAATCATCCTACGTGTCCTCATGCCTCCGAGTCCTGCTTTGCTTGCAGAGTTGTGTAGGGTGCTGCATTCATCATGCACCCCTAATCTGCTGTTTGTCCTGAGCTTCAGGCTAGCAAAGACAGCATCTGATTATTGCAGACTTTGAGGTACTGGATGCAGGATTAGCTAGATGGCTGAATGATTAATGAACCAGGCACCACAGCTTGTTAAGACCGAGTTTATCAAATCCATAAGGGGGTTGTTCAAATTCCCTGTTGTGGATTTTTCCTTCCTTAAAAAAAACCCCACCCTCTCTGCTTGTTGCAAAAGTATTTATTACCCAGTCACATCCTACCTGTTCTCCAGTACCCTCTTGGTCTGCTTTAATGGCCAATTTCATCATCACGCCTGTCTCCCTCTTGAATTTTTGTTCATTTTTACCATGGAAAGACCTATCATATCTTGCTCTAATTCTAGTAATTTCTAGTTATTTTGCGAATAATCTCAGGCTTATTTCTTCACTTCTCCTTTTGCTGTGGTCTTCTCTTTTCATCTCCTAATACCCCTCATGGCTCAGAGCTGCCTCGTCCCGTCTCTGTAAAATTTCTCATTTTCTTAGTATTGCTTTGGAATCAATACCTTTTCAATTTTTTTTTCTCCTCCCATTTCATTACTCACCAGTAACCTCTTCAAGCTTCTTTCTTGGAATTCCTGTGGCATGATCTGCCTCTTATTCGTGCAATAAACTCTTGCTCATGTAAGTGGTTCTAGTAAATGTCATCCCCACGGGCTGCAAAATCCTGATGCAAAGAACTGATTTTGCAATATATGTGCACATATAAAGTGACTGTGTACATTGTTTGCAGGTCCTGGCCTGTGTAATACTGTTAAATTCATGGGCCTAAGCATGGCCTAGCCCCTGCCCATTGGCCATGATTCCTGTGAGGATTTAGTAATGGTTTGAACTCATCACATACGAAAGTGCCCTTTAGTTCCAAGATCTTCATCCTGGCTGCTCCGTGCTTAAGGGAACACCTACGTGTGTGAAAGGAGCCATAAACTCAACTGTGTTGCCATCATAAACCTTTTATCTTTCTCGGCGTGTTGATGTAAAGACAGTGCGCACAAGAAAGAAGGGAGGGAGGACAATTCTGGAGCAGAAACAGCGGCAGCACCGCGATCTGGGGTCAGAGTCCCTGGAAACCCGTGTGGGATTGCGTAGGTGCTCAGCAGCACCAGGGAGGCTGTGCAAAGTCACCAAATATCGTGATGTGGAGCCATGGCTGCGTGTGCAAGCCATGCAGGGTCACAAATGACTTTATTGCAGCACACAGCCCCTACCTGCAGTGAATCTGCCGGAATCCCGTGGCCATTAGGGGTTGAAGCAGGTATGTGCGGGGAGCAGGTGTTTTCCTACAGGCACATCTCACATGCAAGCATGTGTTACTGGATGGAGCACAGATCTGACATTTTTCTCAGTGAACTTGGGAGAAGAATGAGGTGGAAAAGGGAGGGGGAGCAGAAACCAATCAAAGAAAGCAATACTTTTTATCAATCATATTTGATGCTATTCTTTCTCTCTCTTTCATCACTTTGATCTCTCAAATAAAACTGATACTTTGGCCGCTTTCCAAACTCTTAGCTGTGCAGTCTGAGAGGGCTCTGGGTTAGCTGCTGAGGGTATGTGTTTGCAATTATGCATTTGAAAGTATTTTCCCCTCCGCTGAGATAACATTCTTTTTGTGTTACCACACACTTCTGCTGTCTCGTTTTTCTTCTCCCATGGCACTGCAGGCTGAAAGGCCTCACTGCATTCCCCCTCCTCCCCCGATCTTTGCAACTGATATCTGAATAAAATACTTTACTCTGCCGGTATTTAACCTGCTGAGCCTTTCACTTTCTAGCTGTGAAACACAAAAATGGTATTGGGCAGAAACATCCCAGCAGTTTCATTTCTTAATATGCCTCCAGGGTAAAGCAAGAAGGAACAGGGTGGGAAAATTTATACTGATGCTAGGGATCTTCAGTGTTTTATTTACGGGTTAACATTCACTGAGAACAGCTTTATGTTTACCTTTCCAATTTCCAAAATTTTTTCCATACAAGAGAACAAATTTGAAAATTCTTCTTTATTGTTCATCTGGCTGTAATTCAATATGTAAAGTTTGTATGAGTAATGATCTGTCTTTTATAGAACAGATAGATTTAAATTTTTTTAGGTGATAAATTTTGGCTTCACAGTAATGCATATATGGAATTGCATCAATTATTAGCATGAGAAGATAGTCTTTGTATTCCCTGACCAATAGTGAAGTTCCTTGAGCTGAATAACAAAAGTCTGTGTGACCCTGTGAGCCCTTCACACTGCAACCTGTTCTACCACATGGGATTGTCTGACCTTGGACTTGCTCATTGTGGTCCAAGAAGGAAATACTATTTCTTCAAAAAGCACATTGTTGGTATCAACAAGAAATATTCTCCAAGTGTAATTTAAATCTTCTTTCTGGAGTACAGCCCTCAACAGGCTTAAAGTGATTGGGGTCAATAAGGAAAGGACACCGCTGTCTTAGGTCGGATGAAGTCTATCTCATGGTAAGTCCGTGTGAAAATTAAACATGTGGGGTCCAATCCTGTGGTAATCCTTCCTTCCCACTGCCTTAGAAAGTGGGTTGTGTGCACTCTTTCCCTTTCACACACATGTGTGTGCTTGCAGCCGCACGCACCTGCACACGGGGCTTTAGCAGGGAGCTGCTGCAGTGGCACACGTGTCCTGTCTGCTTCTGTCGCTCCCAAGAAGGGATCCAGCAGGATGGTGCTCAGAGAGCAGAATTGTTCCAGGTGTTTCACACTGAGCGCTCTCTGGCTAGGCTGAAGCGGAAATCTTTTGAAAAGCTCTCTAGTTTTTCCTATTAATAGAGGAATTTTTTTCAGGTCTGCAGATACCTGGGACAAGACATAGATTTCTCCATTCTTTCTTTTTGTATAGAACTATCTGGGGAGCCTAAAGTACTAGGTGAAATAAAACTACTCGTCCAAATGAATTTCCCACCTAAATATCCTTGGTGATAATGGCAGTGGGAATCCTAAGTGAGGGCAGCATTCTATAAAACTAAGACCTAATGCCAAAATTTCATGCTAATGATTTCCAAGATTCCCTCACAGCCAACTCCACATTTTTCAAAGATCCACATACACCTTACAGAAATCTTGAAAAGGAAAAGTAAATTTTGCTGGCTTAGTGCAGATCAGCCTGGCGTAAGAATTGTGCACAGAATAGTCTTTGTGACTTTGGGACCAAACCCAGTAATTTGGGGCAGAGAAACCCAACAGTAAAATTTTAAATACGTGGCAAAATTAAATCTGAAATATTTGTAGGACATGAACATGGCAGTTAAGTGAAGTGGAAATATTTTCTTGGTCATCTTTCTTCTGCTGCTTTCACACAAGTCGTGACAGCCTTCATTACTATCAACATCTTGCAGTTCTCAGCCAGCTGAGGAAGATGAACCTCTCTCTAGTCAAAAAAAGGCTGTTGAGGGAACTAAGGATGGACTGTCTGGGTCCTTGGTGCCTGATCTTTGTGAGGTCAGCCGCCACTGGCATTCACAGGAGTGTATCCTCCTTCCACTGAAGTCTAACATTGGTTTAATTGCCTTAAGGAAAGCACAAGAGGCTGAAAGGGAATAAAGAGTGCTGAGCAGGGAAGGGTTTTGCAGATGAGCATCTCTTGGATTCTGTGTCACCCGGTCTTGGGTGAAAGTGCAATAGTGGTTGAATAAAATGGCTCTACAAGTACCAGCCATTTTGAACTGATATTTCACTGGGCTGGTTGTTCACCTCTGCTAAAAGGCCTGGGCTTGCATTGCTGTGAATCGGCGCAGTCACTGACTCGGGGGAACGAAGGCTCTATCCACTTCCATGGGCCTGCAGCCCATTTCCTCTTGGCCTCAGCACTGCTGCAGTAGCATTTACAGCATGGCACATGATAAAGGACACGATGCTGGGTATCACTGGGCCTCTCCTCCCCCTGTTCCTGACTAATGTCTTTTCAGTGTGGGAGCAGAATCCTGATATGCGTGACACAAGCAGAGTACGTGGGAATTAGTTCCATTAAAGCCATGCCATATGGCTCACAGGGTGCTCTGTGATACCACTGTGCTGCTTGATAGTCTTTCCCTATGGATGGGATCAGTGCATATTCCCTGATTTGCACTCTTTTTTAGCATATCAAACAGGGACAGACTTTTAATTAAAAATGACATCATCACGCTGCTGCTAGCTCATTGCAGGCAGTCCACATATTAATGCTGCTTGTTTCAGTTTTCAATGATCCTATTATGAATTGTAACCTCATTACACAAACCTTGCTATACAGTGGAATTTCAAATGGGGTTTTGTGGTTTTTAGAACTTAAACAGCTAGAATAAGCACAAAGGCAGTTGCGGTCAGGCAGCTTCCTCTCTTACCGCAGCAGTTGTGGAGATGCCATTCCAGTGACCACTGTTTCTACAATGAGTCAGTTTCATTTTTAACAATCTGACTCAGTTCTCTTCAAAGGGGGCAGCATGTTATTTCTGCATGATTTTTGTGTGCATGACTCTCTGCAGAGGGGTCAGTGCCAACTTAACCCCTTGGGATTCATCCTCTCAGAGCAGCTGGGAATTCTCCTGGTGGCGGGAGGTGCGGTCCTTGAATGCTGTAGACCTGGAGCTGCTGGCCATGCATCTGTTCTGCCAAACATGCCCTGTGTTTTCAGCCATCTGAAAACATCATGCTAAGCACAGCTCCTTCCACCAGTGCTCTAGGTAAGCAATGCTGTAGCCTTTGCAAAAGCTCTTGTGAGGAAGCTGAGGTTAAGCCACTGCCTTTCTGAAATGAAAACATGAAATGGAAGTGCATAAATGCTTTAAAAAGCAGGGGAAAAGGTATAAATAGGTTAGCCAGTGGCAAGGAGTCCAGTTGTTTCTGTGCATGGTGCATTATGAATCTCCAAACCCCTGCAAATGACTGTCAGTCACCTTCTAGAATCAATGATTAAGTAAACAGGAATTTGTGGATGTTCAAGCTTTACACAGCATTCAGCTGCAAGCTCTTAAAGATCATTCATGTAAATTTCACAAACAAGGAATGCAGCAGTTTTCAATCTTAATGAAATATAAGAATGTCTTTTTCATTCAGTGTGACTCACAGTTTCGTTTTGAAGTTTTTGAGCTTCTCCTAAGGTTATGGAGTGGTCAAGCGAAGCGGAACAGGGTTTTTGAAATCAGGAAGCCTGGACGCTGTTTCATTCAGAAAAAAAAAAAAAAAAAAGGAGAGAGCAAGAGAGGGAGGGAGGAAAAAAAGCCCTATTCCTGTGTTTGATTGAAAAATAAAACTGCTGCTTTCAGTGAACCTTTGAAGTCCCCCAGCCCAGTAATTGTTTCACGACATTTGCAGCTTGAGGCAGAAAGAATGTTTGTGGTTGTTTTAAAGGCATCTGAGTGTGGATTCCATATGGTTTATTTTTATTTTGTTTTTTTTTCTTTTTTTTTCCTTCTTCCCCACTCAGAGCCTCAAGTTCTTGCGCATTGCCCGATACCAGGTCCCAGCCTACTCTATTTCTGCATGAACTGTCTGTGAAAGAGCTGAGTGAAGGCATTGTGGCCCAAAGATTCAAGCGTGCTTAATTCAGAGAAAATCTGTGAATGCCTGTTGAAGCAATAGTTGATTTTAGCCATGCTTTATCGATCCTGTATTTGGAGTGTGGCTTACTAAACACTGTACAGTTTGCTTTCCTGAACAAAAGACCTCTTCATATGGCCTATACTTAGGGCATGATACTCCAAACGCTCACTATAGAGCATAGTGCTGGCTGTCATGCTTTCAATAGGTAGTTTGCAGTAGGCCTGATAGTGAGCCTTTGGAGGCAAATAAAGGGCCTGATTCACCACTGTGTTCCTCTGGTCTCAGAGCAGTGAAACTGTTTTGTTCGGCGGGACAGGCTGAATCAGATCCAGACATTCTGAAAATATATACTGTAGAACTGAGGAAATCTAAAGTCAATTTAAGGTGTATAAACCTGGAAGTGTGGAGTGTGTTTGCAGATCTCCCTCACCTCACCCCACACAAAATACTGTCCATTTTATACAATATAATTGGTAACAATATTGACTATGTGAATCATTGCAGTCCAGTCCTGAGCTTATTTATAAATGACCACTTGCAAGTCATCTGCCTTTACTTAGCAAGACAACGTGCAGCAGTAAGTTACAGTCAGCAGGGTTTGTGGACTGGGCTGCAGTTGTCTCTGGTAACAGTGGAACTTGCTCATTTACAGTCGGAGGAAGTTCTACAGTAACCTTTTGGTCTGGTGTGGAGCCAATTGCAGCGACAGAGGAACTGAACCTGCTGAGTTCTGAAGAGGGAGTCAGACTAGAGGGCACTACAGGCTTCATCCAGAGTGTCCCTTCACTTACTTGGAGAAACCAAATGACTTCCAGCTCTCAGAGTCTGATGTGTGCAATTACAGTGCCCTCACTGGGGTGACACTGGGGCCTGAGTGTCGCACAACGGGGTCACTTATTGTAAAAAATCCACACTGTCACCAATGTTGCGGGGAACCTCATTTAAGAGACACCTCATTTAAGAGAAACCTCATTTAAGAGACACCTCATTGAAGAGAAACCTCATTTAAGAGTCACCTCATTTAAGAGAAAGGACTGTAACTCTTCCGCAACGACGAGGGGAAAGAGCAATCAAAGACCAATATGATCAATAGCAAGCTTCAATCCGTTTATTTTTCAGGTTCACAGCCTTAAGTACCTTCTTGCAGCACCTAGCAATATTACATGTCATAAAATCATTGGTTAGTAAGACTACTTGTCATTCTATTATTGGTTAGTTGTACAGTCACATCAACCTGTTCCCACCCTCTCGTGGTCCCTACGATCTGGTTTTTTCTATTCTCTCGACTACAATCCTTCTTTCATAGGCCTCGGTACTTTCCAGACCACCAAGGACATCGTCCTTGCAGTTATCTTCAAAATTCTGCCTTCTGCTCGCACAATGCCCTTTCTGTGCTCTGCAGGGGCAAAATCTGCAGAGACACAGATTCCAGCATTCCATGGCTGCCTTGCTCCTCGAGCCATTTCTCCACACCTGAGTGCTTTAAATCCCTTTAGAAGGGTTTGATTGGAGAGTCCTGCACACAGAGGCTTCATCCATGTTAGTGAGTAGTGCAACATGACAGGAGCAGGTCTACAGAACCAACCAGCTGGTGCTGAGGTCCAAGCTGTCCACTCTGCAGGCATTGGACTTCTGACTGGCCATGGGTGAGAATATCATCTGGGGGCTCAGTGACCGCTGTCGGCTGGAGAGAACTAGTGCCCTTCCACTTTTGTTTCAGCTGAAAGGAACTGAGTTCCTGCTCTCAGACTGGTGTGTGATGGGAATGAAAATGTGGTAAGTGGGGATATTTGAAGGAGGAGGTTCCCTCACAAGCAGCCTTCCAACATGAACTTGAACACTAATGCTCTTGAAAAAGCTGATGCATGTGATTTTTCCTAGTAACCTTTTAACTGTGTCTTTTCTTTAATGGAGCAACCTGGATGAATAGAGGATATGCATTTTCTATGAGGGAAAACATGTCACAGATCTTATATTTACTAGGAAAGAGTACAGCACTGATCAATATCTCTGTTCCCTTGGGGTCTTACATTGTTGGAATGGCCCTTGACATGTTTGGGCCAGCTTGTGCTCTACACAATTCCTGAGCAAGCCAGAGAGTTAGGAAGAGTTAACCAAAGAGACACGAGCATGAAAGTTCCTTGAACCAAAATGTTGTAAAAAAGAATTAATGTCTAATATGATTAATGTCCTTTATTTGTAGCTATCTCTTTGAGAGAACTCTGCTGTTGTTTTATGCTTTCACAATACATCTGCTGAACATTACCTCCATTCTTGCTATGTTGTCCTGTTTACTGAGGCCTAGTGGAAATTTGGTGAGGTTCAGGGGAAAATTTAATTATGAAATAGCGGAGGAGCCTCTTGAGGGGAGTAAGGTGGTCCTCAGAATCAGTAGCAGTGACTGGTCTCCAGTGGCAAGCCCCCACTGCAGTAAATGGTGCTGGCATGACTTTGGTCAGTGAGCTGATTTGTAAGCACAACCATGGCACCTGCAGGTGTAAACTGAAAAGAAAGAAACCGTGGTGGTGACCCTGCCTGCCTTCTCTAATGAATCCTATGGGGTTGATTTTCCCCTTCAGGACAGGGAGCCTAAGGGGGAGGGAGAAGGCGAGGCTGGGGAATTCCCCACATTTCCCACCTCTTAAATTGTCTGTTAAATCCTTAGTTACACCCCTTTTCATCTCCTTGTTCACACCCCTTTCCCCTCCCAGTTATTTAATATGTATTAAATTCTTAAATTCTACATGAGTTCTGGAAAGTTCTGAGTTCTCTGTATCCCCATTGGTTAGTTTGAATGTACCCCTCCCCTTGTTTCATTTGATTGGGCACTTGCAGTGATGTAATCCCTTCCCATTGGTTAATCTGTCTCTCCTCCCCTTGGACCACCCCTTTCTGCTCCCCTTAAAACCCCCTGTAACGGACAGCCCTTCGTTCTCTTGCTCCCACCCGTGGTGCCTCTTTGTTCTTGGAGAATAAAGCTTGGTTGCCGGGGCAACTGAACCCCTCTGTCTCCTTCGCCTCGTCTGTTGTCGCAACGTTCTAACCCCTCTGTCTCCTTCGCCTCCTCTGTTGTCGTGACGTTCTAACCCCTGTCTCCTTCGCCTCCTCTGTTGTCGTGATGTTCTAACCCCCCTGTCTCCTTCGCCTCCTCTGTTGTCGCGACGTTCTAACCCCTCTGTCTCCTTCTCCTCTGTTGTCGCGCCGTTCTAACCGCCTGCTGCCTGACTCCACTGAGGTCTCTGCCGACAGCTCCCAGCTTAGCTGGAGCCTACTATCTGGACTTAAGGGACACAAAAGCGGTCTCCCTGCCGAGGCACGCGTGCTCCCCATCCTGCGCGCTGACCATCCGGGCAGGTCAAGCGGGCAGCGACAGGAAATTTGGAAGGGACAGCTTAAAAAAGCCCCCAAAACAAAACAAAAAGGTACAGACTATCAGTATTTTCCATAGTATTAACAGGAAGAACATCTGTGTCAAATAACTCAGTGTTTGAGAAAAGGAAGTCAAAAATACTTGTCTGCCATTTTTTATGTGCCAACCCCACAATTCACTGACCTCTTCCAACCTTGCCTTCTGAAACTAAGACCAAATCTGGGCTCAGCTCTTGAATTTCTGTGAGCTCGGGGCACAGCTTACATCAATGAGAGATGTACAAATGAGGCAAGTCCAAGCTATAGTCACCAAAGCCTGTGGAGAACAACAGCAGCTAAAATCCTTCCTGAGAAGTACAAATATTTGGAGGCGAAGTCTGAGCTAAGCTTCACAGCCCACTGCTAAACAGTGGCTGGGGCAGCCCGTTCAGACCTTGTCCTTTCAGCAGTTGTCCTTGCCAGGCTGAAGTCAGACAGACACATAGGGTGAGAAATAGATTAACTTAACAGTCTATTAGGGTCCAAGGCATAATTAATGGGACTAAATCATCATCACAAGGTGGGCACTAAACTTGTAACTCAAATTGCAAAAATGTTTGTCCCAATGGAAGTGGAGTGCTTGTAATAATATTTGCTGAATGTGGAATGTTCCAGGAAAGAAAAGAGTCCTGTTTTAAGGGTGCTCATTCTACTAATGCCAATCATACACTTACTAAAATCATAAATTGCAGTAGCATTTGTGAGATGGGCATCCATAAGGGCTGAATGGAAAGGTCTGGTGTGACCACAAATGGCCATTGTCCCATTGTGATGCTGCTGAAGATGTACCAGTTCAGTGGGTGGACGAAATCTTGAGAACTAGGTTAGTTTGCTGAAAGCTTTGCTAATTATAGGGAAACAGTCTCATAATTGTATGTCTGACCTTATGTCCAAAGGAAAAATACACATTTCATAGAATAGTGTGGTTTGGAAGGAGCCTTAGAGATCATGGAATTCCATCCCCCCCGTTGCTGTGGGCAGAGACATCTTCCACCAGACCAGGTTGCTCAAAGCTCATCCAACTTGGCCTTGGATGCTTCCAGGAATGGACAGGGAATCCACAACTCCTCCTGGGTTTGTTGCTTTGCCTCACCACCCTCACAGTAAAGAATTTCTTCTTAGTCTGTAATCTAAACCCACCGCCTCTCATTTTAAAGCCTCTTGTCCTGTCTGCCCATGCCCTTGTGAAAAGTCCCTCTCCAGCACTCTTGTAGTCCTTTAGGTACTGCAAGGGGCTCTGAGCTCTTCCAGGAGCCTTCTTTTCTCCAAGCTGAACTGCCCCAGCTCTCAGCCTGTTTTCATAGGAGATGTGCTTCATCCCTCTGATCATCTTTGGAACAGGTCCATGGCTCTCTTATGTTGGAAGCCCCAGGGCTGTATCCAGCTGGCTCTCATGAGAGCAGAGTAAAAGGAAGGTATCACCTCCCTTGATCTGCTGACCACAATTTTTTTTTTCTGCAGCCCAGGACATGGCTGACTTTCTGGGATATGTTACTTTTAGGTTCTGCAGGGCTTGGAATGAGTTGGTTGATAGAGAGCAATGCTTTAGAAAAGAGCCCTTGAAATCACATCCATTTTAATTGGTGTGGTTTAATTATTTTGCTGTATTTGAGGATAATCTAACTATCCTGTAGAGGAGATCTGAAAAAGCTGTGGGGGCTCCACTGTGGTTGGGCAAGCTAGGAAATGTCTTATAAAAGGCACCCTGTGTCTGACAAGACTAGACTGCATTTGCTTGGTATTTTAAATGCCATGAATTTTTGCATGCCTTTGAATTAATGATTCTTCTTTCAACATCAAAGGGGAATAGAGGACACTTTTAGTTTTAACAGTTCTGTGCTGCAATAATTATCCCATTGCTCCAATGACACGTTCCTCAGTGTTTGGAAATTGCAAAAGGAAATCCAGCTAAGTGTAATTTTATACCTTTGGTTCTTTATTTTCTCAAATCCTGCAGGGCACTGAGTTTCTAACTCCCATTGGTTGCACCTGAGATTGATGGAGAGTTGAAGACACCTTGCAGAATCTGTCTTTGGTGATCCTTGTGGATGTTGGTTTGCCACAGGAGCTGCAGAAATGGGTTTTAATGAAGGCCTTGGCTTAGAGAGTCCCTGACTCAAGAATTTTGGTTTTATATCCAAATGTTGTAGCTGACTTCTTTCTCTAAAACTGGCCAGGCAGGATGTAAGCATTTTCTTTAGCGTGGGAAAGTTCATTTCAGTTCCAGTTCACCTTTCACAGTGCAAACCCAGTCCTACTGAACGGTGATTTTTAGCCCTTCAGAAGCCAAGATGGCTCATTTATGTGAAACATTTTGATGAGCACTTAGATTTCAGGCGACTATCTTGGATTTCATGGAGCTCTCTATGGCTCGATCTCTCTGCAGTCAATATAGCCATGCTATCCTTTTCCTCCAAGTCCACTCACAAAATTTCCCCTTCAGTTACAGTTTCAGCATCGGTTTCCCCTAATCTTATTATGAGAGGGCTCCAAAAATGACATTTTAGAGACTTGAGGAAAAACACCAGGAATTTTTTTTCTCATCTGCATGTTGACAGAACAAGAGGGAACTCACGTAATTTCATCTGCTTTAAGTCTTCTGTGACAGTTTTATGCATTCTCTAGCTCTCTCTTTCAAGTGAAAGTAAAATTGATTAAGAAAAGAAATTAAATCCAGTTTCTAATCAGAGTGTGCAAGCCCTTGGAAATTAGGAGTCCTGAACAGGTTGTATAAATAATGTAGATGAGTTACTTATCTAATATCAATGTTAATTAATTATTTGCATTAATAGTGCAACTGCAATATTCAGGCATATCCATTGTATCCCTTGAAGCTTCCTTATACAAGAAACCTTATCACCATGATTACCCACCACAGTTTTTATGTGCTGTGACTCTCACCTGAGCTTCCCCTGCCTCTTCCTCAGCCTTTGGCCATCCCTGGGAGGGCCATAACCTCATGTCCTTGCCTGAGATGGGTTTTACGTCCCTACACCAACTTCTTGGTCTGTTTCTGCATTTGAGAGCTCACGGGGCTATCTGGGGACTCATTTGTTTTGATGTGAAGGGTTTGGGAGGGTGGGAGGCAGCAGGTACTGGCTCCCCTTTTCCTGACCTTGATCAATCTGTGTGTGAGCAGCAGGGTCTGGGGCTTCCTGCCCCTGACAGCTGAAGGGAAGGAAGTTTATGCAGCATGGAAGAGTCATATCCTGAGGAAATTCAGTGGAATATGTGTGTATAACTATATAGATAAATATAAACTTTTAAGGAATTAAGAGCACCAAGTAGAAACCAGAATAGGTCTGAAGAGGGGGAAGATGTAAGCAACAAGGGCAGCAAGCCCAGGGTCACTTTTGCTGAGGACAAGGAGATGGCAGGGAACAGGGAATTATGGAGAAGTGCATTTTCTATATTTTCTATGAATGTTTTTTTTTAATCTTAAACCAACTTGCAGCCATAAAGCTAGATGTACTACTGGTCTTTATCAGCACTGGGGTTAACCAGCTTTGTTTCTTCCCTTCCATAGCCCTTTGTGGTGGGGGTGTAATCTCTATTAACCCCTGAACCTGCAGCTCAGTTCCATGTGGGACCCTTTGATCTTCAGCTGGGGCTGAGGTGCTGTGGGAGCACAGATGGAGCAAGAAGGCAGAATCCCCATTGCCCAGGTCCGTGTCTCTCTGTCAGCATTGACTGCCTGAAATCTTTAACATCCTCCTGAAGTACAGCATGAGGTCATCTTCAGTTCTCCTTCCTAACCTCACAGCACACACACCTGCGCCTCACATTCTGCAGAAATGTATTAATGGCATCAGCATTTGCTGGCGCAGGGCTCAGAGCACGTGTAGGAGGTCCTGAGGCCAAGCATGGGGCAATCACAGGAGGTACCAGGCAGAAAATGACCCCGTGTTTTGTGGCATGTGAAGTTAACTCACGTGTATCCACAGAAAAGAGTGGGATGGAGACTGTCAAATGTGGGTCCAAACTGCGAGACGAAGGAAGTCACTGCCAGAAAATCTGGTTTGGCCATAATTATTGCAACAGGGACTTGCTGGTTTCTGGGTTGCCTGCAAATTTTTGAGTGTCTTGCTTAGGTCCGGATGCTCTTGGAGGCTTGTGCATGAAGAATCCCCAAGATACTCAAGCTTGTGCTGGTCTGGAGTCAGCATTAGGTAGGTTTGCACCTTTGCACTCTGACTTTTGCTTTTAGCAGTTCTGAAAGAGAAAGGACAAAGCTAAGATCACCGTAATTTTGAGTAAGATCTACCCAGCAGTAGTTTTATTCCTAATTACAAGGAATTTTTTTTTTATTGTTCCTCTTGCCGCTTTAGAGGGATTTTTCATAATACTTCATCTGGTGCATTGTTGTTCCAGGACGGTGCCACTGCCACTGCTTACATTTTTATTATTCTTTCTAAATAGTCACGTGGAACAGGTTGCATTCAGAATTTGGTGGTGGTGAAGCCAAAGAAAATTCCACAAC
Organism: Pardalotus punctatus; assembly: GCA_013400915.1. Classification (NCBI taxonomy): domain Eukaryota; kingdom Metazoa; phylum Chordata; class Aves; order Passeriformes; family Pardalotidae; genus Pardalotus; species Pardalotus punctatus. Next base: position 208,662 of record VZTX01016848.1, read on the forward strand.
CTTTTTGATCATAAGTTTAAGCCTGAACTCATGTAAATCATGAGTAAATGTATTGAAGCCATCAGAGTTCATTCCATGTAAAGCCATAAGGTAGGGTCATCGTCTCTGAGTGTTTGTGTACGTGCCAAAAAACAATTTGATCTGAGTGTCTCTTGCACTTTTTCAAAAAAAGCCATTTGAAACTGTAACAGTTCTCAGAGAAAACTGCTGAATGAAAATAATTTGAGGAAGGAAATCTGCAGTTATAAATTACAGAGCAATTTACTCCTTCAAGGTTCCTTTTCAATTATAAACACTTTTGACTATCTGAGGTATTAATTTTCAAGGATTCATTTTTCTCTGTCTGATAGGTGGTTCTGAAATTTTAAAAGTTAAATACTACAAGTGGGGAGGCATGGGAAGACAGCAAAATTGCTTTTAAGTGTGGAGGGACTGAAAAGGTTTTCAATAATTTTGTCTCATTTCAACAGTGTTCTCTCAGGATGCCATGGAATTAAAGAAAGGAAATATTTACATTATAATTATATTTCTGTTTATTTAATCAAGTTATTAAGCAGATCTGGCATCCAGAAGCAACTCCCTTTAGTCCTAATTGTTTCTCCTAATGTTGCAGTTGCAGTATTACTGAAAGAATTCAGCAAAGAAAGGCCTGCCATCTCTGTGAGGATGGAGCAGGAGGGCTGGGGGGGATTTGTTCCATGGGAAAGGGAGGCAGTGAAACGGATTGCTCAGCTGCCCCCTCTGAAAGACAGCAAAGCAGTTCCACAAAATGCGACAGGAGTCTGCCGGGGGGCTGGGGAAGGTGGCTCTCATCTGAAAACTCTCCCTAGTTACTAAACAGTTTACATAGGTCTGTGTGTGAGGAGATTTTTTCCAATCTTTCCACAAAACTTTCTAGAATAGTAATTTTTATGTCAGGATATTTATATTAGGAAGCCCACAAAGCCACAGTCAGCTTTCCGTATATGTAACTTGCATAGATCCATATAGAAAGTTTCCATTAAAAAAAAGCACTGAGTGTTGTATTTACTGCTTGGGCTTTAATTTCTACTTAGTTAATTGTTTATTTCTCTGTTAGCTTTTTTTACCTGAAGACCCTTTTCCCATTCAGGAAATCACAGTAAAGACGACTGTAAGGACAAATAGCAAAAGGACTGTTCAATTATGGGTGCCAAAGTATCTACACGAGCAGTAGTCCACTTTCTAAAAACAAATTTTCTTTGCTTAAATGTGTGTGTGTGTGTATATACGGATCAATTTTTCATTTCTGTTGTGAATTCTGGGCTGAAGAATTGATGTGCTTTCTTCTTATGGCTTAAGATCTCAGAAATACAGTGATGCATATCTACTTGTTTGTCTGTCTATCTATGTATTGTGTTCAATCAAATCTCTTACCCTCATGCTGATACTAGAGCTTCCCATGGAGTATTCAAAGTTATTAAAGACTCCTGGTTTAATGCTCTTCCAACTTATCTGAAGGCGCTGACAAAATTCTGTTCATTTTTATACTCAACTGATATTATTTACCAAGTAGAAAAAAACACTTTTGAAAGGTCCTTATTTAGGAGGAAGGTTAAAAAGATTAAAAATCTCAGGAAAGTCTGTATGTAAAGGGTAAGAGTTACAAACCCTTTTAAAAATTCCCTCTCAGTGGTTGATGTGGGGGATGAGGGAGGAGAGAGATTGGCTCTGAACCATCTCCAGAAAAGTAGATTGAGGATTAAGAAACAGGGAAATTGCAAAACAGAATGGATGGGCATATAGACATTTTCCAATAGGCAGCTGTGTTGCTTTCGAGGAGAAATAAAAAATTTCTGGTAACTTCTAAGGGTTCACTGAAGAAATGCAGTGAGCCACATAGTGGAGGACAGAGAATGCTGGAAGTGAGCGCCTGTTTCAGCTCTCTGAAATGCCCTGCCCAGGTAGAGCACTCTTGGTGTCAGGGGCAAACGCACACCCCGTTATACCCTGATGGGAGATGATCCATGTTCCCCCTTGGGCACATCCAGGCTGGGGATGGAGGATCCAGCCGCTCTGCCCATTCCCTCAGCTCCCAGTTGGGTGTCTGTTCATGAAAACTCGGGAGCTGTCATCGTCCACACATTCAAACTCATGCACAATTTTTCAACCAGCAGTGAAAATCATTGCAAAACCTTGTGCTAACTCTGTGAAGTGCCAAACACCGCTCAGACTGGAGGAGAACTTCAGCTTCTCTTGCAGTGAGGCTGAGACCATGGCCCTCCTTAGATCCAGAGAGGGGCCAACAGAACTTTCTGGCCCAAATACTGCACCTTCCTCGGCCTCCAGCTCCTATGACCCATAAGGGATGCAATAATATGGAGAGGGGATTGGAAACAAGTGTGGCTGCATTCTTGTGGGACTGAACTTTGCTCCTTCTTCCTGTTGCGGAGCTGTTCAATTGCTTCAGGCTGAGCACAAGGGACTGGATCTAAGGGTTTCCCATTTGTGCAGCCCTGCCGCCACCCAAGCTGACAGCTGCCCGCTTGGCTGCGAGTGTGGCATCCAGTAGTAGGAGAAACTTCTTGTTCCAGCTGGCACTTTCTTATCTAACAGTCAGAGCTTTGTAAGCATGGACAGCTGCAGTTTCAGAAATTGGCTCTATCTGTATCAATTGGATTTGTGAAGTCAGTGAAAGGGCATGAGGCAGATTCATGGGATTTCCTGTTAGTATTAGTAAATGGAATCTACTGCAGAATTTTAAAAGAATAGGAGACTCAGTCGGCAATGCTTAAATGAGGCTTGTGGTTAGGGAAGGCTACCAAAGAGAAAAACCACTGGTCAGTGAATATGCTGGGCGTGACGGGCATAATTTCCAGAAATCTTAAATCCTCCTGCCACAAAGGCAAGAAATAGCTAGTGTCTGTCTGTGCACCCTGGATGGTGAAGGGATCATTGGGAAGCAGGTGATGCCTTGAGCTGGATGGTCAGCCTGTGATGCAGCAGCATTTCAGTTTTGAGAAGTATGTGCAAGGAATGACAGGAATGTAGAGCCTCGTAGGGGTTCGTCAGCGGCTCTGCCGGGACCTGCAAGTTCTCCTCCCACCTCTGCCATTGGTTTGCTGCGTAGCCCTGAGCAAGCCACATACCTTTTCCCTGTCTCTTTCCCAGCCTCCCGTGGGTTTGATCACGCTGGAATTCTGCAAAGGCATGGTGCAGTTATGTAACAGCACAGCAAGAAAAGCCTGTGCTGAACTTCCACTCCCTTTTCTGCTCCTGTCGGATGGGGGAGGGAAGAAATCACTCAAATGTTCCTGTTTACTCCTTAAATATTTCTGTGGGTACTGTATAGGATTTCCCCAGGCTGTACCAGATGGCCTATGAGGGAAATCATTGACAATGCTTTAGCTTAGCTGGGGGTTTCCTAAGTTTCAAAATCACCAGTTTGCAACACTTTTTCTAATCACGTTTGCTTGGCTGGGACTGAACTGCTGTAAGCCCAGTACTGCAACACCAGATATTATGCACACCAGCACAGGCATTTTTCTGGTAATGAATGGGAAGGACAGCTAACTTTTGCATTTGGTACTTATATGTCTGTCTGTGAGTAAGAAAGTTCTTTCAGCTCCCTTGAGATATTTGCACACACAAAGAAAGAGAGGTGGCATGTACCAAGAAAGTCCTGTGTTAATTTTAGTGGGATGTTTAAAGTGTCTGTTTTCCCTACCTTCCATTACCTGTAAACCACGGCTAAGGTTCATCATCCCTATCCAGGACAGTAGATCAGAGGTGCCCCTGCACACCAGAGCAACAATCCGGGCAAAGGTGCCCAGCTGTGATTGGCAGTGGCTGAAATGCTGGCAGAGTCCTCTGGGAACGTGGCACAGGTGGAGAGCCAACAGCAGGGGTGGAATAGCGTCTTCTAACTATGAAGCCAGGCTTCTTTTTACAGCTGACATCTCTCAGAGCCCTTGCCACATAAATTAGAGGTGAAGACAATCAGTTGAGGAAGGGGAGATACCAGCTCCAGTCCCACAGCTCCTTCTAAGTTTCGTCCCCTGGTTCTGCACGTTTTTTGTGAGATTTGAAGCCCCTGAATGTTGGTAAGGGCAAAAGTCTCTTGTAGCTGCAAGCCTGCTGCCAACAGCAATTGCAGAGGGATTTGGAATGTGCCTGATGTAACTCTGCTTCTTTCTGTCTATTGTTCGATCAATTTAACAATTTTGGCACTTCTTCTGAGACCTTATTATAGAGCATGTGATTCTGCCTGACTTGTTACTTCCTAGCAAGATGACACAACTGCTTCTCTAGGAAGTCACAGCCCATGATGGATCCTGGCAGAACCCTGGCAAGTAGCCAGTGTGACCCCTGTGTCACCTGAGCAACACTGCTGGGTTTTTTCCTAAATGTAGTGATGCGATTTTTATTTTTTAATGCACTGATATTATAAAAGCCATCAGTGGCACAGAGCTGAAAGACAAGTGGGCCTTTTGCTCTTCACACAGCAACAGAAACAGTACTTTAAAATCACATGGTTGAACAGTACTGAGAGTTTTACAGAACATTAATCAGCAAAGAGGAAGTTCTAGATTATCATAGGCTTTATTTTTTAAGAACTGGATAGTTTCAGAGGACCGTGTATTCCTCTTGTGTGTGCAACTTTAGGATCTGCAAAATGCCACCTTAGAAAATTGCTGCACAACATTCCCAGGGCTGTAAAACCTTTGGGGGTATGGAACCTGGAGCTTTTGCTGTCTGCATGGTTAAGATTCTTTTCATGGAGGATATGAACTTTTCCTTACAAAAACTGCAATGAAGGTGACAGCCCATACTTTTAAGCTGGACTGAAACCTTTGAATCATCAACCAAAGCATAAAATCTTATCAATATCAGCTGGATTTTCTCCATATGGGAGGCCTCTGACACATTTATATTTAGCACCAGTGATATACATGTGATTACCATTTGCATTGCATTTTTTGTGGTAATCTAATCATATATAGGGTTTTTCTGACCAACACCACTGTCTGTACACCACCATTTTCTCTCCAAGCTTTCTTTGGCACGACACCAAGTGGGAGGTTTCCCACTGTTTTGGCTTTCTAGGTTGTGTTGGGAAGGAGTGAATATGCTTTTCTTGCAGCACAGGAGTGTCAGGGCTGCAGTACGGTGGGAAGGCTCACTAAAAAGAGCAGCCACGTGCTGTCAGACAGAGAGAGCTTTCTTTCGGAAGCATTAAGGCCAGAAGGCAGAAGGAGCAAAAGTCTATGTGTGTGTGTGGAGGAAGAGGTAATGCACAATCCTTGTGTCTCCACCTCTCTCCCTCGAAAAAAATGACTGCTGCTTCTGTGGATATCAGACAGAAATTTAAACATCCAGCATATAGAACAGTGTTTTATATCTCCATCCATGATGGGCATGGGTAGGAAGGGCTGCTTTATACATCACACATGCTACATCCAGCCCAGCACTGCAAAACCTTTATGCTGAACATGCTGAAGTTTGGGGCAGGTTCTTTACGTGCTTGCATTGCTTTCTTTGAAGGTGTGCTAATCTACATTTAAAAGCATCCTCACTATATAACTTCTGATCAGCAGGGCCCTCAGCACTCCTGGTTCCAGTCAGACTCAAGAGTTAAAGGCAGGATTAAAGTTTAGATCAATTGAATAGCTCATAAACTTGAATTTCAGAGTGTGTGTAATTGCTCTCTCAGCTCCAGGGCAGGATGCTGAGCACTCATTGCGATCAAATTCCTAAAAACTTAGGATACCATTGCTTTCTGTGGGAACATACTGGCTCTCCAGAAGATGTTACAGGAGCAGCCCAAAGTGCTCCGTCAGTCCCAGGAGCCAGCTTGAAGGATTGCATGGAATCCATCCTTACATGCAATAATAATTCTTGTGCTCAAAGTTTTCCCTTTAATGGACAGGTTTTCTTTTTTATCTTGTTTGAAATTTACCAAAAATAAGAGTTGGCCTATATTTGTTCGGACGCAACTACAGGAACCATCTCAGCCATCAGGTTTGCAACCTTGTCTTCTTAAAAAAAAATGGGGCTGAAATTTTGTTCGTAACAAATTCAGAGCACAAGACCTTTCACATTTTGGGGAGCAAACATCTTGCATAGATCTAACAGTGAGTCTTAGCGCTGCTCTTGCAGAGCTTGTGCTATTCCTACACATTGTACATTGACAGGGCTGCTGGGAGCCTGCCTGGCAGACAGCCAAGTGACAGTTAAGCATCTGATGTTCTTTTATCCAGTAAATTGATGTTTTGGGGGGTTGTTTTTTTGGAGTGTTTTTTGTTTGTTTGTTTGTTTGTTTGTTTGTTTGTTTGTTTTTGGGGTGGGTTTTTTTTTTTTTTTTTTTTTTTTTTTGG
>VZTX01016848.1:215143-240659 GCA_013400915.1 Pardalotus punctatus
TTTTGTTTTGTTTTGTTTTTGTTTGTTTTTGGGTTTTTTTTGTGTGGTTTTTTTTTTGTTTTGTTTTTGTTTTTGTTTTTGTTTTTGTTTTTTGGGGGGGGGTTTGGGGCTTTTTTAAAAATATGATTAGGGAAGCTCCTCTCTGCTACTTGCTTCCTCTGCCTGAGTACTGCCCTTGGCTGTTTCCTGAGCTAAAAGCTGCAGCTAAACAGACTTTTTTTTTTTTTTTCATGTTAAATAGCATGTCTCAACGTTTTCCTCTCAACCATCATGTAGGTCTGGTTGCATTGTTGATTCCCATTACATGTCTGCTGGTATGTAAATTATTTCAATTCCCCCACATCCCGCCCTTCTGTTCTGTACTTTCAAGGAGTTTAATCCGTGAAGGGGACTACTTCAAAGCTCTCACAAGAAACTAATTTCTTGATGGATAGAAAGGCCAATAAAATGAAATTAGAGTTTTATCTCATTGTCTCTATAGGAATGAAGTATAATAATTATTTCAGGCAAATACATGTTGGAGACAATAATTAAGATCACTATCATGTCTTTAAGGACAAACAGATTCTAAAATAAGCATTAGTAATGGGATTAAACATTATTGCAGTGCCCTGGATCTCAGCCCTGCCAAAGTGCCTAGCACATCTGAGTGTATGAAGCTTGCTCACTGGGAGAAAACAGAATGAAAAAAGAATTCTGCATTTTGCAGGGCTTTTTTTGGCTTGTGTGTTATTTAAGAGCTGAGGCTCCAATCTTAAAAAAAAAAAGTGCAGGGTACCTGAAGGGAGTGGAAATGGGGTGGGATTTGGCACCTGTGTCATCCAGAACGTCTGCTGGCTAAAGGGGTAGGTGTCAGCGTTTTTCCAGCCAGGTTCCCAGGGAATGCTGCTCTGGACAGAACTGGCAGCTTCCCAGCAGGGCCACGTGCTCTGCCATCTCCTTTGCCATCCACGAGTTCGGTGTCCCCGTCCCTGAGTCTCTGAAGGGCAGCCCCAACAGCAGATCAGGTTCAACACAAGCATCACATAAAGTAAGGCACCTATAAAATATTTATTCTAACCATCTGCACCAAGTTTGTGGCAAGCTGAGCCTCAGCGCAGCAGCTTCCCAAGTAAACTTTGAGGATGGCCTGTTTCTCTTCTCCAAAGATTTGTTTTCTTTCTTCTTTTTTTCTCTAAGCTGTCTGTGTCAGTTGTCTGTGCGGGCTCTTTTCTGTTCTCTTCCCTCATACAATTTCCTCCTGCCTGCTCTCAGTGCCATTGCTGCTCTAGTCAGACGGGGTTTTGGCCTGTTTTTGCATACATTCAGATTTTTTTGTGTGTGTGTGGAAAAATGTTCAGATTGGCCCTAATTAATTTTAGGCTAATTAGCTGCTCAAAACTGAGAACCCTCCCATGGAAAGACAACAGACTGTTGTGCTCTGTTAGTGTCTAACACTTAGTACACAAATTTGAACCATCTGGCTCATGGCATTAGCTTTGATTTATGGTAATATACCTTCACCATGCCCAGCCCCTAGGATTTTAATGTGAAACAAGGGAGGATTCCTCAGGATTTTATTTTTCAGCTCTTACTGTAATATTCTGTCTTTCTAATGGAAGCCAGTCACAGCTATGAGAGCAGGTACCACCTGTCATCTTAAAATCTGGCTTTTATTTTAGTGTTGTTTTATTTATTTATTTATTTATTTTCTTTAAATAAGAAATTTCCTTGATTATCAACAAACTGTGGACAATTTTCCTGTCATACTGTAAAATGTAAAACTCCCGGGGCTGAATTAGTTTCTAAACAGCTTGGGACAAATCAAATGAAAGCAGCAAATGCAACTTGGTTTGCCCGTATCAGCCAACTGTGAGTTTCTTGCTCAGCCAGATCTTCTCACAGGACAGAAATAAAGAAATGCTGTTAACAGCCTGACCTGCTGCCCAAATGTGTTTAGTGAACGTTCTTCTGAATTTTGTAAAGCAAATACACGTAGTAGCAACAAGCAAAGCTCTGATGTCAACACTCCCATCAGTCAGCGGAGCCTGCTACCATGTCTAATATCTGGCTTGTTTAGCAGACAGATGGGGCTGGACTGACTCATTACAAAACATAGCAGTCATTCAGTGCTGTGTGGATCTCTGGAATGAAATGTCAGCAAGGAGGGGAGCTCGCTCGGCAGGCAGGGGAAGGCAGAGCGCGGTGGCAGCTGGAGCAGCCCTGCAAAGCCACCGAGCTGGACCTGTCTGGCTTCAGGTCTCTGAATTTCCCTCTCCGTTCTCAGGCTCTGCTCTCTCTCCAAGGTGGTATTTGTTTTGATTCCTCCTTTTGGCGCTCCTTGCACCCCAGCCCAGGGATAACCAGGGCTTGGGCTTTCACCGGTCCAGTTAACTGCCAAGCGGGGCTCCCGGGACGTTGGCCCAAGGACAATAAAAACAGGAATATTTAGCACCTGCAGCAGGTAACCCTGTCCTCCTTCAAAGTGTGCTGCAAGAGGCGAGTGTGCCAAATGTGTTGTTTCACCGGGATCACTGTTGTCTTTCCAGAGGCGATTCTTCCATTTCTATACCTACAGCATAGAGACTAAGTGGGATGAAAAAAACCAAGTATTATTTTCTTCCAATCTCCCTACCTAATTTGGATTAAAAAAACCCTTGTGCCAAGCTGTATGAGAGTTACAGATCAAAGTTTTTCTGGGACAATTTTTGATGATGTCAAATTGTACCCTTGTATGATAAGTACACAATACAAGAACCCTATAAAGAATTCCCCTTTCACATCCTGTGAAAACCCACATAGCTTGAAAACCTTTTTGGGTAACCTCAAAAGTTGTTCTTCAAGAGAAGCGCAGAAATACCCTTTTGTTCGTTGGATAATTATTCATAAATTTATCATAACTTCTCTTTGGCAGCTTTTTTAACTAGCCTGAAGGTTACATCAGCAAAGGACTGGTGTATTCAGCTCTTTGAGTGGACAAACTGCAAGCAGAGATCCAGATGCAGCACCTGAGATGCAGCTCAGATGCTTCAGGGCCAGCACCCTGCAGGATTTTATCTGCTGTATTTACAGATTGCTAACCCTGACTCCTGCTCGCTTTGAATGCATAAATGGGGGAGGACTGGCTTTATGTGCTCATGAACAGTGGCAGGAAAAGATCCCTTCCCACAGGAGTAACATTCCATTTTCCTCTGCCATCAGTGCGAGATGAGAGTTGCCTTATTCCTACCTGTTAGTACTGACAAGCTGTGTCCATGTGCTGTGTGCCAGCCTGTGAGATGAGGCCGAGAGTTTCAGGCCAGTTCCTGACAAGCAGTTCACTCACTGAACCCACAACCACTGATTTGTGCTTCTTACCTGTCCTCTGATGAGGGCCAGGGGCTGAACTGGAAGAGAGTGAGTCCTCTCTGCCTCCCTCTTAAACGGGAAGTGCTGCTGAACAAACCAATTCATCACATTGAGCACAGTGGGGTGATTTTTGAAAGCGTATCTAAAAGTGCATAAAATAATTATGGTGCAGATAATGAAGTTAGATAATCTAGTTTGAGCTTATATAAAAAAAATAATAAAAAATATCACTGAGTCCTTGAGGATAATTGAAGCACATCTTCTGAACTAATATCTTGAGCTGAAGATGCCAACATACAGGGACTTCTGAGTGTCTTTTGGAAGCTTGTTTTCTTAGATGAAAAAGAAAAAACTTAACTTATTTCTGCTTTTGCTTTCCCTGGGTGTAATTTTCAGTCATTCTGAAGAGCCTCTTTAGTAGCTGTTTTCTTTCCATGTAGATACAATTATGCTCCATAATCAAAGCCTCTATGATATTTCCTTCTGTGACACAGGACCATGCAGCTTGAGCTCCCTCTGAGCACAGGATTTTTTCTAAAGCTTACTGGAGTCTTGGGGACTTCCCACTGATATCAGTGATTTTTGGACTAGAAAATGGCACAGACAGGGTTTGTGTGAATAAAGTCTGCAGAGTCAGGTCCCTGATAAAAGCAGCTGGCATCCTAGGCTCATGGTTTGGTATCAGATCTAAGGGAGCTGTTTCATCAATACATGCTGACGAGAACTGAAAAGACTTGGTTGTGCCTTTGAAAATACTGAGGATTTTGAGTGGACAAAGTGGGTGAAAACAGGGACAGCTGGAATTTGTTTTGTTTTTTGTTGTTTTTTTAATACAATTTAAGGTTTTTGTTTATTTTTTTTTAATAGCATGAATGTAACGCTCATGAAAACGCTTGCTATACACTGAAATCTTCTATGAACCAACAAAACATGTACCAGCAGTACAAACTTCACCTTGCCTAAACAATGTACGTCTCAATTCCGACTTGAAAAGACCACCTGTAGGGGAAAAATGTTAGTTCGGTATCCAGGGGCCATTCATTCCTTTGCCACTTTGCTGAGACTGCCAATTAGTGCCAACTTGTGGTGGCAGATTTTGTGATGTAGACACATGTTCTCTGGAAAGTGGGCTGAGATATTCGACTCATTTCACATAGGACACAAAGAATTATTTGCTCTGTGCTATACAAATGGGAATTGTCCAAAGCTTTCCTCTGTGTTAGCCTCTGTACGCTGACTGAGTGTAAATACAGGGGAAATTGGTGTTATTGCAGGGACAAATTAGCACCAGAACTGAGCTGTATTTTTTAAAATGTGCTGCTAATTGTGCCCAATTTGTGCTGGAGTACTCACTCAAATGCAAAAGCACAAAACCAACCGAACACATTTCAGGGTGCCAAAGAGAGCTTGCACTTTTCTCTTAGCAAATTATCCTTCTAGTTTCACACTGCGGCAAGTGCCAATTGGTCCCACTAAAACCTTTATCTGGAGTAATCAAATTAGCACTGCATGTTAGCAAATTAGGTTGCATTTACAAAGGTTTATATTTGCTGCAGGTTTGAGCATTAAAAGAAAGCATTTTCTAAGTTCTACTTTAAAATTTCTTATATGAGTGACATTGATTCTGTGACATTTCAAGAGAGTGAGCTGCTGAAATGGAAGAAATGAGGCAAAATAGTTGTTTGTATTTCACTCCCAGAGAAATGTGAATTAGGAATTGCAGAAGTTTCTAAACTTTAAGGTAGAACTGAGAAAGCTGGAAGAGGTTTTTATTCTTGTTTGCCCAGTAGGTTCATTCTTCCCTTGGGAACACAGAGGGCCAAATAGGTGCCACTGGTTGTACCCAGGAAACTGCTGGGTACTGTAATTCTGCTGTAATTCAGGCACACCATGCAATTTTCTCCTGCCAAAAGGTGTGCCACTGACAGAGTGGGAACTACAAAATGCTCCCAGGATTGCCAAAAGGAGAGATGAGAAAAATTGCAGGCTGAATTTCTCTCTGGCAAATATCCACAGAAGTCATCGGAGTTTTATTTGGGCTGAATTTCAGCCACTGAGATTAATTATTTAATGTGTGTATTATATGAAGATTAACAATGTAATTGTTAAGTGCTATTGAGGCTACTGCTTCCAGTATTGCCTTTTATTTGACGTTTGTGAAATTTGCCCAGAGCTGGATTATTCTTTTTTTTAATGAGACTGGTTGTGAGAAGGCAGAGAAGGGTAACATGCAGAAGTGCATCTGACACTAGGCACCACCACCCTCCTGCTTTCAGCCCATCACAGGGGAAAACTTTAGGAAATCCTGTGGCAAAAGAAGGCAGGGGAGTTCCCCAACCAGCTACAGATGAGGCTATGCCAGAGGCACTGGTGTGCTGGGGGGACAAGGAGCACACGACTTCAGGACACAGCGGCCGGAGTCATTATATTTCATTTATTTGGGCAGGCAATCCTGTAGGACCTACAAAGTCCACATGTAGAGACTGCAGAGCCTGAGTTTTGCCCCTAATTTTGAGGTCTGAGCCCAGACCACTCAGTGCCTAAGTAAGTGTGTGCATATATGATTTCTAGCCAGTGTTGTAAAAGAATAAATCACTCGTAATAGGTTTCTGCAAACAGCTTTGTAGCAATCAGGCTGTTGATCTGCTCTTCACAGATCAATATCTCTGAAAAATGCTGCTTTATTGCCTCAGATGCCAATCCAGGATGGAAGGAAGGAGCTGGAGGGGGTAAGGAGGGCACGACCAAAGAGGCCTCCCAGAACACCAGGTGAGCATCCATCACAGCCCAGCTTATCAGCACCACAGTGCCACGAAACAGCTGCTGAGTCCAGAGCAACGTCTGACTCAGGAATCTCTGCAACATTAACTGCTCGAAACCGAGAGGAAACCAGGGGGCAAATAAAGAAATACCCCTTGGTCCATGCCCTGGTTCTGATGCTCTTTGGTCAAGCATCCTCCAGTGACAAGGGATGTGGGGCTGCTTCTGGCTTTGGTGTGACACAGAGGGGTGTTTGTGTTCTTCGAAGATACTGCCACTGTCCTCCTCTGATTACAGTCACAGGAACCAAACCAGAAATGTGAAAACATGTTGTACAACTAAACTAGTCCACGAGCTTTGAGGAACAAAATTGACAGTTTACTAAGCTGGATTGCGAATTTTAAAAAAAACAAAACGTTTCTTCAAGCAGTCTCTGAAGTTAAGCCCCCTCCCTGAAGTTTATTGCGTGAGCCAAGAGAGGGAGACCATTCTTTCTAACAATGCTCTTTCAGCTACTTTGATGCTAAAAATAAAAAATTTTTGATAGCTATCCAAGCAAAGAAGGTGAAAACAGTAATTTCCAGCTTTTCTAAAGCTCTTTGGCTACATACATTTGATAAAAACCTAGCAGGCAAAGTCAGATTTCTTTTCTCCTGCTTTTTATGCCTATAAACTCCCTTTCACTCCTCTGAAGCCTGGACAGTCAGAAATAGTAAGTCTACTGAAAAAGAGACTGAGAATGCCTGCTCATTAATAAACTTGCAGAGCAACACCATGTTTTCAGCAGAGATAATGCATATTCCTGATAGATACTGGAGTTTATGGTTTGGCTAAATTCATTTTGTAGCTGCCAGAAGAGTGCCTGCCTGAGGACAATAGCTAGAATTCTTTTCTTCCTGTTGCCAGTCACACTTTGCCCATTTGCGATAAGGCCAGGGAATAAATCCGTGGAAGCATTTAGCCATTGATTTAGAACGGTGTTTCTCCTTGGGATCTGCTTTTGCAGCACCAGTGACATGGAACTTACAAGGAGAGTTGCTGAAGCAATTAAATCAAATGGATTTTTTTTTTTTTTTTTTTTTTTTGTGGGAACAGTTTCTGTAGGTGCTGGAAAAGAGTTAAAAGTTCTGCTGAGTCTCACCTCATTACCCCCTTAGGGGTGAGACTGCCCAGGAGGTGTCATTTCTAAAGACACACGTGGTCCTTGGATCCCTGCATCATCTTCTCTGCCAGGCATGGGGATCACTGTGTGTGAAGATCTGCCCCGGGTCTCTGCTCCAAGGACTATTTCCACAGTGTCTGAAATGTCAATTTTTCTTTGTAAGTAAAAACGCATTATTTTCTCGAGTGGGAAAAAAAACCCAAACAAAACCCCCTTCCTGATTTCCAGACGGCTTTTCTTTGATAGTTTCAGCTTCTACCATTTCCATATACTTTTATTGACACCACCAAGGACACTGATGCTCTGAAAAAGAGCATGCTGGTGTAAGAGGCAGGGTTGGTGATTCTCTTGCTGACAGACAAGTCTCCAGTTACTCCAGACCAAGGCTTTTCCTGCAGACGGGTGCTGGCGGCTGCACTGGGTCTGTGATGGCTTGGTGATGATAAATAACTTGTGCTGACTGGGATGGAGGCGATCACATTTGGTTTTCCTTGCTGTTGAGTAAGAACTTGAACCTGAGTCTCTGAGAGAAAACTGCCATGCATTGACGCTGTTACCAAGATCTCTTTTTCAAAATCCGGTGTCAGTAGCAGGAAGTGCAGCCAACGCACTGATTTGTGAGCACATTTCTCATCTCAAAAAGAGATTATGTAGGCTCTGTATAGATAATATACTGCACCTCAGAATGAACACTAATATGGGGAAGTATTACAGCATTCCAGAAATATCTAATCATCGCTGATAAATTTTATTTGCCACTTGTGTGCATTATTATGACAGATCCCTCCTCAAAGCTGAGGGCAGCCAAAGTCTGCATGGGCCAAACTCAAAGCCTTCAGCATTTTGCTTCATACTTTTGTTACTGGATGTTCAAAGCTTAAGGGGGATGCTCAAACATTAAAGAGGAAAAGCAAAGTGTAAATAAAAAGGGGCATTTTGCTCATGCATGAGGAAGGCTGGGCTGATTTAGTGAGTATTTTTAAGAGGTTTAAGTTTTAAAGTGAAAAGAAAGTAATTTTCTAAAATACAAAATAGAAGTGTTCTTCTAACCACCTCACCAAGGTGCTCTGTGTTGATCTTGGGAAAAGTCATTCTCTCTCCATTGGCTGTAAAGGAAATACGGGAAGAGGAATCGATGTGGGAAGCATTAGATGTTGTGTGCTCCTCTCTGCTGGCAACAACAGTTCCCTTTTCAGTCTGAAAGTTCCTTTTTCAGACTGCTCACTTTGCTTCCAGTCTAACTGGCTTTGGAAAGGAAAATGTAGATGCCCAAGTTATTCAGATGTCTGAGGTATTATCTGCCCTCTTTACCTTGACCCAGCCTGTTTTGTCCAGGGTTTGGACAAACTTTTGAACAACTTTTGGAAGGTTGGGGAACTGGTGGGATTAAAACAAGCCATGGCATTACAAAGATGAAATCTCATTAAGAAAGCAGTTGTAATTCTCTAATCCCTCCCTGTGAGGCTTGCTGTGAGCCAGAGATTGAGCTGAATGAAGAAATGAGGAGGCCACTGACCTAAATTCAGATAAGGAGTTTGAACCCTTCAGTGGCATTGTGGTTTACTCTGTCCTACCAAAAAAAAAAGTGTCCCCGGTAACTTGGGATGTTCAGCTGGGAAGTGCGGGTTTGAACCCTCACAGAGGGGAGGGACCTGAATACGTACTGGCCACCTGCTGAATGAATAACAGCTTATCAGAGGTTCATCTTGATTTTCTCCAAAATCTTTTCTCATACTTGGGCACTTGATGGAAGAATAGAAATGTGTTATTTTTATTTTCAAACAGTTTTAGGTTTGTATATGGGTAGGGTGGGGAGATCCTTTTTCATTTCAATAACAGGAATGGGAAGAAAATGAGATTTGGATCAAGCTGATTGTTGACTTTCTTTTTCCCTTCAGATTTCACGGCCAAAAAAGCCCAAATCTTATCAAGGAAAGCTTTTCCCAGCCTTACATGTGAAACGTTAGTAGGGTTCACTTCACTGCAATTGGCATCAGTGGAGCCTCCTGATGCAGCATTTTCTTTGTGAGGTTTGTTTTAACAAAAAAAACCAACCAAAACCACCACCACCACCACCACCAACAACAACAACAACAAAGCTGCTTTGAGCCAATTTAAAGGTGCCCATTAAACTGTCCCTCATAATGGGGAAATTATAAGGATGGAGAAATGCTCCAGAGCTCCTGTGTTAACTCAGGTCTGCCAGGGAGGCCTCAGAGCAGTCTAAGTATGCATTCTCAGCCTGTGATAACAAACAAGCCTCACAAAGGAAAGCTGGAAAAAAATCACACCACTGTTTGCTGATAAATGCAAAATCTTGTTGGTTTGGGAGTAAGGAGAGGTGGTGAGACTTTTGAGAATGTTCAGGAAAATAATATCCCATCATAATCCAGTTTAAGTCATGTTGAAACAGAAGGCAATTGTTGGTTTGTTTCCATGATCATCCAAGCACAGGTCATGACAGGATTGATCAGATCTACATTTTTATCATGACAGCATCCTCAGTTTATCTTCAGTAATAATTTTTGTCAATCTGCTAGTATTTTTCAACAGCTTTGTGAAATCCTGATAGCAAATCTGTTTTAAGTCTTCCCTCACGCCCCCCCTGACCCAGCCTACTCTGCTTATTCAGGAAATGATCTCTAAAGCTTGAACACTATTTACATTACCAAGATTTACTTATCTTTTCTTTTTTTCCAGTGAAACACTAAGCAGCTCTTACATCAATGTAGGTGTGTTTGAGAATTATGAGAGCCTTCAATTCTCATACCAAACTACACCCACACAAGTCAATTCCAGTTCCAATGACTAAAGGTCATGTGAATGGCAAAAAGTAACAGGTAAGAACCTAATTTTGCTATTAAGAGTAACTGAATTTGCAGTTATGGTTTATTAGTGAAGGAATTTATGCCATGAGGAGTAAATCCTTTCCGTGCCTTTTGTTGGTGTTTGTTCCCACTATTCCTGTTATTATTTTTAAAGACTATTCTAATGGAAAAATAGGAGCACGATGTGTTAGAACACAGATTTACCTTTAAACACACCAGAGAGAGAGAGACTGTGGTGGGCTTGCTCCTTGCCAAGGGATAGGTAGAATTCATTACCCAGCTCCTTCTGCAGGCTTTGCTAAAAGCAAATGTTTGAGTTCTGGGAACTGTTGGGCTCCCTGAGGCTGATGGCCCCCTGTTTGTGCATTCTACCTTTCACAGGGAGACATATTCATATTTCTTAGGTAGAACTGAATTCTCACATTAATTCCGTGGTTCCAGTCCTTACCATGGCTCTTTGTCTTCTTTCAACCAGATATTCCCTGGGATAGTATTCTCTTCGATTTGCTCTTCTCCCATACCATACCAGGTTTTGGTTTGTTCTGCCCACCTGAGCCGTTTGTTGATCTACAGACTCTGCAGACCGAGGTGGTGAAGACTCTGTGGGGATTGCTGTGCTGTCGGGGTGCCTTGGTGAGACATTGTCACACTCAGAGTCTTTCACTGGAGACACAACCTTGAAGTGATTTTCCTGATGGCAGTCACGTGTGGGCCGTCAGCCTTCAGTTCTCCCCTCGACGTCACCTTTTGTCAGGGTACAAAAGGTGGGAAATCTAGTTGTAGTTCTGGGGGCAACATGAAAATATCCTCCGTGAATCCAGGACCAAACCCAGTGGTTTTTTATGGGGGCTGTGTGTTAAGGGACTTGGCTAGTCTTGCAAGGCACTTCAAGCAGAGTAAGTTTGAAGAACAGGAAGAAAATCCCATACTTATGTAGTAAGACCCTCTCTCCTCTTTGGAATCACCTCTTGACAAGACAGAACCTTTGATTCAGATAATGAAAGACCTGTAAACACTTGAGAATTTTCTTCAGGATATCAACAGCCTTGCTTTCTTTGGTCTCTCTCTCTTTCTTCTGCTTCTAGCTGTATGCTGAAAGGAAAAGTCAGTGGCATTTGGAATGGTGTGACGGATGCTGTTTCTGTATTTCCAGCAAAGGGGCATCTGGAATTCCCAGTCAGTGGGGCTCTGTTTCCCTTTCAATCACAGCCACCAGACTTCAATTTTCCTTTCTAGAATAAGGTAGGACTTGATGTGAAGAGGAATACATATAATTACCTGGACAAAATGAAGACACTCTGTGGCTCATCCTTGTTATTTGTGGCTGCTGCAAAGCTCAAAGGTCAAGGCTTTTTGTTTATTTTTTTTTCCTGTCACAATCTCACAGCAGGTCAAGCTGGGTATTTAGGGTAATTGTGAGCAGGTCAGTGTCATTTAAGAAGATAGACAGAGCTTGTTTGACAAGGCCTGTGGTTTTCTCAGTTGCTTCCTGTTCTGTCTGTCCATCCTTTTCGATTTGTGCTCTTGAGACATATTTAAGTATATTGACATATTGAGTATATTTAATGCTGTCCCAAAAATTGGTGGGATTTTTGTCTAAATCCATTTCTGATTCTGTTAAATGCAGAAAGTTATCATGACATCCACAACCAGGAGGCTGAACATTCTGACTGGCAACATCAGGAAGGAACGCAAAGGATAAACAGGGATGGCAGAGAGAAACTGGGAATGGAAAAGGATTCTCCCGCCATAACTTGGCTGGAGCAGGTTTTATAGTGCATGTTGCAGCCAGTGGTAGTTTTAACAAGGGAGCAAACAAAAAATGAGCCACTGTAAGTGCAAGTTGACATAAAGCCACATAAGCTCACAGTGAGATCTTAAGTTAGCCTTACATCTGGATTTGTACCGTGGCTGATTTGTTAGGATCTATGGGATCTCTCTGTGTTAATGGATTTTGGTATCTTTCAGCAGCAGGAAGTGTTCAGGTCCTGTCTGCACCCATTGCAATGAGTATTTTCTGTGTACAACTGAGTCTTGCTGTACCTAAACAACATCTTATTTGGAACTCTTGGATGCAAAGCTTCCAGCACAGTCCTCAGCCTCCTGCCATGTTTATCTACACTTCCTTGGTGGTCTGCTCTGTGCTGGCGGCATGGAAATCGATAGCTCCCCAAAGACTGCCAGATGCACTGCCCTGCTCTCAGCTGGTGTGACGCTCCCAGTAATTACAGATCTATCCTAAGGCCCCAGTCCTCCAGTGACACGAAGGTGAAGTTGTTGTTTTGAAAGAAAATACAATTGCCTGAATTTTTGGTGGGTGCAGACATGCAAAGCTGCCTTCAGTTGGCTAATCAGTAGCATTAGTAAATAATAATACGATTACTACTAACACAAGGCCTGACAATACTTTTCAAGGGAGAAACAATTCTTTACGCTTCAAAATTATGTGGGTAAGCACCATCATTTTGCTTACATTGGACATCAGGATGAAGGATCACCCTTCTGATCTGGGAGTGTCTTTCTGTACTTTACCCTTCGTAGGCTTGACTGGTTCTGTTGCTCATGCTTTCAGAGTATGAGAGAGTCAGGATGTGAGTGGCAAAAGGAGCACCAGGGCTGACAATTTTTTGTCAATGTCTTGGAAAAAACAGGGTGCCAGACAATCCAATACCAATGTCAGTTGAGGGTCTAATGGATCGTTGTGTTAGGAATTTCCCTTCAATGCTCATCAAATTTCTGGATGTTAACTCCCCCTGGCAAAATTGCCTGGTGCTGTCCAGCCATACTCCAGGAAGTCCAGAAATGAGAAGATCGCCTTCCTTGGGACGCTTCTGGTACCTCAAGGAACGCAGTGATTCAGAAATTCTCTTTGTTTAATAGTTCATAAGACTTCTCGCTTTTTCTGGTGTCTTTAAACAGTGGGAAGAACCATGGCAAAATAATTAAGATTAAAAGGTATAGTTTCCTCTTCAGATGAAAGTAGCATTCACTTTGAAATGTTTGGTGGTGATTTTGATTCATGCCTTAGATTGACCTTTGTCTGCCAGAAGCTGCCACCTTTGCACAGCTCCAGAGAAATTGCTGGAATACACCATGGGGCCAGGAAGAGAGGGGAGTTCAAACATGGACCAAAGGAAAGTAATAAATCTAAAATGAAGCCACTGGTGCAGTCAGACTTCCATGTAAGACAGAAGATTTTAATGCTGTTTACTGGTATCATTTTTCAGAGCTTCAGTTAAATGCAAAGCAAATCACAGATATGTTAAAATTTTGCTGTGTGGGTTGGACTGTTGTTTTCAATGAGAAGTGGTAAAGCCCCTGCTGTGGTTTCAGCATGGTTAAAAGTCCTGTTTTTGCTGTTCACAATGATTAAAAAAATAGCATGTTTGATATGCTTTTGAGTTATGTGAATGCTTCTGTTTTAAATCATGAACAAGAAAATTGTTAACAATAGGTTAATATTTTGTTTGTTGCTCAGATGGGACGTTTTAGTCCCTAAAATTGAACATTAGTGTAAATCACTGTCTCTGCAGCATTGCTGAGTTTGCTTTCAGATGGATTTATGGATAGGTTTGATTTTCTTTTTCTTTTATCTTATATTGGCTTATAACAGAGCCCACACCAGAGCCTTGTAGTGAACCAGGCAAATATAGCAGTCTTCTAGCTCATGCCTCAGCAGCTGCGAGGTACTGGCGTACAGCAGAGGAGCTTTGTGTCTTGGCTTTTTGGATTTCTTTCAACTGGTTCCATTTTGCATATTTATTCATAGTAAAGCGCCATTAGCTCAAGACTAATAACTGTGATGGCGTGAAGAAAATTGTATAAAGAAATGCAGGCCACTTGGCTCTCCTGAGGCTTGACTTGGTGAGGATTTGACTGATTCTTTACATCAGGAACTCTGTGAAGCCTCTGAATAACATATTAATATATGTCGCTGCTTTTTTCATCCTCTCACTTAACACATTTCAGTTCAGTAGAGCGTTTCTTGAATTATACTCATGTAGCTTAAAACCTAGCCCACAAACTAGGTATGAACCCTCTTATCTTTTTTTGAAAATAACTGGAAAAAATTCACATTTCTAAATGCTAGTAAACAGCAAATCGAATGCCTTCATCAATGCCAAGGATTTATGCTGGCAGTTTTATACGTGCTATATATTTATTTGTAAACAAAAACTCAATATACAGTATAAATACGTTTCATTTTACATAAACCTCCATTCGAGTTGTTTGGAGTTGGTAGGAGCCTTTTTCTTCAGAGATTAATCACTGCAAGAACTGGGCCTTCAAAGTTCCTTATTGAAACAATCTTATCTGTCTATCTTCCTACCAAGCCCTTTGAGCTCTTTGGATGGAGAGCACGCTGTGACAGGAATCTTACAGAGAAAAGAAAATATTATGGTTCAGGGTTTTTTGGTTTGGTTTTGTTTTTTTGTTTGTTTTGTTTGTTAGTGATTCTGGCACCTTGAAAGTGCTGTCTATCAGAAGCTGATTGGATTAAGATAGTCATGACTGAAATGTCCCAGCAAGGGCCAGCATTGTAATGCTATGAGCTAATTATCCCTAATTCTGGAGGGACGTCAAGATGCGGATTCATTTTTACCAAAATTTGCATCTGGGTAGCCAATTGTTAGACCTTGGTGCGTTGACCCTCTACCTGAATGACAGAAGACAACCACAAAAAAGCCATCCCTGGAGCCAGCGTTTTCCCACGAGGCTTCAGGAAGGGGTACAAAGTATTTAAGGATGAGGCTTGTATTCTCTGTCGGCTGAAGCTCAGACTCCCGGGGATTTTATCCTATGCTGAGAGGGCAGAGACCCATCTATAGAACAATGTTGAAACCACTGCAGGTCAGGAGATGAAAGAAATGTTGTGAGGGCCACTGACTGATTAAGCAATCTGTCATCAATAATGGATTTTGAGGAAGTGGGACAGTAAATATGTCTGGGAGAAGGGAAAAATAAGTCAAAACAGCCTGTACTTCAGACTGAGGTACAGTCATAAAGCAAAGAATACTGTGCTGTACTTCTGGTGTTTTAATTTATGTGTGTAGATAGGAAGAAGTTGCTTTTATTTCCACTTGGAAAATGGACATTAGACTCTTAATGCACTTTCTGAGTTGAAGTCAAATAAGTGAAGAGTGCCAAGCTAGTAACAGTATAAGCAAATAGACCTCTATTACGTCAATTAAATTGTGGCTATTTATTTTAGAGCTGATTTTGGCTAGTGTATTGTGCTCAATATATTGCATTATGGAATATTTGGCCGTGCTTTAGATTACTGCTCTGCAGTATGTGGGGAAACTATTAATATATAAATATATTAATATATTAAAAATATAAACCCAAGTGTGGTTCACTTGCATCCCAGGGAGTTTCCACACTGCAGTACTCCATGGAATGCCAAATGGGTCTGCAGGCAGCACAGCCAAAGCCTTCTGTCCCCTGCTAAGCTCTCCCAGTGAAAATGAATTTTATGCTATTGGAAAACACTTTCAAATGGTGCGGCTTTACATCAGGTCTATTGGTGAAATAAGCCGCTTCAGCAAAAATAATTTGTGTCAGCATAACCCTATTTTCGTCCTTATGGAAAAACTAAACTATAAACTGACACCACTAAATGATCAGTACTAGAACAGCAAAGGCTTCTTCTTCTGGTCTCAACCCAACCAGCAGTGATGTTAAAATCACAGGGGAACAAACTTGTGGGTACCTTTCAGAAGTCTGCTGCATTGAGAGGTAAATGAAGCAGAAGATTTCCCACCCAGCCTCATTTAAAGCATGTGGGATATCAGTATCCATATGGAATGCTTCATGATTAATCATCGTGGAGATTTGTCTCCGTGGAAGATGTTTCATTTAGTGCAGGATTGAAAAACAAAGGATATGTTGCTGCCACACTAATGAAAAACACAGACAATGTGCTGTTCATATGTGCCAATTGTTGCTGCAGCCTTTACATAAATGCACTTAAAGATGAGAAAAATAATTGCAGGCAACCATTCTGCAGAAAGCTCATAGGAATATGGGCTCTTTGGGGGGAGGTTTTCAAGTGCATAAAAAGCCTTTCACAAACTTCTGTTTACTGAGTTCTTCTTTGTGCTTGCTGTTGGTAAGTCCATCAGACCGTAACACCTGAATCGAAAAAGTGCCAAGCAGAAAGCGAAATTGTAGTCAGGGGGTGAGAAAGGCCAAGGGAAATTTAAAATTTTAGGTGGTTTGGTGCGTAAGACTAAGCACAAGCACAAAACCTGACCTGAATCCCAGAGAACCTTCTAAGAATGACCATGACATGTACAACTGTGCACATATTGGCAACCCAGTCAGATCCTGAAAGCTTTTAGGTAACAGAAAAGTGTAAGCACTGCCGCTGCAAAATATTGATATTGAAATGGTCAATTCCATGGGCTGAATAATGTGTCACCTGTGGGTAGATGGCACCTTTGAATAGATCTGGTTTTGCTCACCAAGTTTAAAATGGTATTTTGTAATTTTATTAGTAAATATTCAGGCTATTGCCCGTGAGGTTCATATTCTTGCAGTATGAATAAGATATTTCTGTGGCCACAATTATCATAAGAACTGTACTGCTCCCTTTCTCCTTCAGTTTCCAGAGGCTGTCCTCTCTTCTTGTCCCAAACTGCGTGGGCTGTGGCCCTGGAGCATTGGAGAGCTGCCACCGTGTCATTCTGCAAGCCCATATTCCACCCACGTGCAATGCTGGCCCCTCTGCTGCCAAAAAAACAAACCTCAAAACTACAAAAGGCCCCGGAAAGGGCAGAAAGAATGACCAAAGGTCTGAGCAAGGAGTGGTTGAACTTCCTGGGATGCTTCAGTTCAGGAAATAAGTGAGCAAGGTGGGATCTGATAGAAGTCAACAAACCACTGGTGGCGTGGGCAGGTGGGCACCGGTTACCATCCCTTAGACTGTGAGAAGTAAGGGCTGTCAAATGATCTTGGCAGGAATGATGTTCAAAACAAAGAAAAGTAACTTTTAGATTTCCTGCCAACAGATGCTTTGGATGCAAAAAACCTGCATGCCTCTAAGGGGAGAAACGGCAAATACCTGGAAGGGACAGCTTTACTGAAGGTTCCTAGGGGGCCACACCAAGCTCAGGAAACATTTGAGATTAAAATAACTCCAGCATGGGAAAATGCTCAAAGAAAATGTCGTATGTGTTCTTAACTTAGAACAGGAGGTTTGCTTATGGCCATTGTTGAGGGCAGGATGGATTCTGCAGCTCTTGTATCTGCTAGAGAGAAGGTTTTGCCAAGATATTTTAACACTTCATATCTGATGTTGATGGCTTGGGGTTTTTTCTTACTTAGTCAGTCTTTCAGGTCCCAAATTCAGTCCAGACATCATTCAGGTCATCTTCCTCATGGTATCTGGAGGATTAATACAGTGGATTTTTGTGTAACTGGAACAGGACTTTTGAAACAAAAATTCGGAGGGCTTCAGTCTATTTTCCGCCCTCCAAGTATTGTGGATACAACTGCATCTTTCTTTATTTCCATCTGTTTTTTCTGTGGCAGTAAGTTCCCAAGCATGCTGTAAAGAACAGTGGACTTGCTGTATTGGCTATTATCTGTTCATTGCTCTCCTACTCATCCCCAAACATTTAACACTCTTAAAACTTCCTTCTCTGAATAGATAAGCCTCAGTTTCCAAGCTAAATTTCATTTCGTTGTTTTATCACAAGCACTCACCACCAGTTTTGGTTGTTGGTTTTTCGAGACGTTTTAGTCTCCCACAAAAGCCAGAGATCACCACCATTGGGACCCTTACTGGCAAACCCCTGGCCCATGATATGTGTGACACAAAAAACAGCACAAGTCCCTCATCTTTGTCTCTGGTAGAATGCAAGGCAAGTACATAAAATACTTCCTTATTATAATGCTTAGTAATAAGTGTTGCTATTAAGTCATCAGCTAATTTCTGATTCTGCTAAAGAAGCATGTTTTGGGCAGAAATTTTCCAGGCCTAGGTTTGTTACAAAGTAAATTGTTTGCTGAATAAAAAGCTTTTAAGCAGACAGACAGCTGAAAGGCCTGAAATTCAACAGTTGCAGTTTGCATGGAAATTGTCTTTATTGTGGAGTTGTCTATAGGTTTTTTGTTTTGACCTTCATTTTCAGTTGTCTCCTTTGCTTTGCCACAGCCATCTTGTTTAGTCTTTGCCATTAGAAAACAATCAGAAAACCAGTGTTGCCAAGTACAAATGCATCTCATTTTTAAAGTTCAGCTGTTTTTTTTCCTTATATGATGAATTTTCTACAGATGCTGCTGCATGATACCTTTCAAAGATGGCCAGCTCTGCCAAATCTAAGGAAAAGAGCATTTTGGCCAGACGTTATTGTTACTGCCATTGTGAGTACCATCATTGCCAGACCTTCTGGGCTAAAATAGCACCATTTTCTGCCTTCATATATAAGGGGCTGCCTGGCACGAATGAGAAACCTTGCATTTGCCTAGGTGCACAGCAGAAAGAAGCAGGTGCACATATGACAATGCAAAAAATATAGGAGAGGTACAGCATCTCTAGGATTCTCAATATTGTCTAAAAAAGCCCTCCAAGCAGAGCTGCAAAAAAGCTGCAAACTACATTATGATAAGGAGCAGAAGAGATTTAGCCAATTATCAGAGACCAAAAAGAAGTCAGCTCCTTGGAAAAACTCAGCAGGGCTGAGCAGCCAAAGGAAGGTGGAGGTGATTACAGAGGTGTAAAGACCCAATCAAGAAGGTGTAATTGTCAGCCTGAAGGCCAAAAATTTGGCCGGTGTAAATTAGTAACATTTTTAGGTGTTCTTGTTCCCTATCGAGACATGATGCTGGGGCTTAGTTGAACCAGCTTAGTTGAAATAACTCCTGTCTTAAGCCATCCTGTAAAACAGGCTTCTGGAAGGGCTTCTGAAGTTGATTAACTTAGTTCTCCCACCTAGTTTGCTTTTCGTGAATGTTCTGGTTTCACTCAGCGCTGGAAATGAGACTTTGTCAGCAAGGCAATGCGAGTTTTGTGGTGCACAGGGAAACGCAAGAGCTTGACAATGGAAACCTTTGTCTGCTGAGATTTTGTTCAAACTGTGTCCATGCAAATTCAAGCGATGTGCCAGGCGAGTCAAATTCATTTTGTGATCCACCAGAGAAGTTTTAAGTGACAGGACAACCTAGGCATGACACAGGGTGAGATTGCAATCAAACTGCATTGTCACGAGCTGGCTGTGAGACAAGCAGTGCTTCCAACATTTGTATCCCTGGTTTGACAGCAGTTCTGGAGCTTTTAGTTGGCAAGGTAGACCAAAACATGGCAGATCATATTTCTAACTCTGTGTGTGTGCATTTTGGGGAGCTGCATTCTCTTTTCCTGCCTCCTCTCTGGTTCCATGGAGCCAGTATTTTTTAAGCTGGCAATAAATGCTTTTTCTTTATTGCCAAACTGGTGAAAAGTCTTCCAAGAGAAAAGAAATGGTTGTGGGGGGGGTGGTATTTTGGTTTTCAAAGCGTCTGCTAAGATTATTTTTTCCTTCTCTACACATCCTTTGCACTCTCAAACAAAACTATTTGATTCATAAGAAAATGTGCTCAGAAGTCAGAGCCTTTTTTTGCAGCGTTTATAAGTGAAAGTGCAATCCAGCTGCTGGCAAATCATAAGCTCATTGTTTTGGCAACGCTGTTTCATTTACTTTTTTCCCCCTCTTATACTAACTTGTTTGCTCAGGTATTGGAATTCAGAGCTTTTCCTTCTTTTTAGAAATTCGCACCCTTTCTGGCAAGGTCTGAGCTGTTTTTATTGCTTACAATTATACCTACAGGTAAAATAAATACTTTCCCACGGATGCCCTGGAATCCAGTATGGTTATAAGCTGATGTAGCTGGAAGAGCTGAGTTGTACAACGAGTATTTCTGCTGCTCTGTCTTTTCCTTCTGACACTTCTTAAAGACACAGGGCTTTAATCTGTTCTTGCTCTTGAGTTATTGAAGCAGTTCTTTGTAAAGGTTGCATGGTCTCCTCCATGTGAAGCTGGTGTGGGTGAGAGCAGATCCAAATGGCTCGGAGAGAAAATATCTGTGAGGAAACCTGACGTGGCTTTGCAACACAGATATTGGAGTGGTCTTTAGGGCATAACTGAGCAGAGCTCCGCAAAAAAAAGGGCATTGAAAGAACATTTTGATGTCACAAAGAAAACCACGGAAAAGTTAGGAAATGCCCTAATTAAAGCTGCCTGCATAATTCATTATGATTCATTTTTTAATTATCTGATCACATATTATTTTTTCCTCAGACCCCTGTTACCTCTGTGCACAGGATGTTCAGAGGCCTCTTAATGAGCAGCTATTCAGTAGTTTGTTTCATCTTCATTGTTCCATGTGTGGCCCAAGGCCTTATTGACTGCGTGCTATTAAATCCTGTTTTGAGGGCTAAATCCATAAAAAGGCTTTGGCCTGCTGACCTTGTGTGCTGAAGGATCTGACTTCTCAGCCCCCTGCTGTCTGGTGTTGAGAGGCAGAGTTTATGGCCCAGGTGTGCTGTTGCAGCTGTATCAGAGCAGGGCCAGCTCTCCAGCCTGGTTCCAAGGAGTTTTGTGTGGATTCCAAGTCATTCCCAGCTCAGGTAACTCCAGGAAGCACGTGCCATCCTGTGGCTGCCACCTATTGTCACCCAAAATTCGAATAATCATCTCCTTTCCTTCCACAGTAAAGCAGGAGTTTAGGATTTGTGACTCATGCATGCTGTTTTCGGCAGTGCCACTTACGTGCAGAAAAAGCCTTGGAAAAGTCACCAAAGTCGTGACCCAATTTTCCTCCTGTAGAAAGGGAATAACGGCCTGGGCCAAACCATGTCACAGAGGTGTTCTCTGGCTCCAGTGTTTACAAGTCCTTTGGAGTCTTAGTTATGGGAAAGACAATGTGTTGCTCCCTCACCCAAAACTGAAGGTCAAAGTTGTGGAAGTATCCCCTTGTCTTACTGCCTGAATTAGATTTATGGAAGAATTCTCGGTGATTCATTTTTTTACACAAGAAAAATGGGCAACTTCCAGTATTCTTTCAACTGGGATCTTCCAGATTGCCCCAGAAGTCCCACCAAGGTGTTCTGGAGAAGTCCTGAGGGAGTTATGGAGACACATTGAAGCAGGCAGCTTTCTTCTCAACTCAAACTGTCAGGATTGTGTCTGTAGCAGAGCACAATGAGCCAAGGATGATTCTTTGGCCTGGAGATCAAAGAGCATGGCGTGACTCAGCCGGTGTCTGAGCTCACCCTCCTCCCCTCCCAAAAAGCCAAGATACCTTGGCCATGCTGCCTGGTGGAAACAATTGACCTTTGCTGTCTCTCAGATCATGCTGAAGCAAATCTGAGAGAGGAGAAGCTGACAAGAGCCAAACCCACGTCTGTGAGCAGGTTGACGATGGTGTGGGCAGCACTGAGCAGGCTCAACTCTGGTCCTTATCATTTATCAGGACAGACAGAGCCTGTGCAGGGTGCTCATCTTTCCCTGAGAACTGGTCACAGGGAACGTGGGCAAATCTTCAGGATCTGATTTGTTCCATTGTTCCACCTCCATGTGGTTTAGGAGGGTCTGGGTTATGTACATCCAAACCACTTGGAATCAGAGCTAACCAGTAATCCTGTGCTGTAATGGCAGTGAACCCAGTAGTCTTTGGTGGAGTTCTGGGAATGTTCCAATTCCAATGTTTTATCCAGGAGAAGTTTTGCAATGTAAGACGTTTATAGGTAAATAGTTCTCTTTCTGGAATACTGCTGGGTTTTAAATTTCAGAGAGGGAGGGAGGGAGGGTGAGGAAGTAGCTCCTTGAACTGGAATCTCTTACAGTTTAGGATTACACCCAACCTTGGAATCACTTGCTGTATGGTTGTTTTACTTGTTTTCTGTTGTTGCTTGGAGGTAGATGTGACAGAGGTGGTCATTTTCTGTTTCTGGGGGGAAAAAAAAATCAAAAGATTCCTGGAGTTTTTCCTTAATGGGGTTTTGATGATGTTTTCAAGGGCAGAGAAGCAATTTGCTGCTTGTATCTACCCCAAGGCCCTGCCAATGTGACCTCATGTTCATTTCCAGCCAAAAGCTGTATTGATTTTCTGCACTGATTTCCTTTCATTTATATTTAATCTGAATTCAAAAGTGTGTAAATGATACTTGGATTGTTCCTTCTGTGTTAACATACTGGAAATTTTCATCACATTGATTGGGAATATGCTTCCAAGCATGTGCACTCACAGAGCACGTCAAACAGACCACAGTTAATATGTGCAATAGGAGCAGAGCCATGAGAAGCAGGCTGGCTTGTCCAAAAGGAACATACGTTTCTGGAAACAAAACTTTCTTTCACCACTAAAGGGTCTGATTGCTCTTGAATTTAATCCTTGGTGGGCCAGCACACGGGAAACATGGAGTGGGGAACAATGTGTGTAACTCTGCAAATGCAGCTAGGCTGTCTTGCATGTTGCAGAATCGATCTCTACAAGAGGATAGATTTATTTTTTTTTTTAAATCCATCAAAGAAAAAACTATCCAAAAATTTATCCTAAATAAATCTTACAGAAAATGGGGCTCAGACCTGTATTCAGCTTGTGTAATTTCTCTCTGTAATCCCCAGTGCTTTGTCTCTGACACCATCCTTGCGCCTGCTCAGGAGCTGGATTTCAGTGTTGCTGGTGCTTCCCTTGCCCGTGTTGCAACTGCTGGGGAAATCTGATTTGGGGACCTACGGTCCGTGCTTAGATACTCTCCTGATCTCTGTCCAAACCCTTCTGAAGCCCTTTGATTTCTATAAATGCGATGATTCAGCCTGGCTGGATCCTCGTTGAAGTCTACGACAAGCCTTGGGTTAACTTCACAATCAGCCCTGCTGGCAAAAGAGACTTTCTTGTGAGATTTATGGAGCTTCCTGTGTCTCGCTGGGCTGCAAATGGAACAAGAATAGCCTTTCTCAGAGCATCTTGGCACTGCTCCTTCCAGAGGGAACCCAGAACAGGAGACAATGAGAAATACCAAACTTCCAGAGACTTTTTTAAAAAATCCAAAATGCCTTTGCTATTTGTTGGGTTTGGTGGACTTTTCTTGGGTTGTTAATACTTCAGTCATGCCAGTTCACTCACCATTAACTTTTAAGGAAGTGTATATAGTGAATGCATGAAGTTACAACTCTGCAGATTAAATATAATTTAGGTTGACTTGAAAAAGTGCTGTTTTGGCACATCAAACTCTTAATGTCAGCAATTATTTTGCTTTTCTTACTGTTTCATTTGCACTGTCACCATCACTCTTTTTGCCATTCAGTTAAAACAGGTGGTCTCTGTACATTGCTCTGAGACAGATCAATGGCAATGAACATTCAAGTACCAGCTGAAGATTGCAAAAGGGGGAGATAAAGGACCAGAAAATCAAGGATTCCCTGATTATTTTTTCAGGTTTAAAAAACAGGATGCAAAATCCATTTAAAAGAATATATTTCTTTTATTTTTATTATTATTATTATTATTGTTGTTGTTAATAATAGTATTATTATTATTACTACTATTATTATCCTTCACATTAAACACCCACATGACTTTTCTCCTGTGAAACATAATTTTCATGGTTTTGAATACAGACAACAAAGATTTTTACACTTGAGCTGGAAGCTGGGACAATGTGCATCATAAATAGTTGCAAAATAATAAGATGTGAAAAGTACACTTACCTAATCTGAATTTGTATTAAAAATTGTGTGAGCCACCTTCATATGCCCATCATCAAAAAAAACCCAGTAGCTAAACAGGTTAATCAAAATCACCTAAGTGCCAAAGTACTCAAGCTTAAAACCTTGCTGACACTAAAAATACCCTCTTCAATTCTTCACCTGCTGTAGCAGCCCATGTAAACAACACACATTGTCTAATAATAGTTGCAGATGTTCAAAAATAGTGTTTGTATTTACAGTCATGAGCCCTGCATTTCTGTTCACAAGCCACGGGCTTTCTTTCCTGACACTTTGCTAAATACAGAGATTTTTTAAAAAAATTATTTTCTAAAGCTTCTGTGACTCATGCAGAGCTCCAGCTCATTTTAATATAACCCAGGCTCTATTCTTCCTCATTTTAGCTGCAGGTCCATGATTAATGAACCTGAATTCATTTACTTCTCCTTCTTTTTACTTCATGTAGACAGCTACATGTATGTGTGTGTGTTTTTCCTTGCCAGCAAGAGAAATGGTAGTAAATGACTGGTCTCTTTTTGTCTAATTGACAAGAATTATTTTCTCCTCCTCTTCTCACCTTTGTGTGTGATTCTTTAATGTGTCAGTCTTCAAATGCAAGTTTGTTGGTTACCTTTATTTAATTTTATAACTTTGCCTACCCTGGGAATTGCTAAAGCTCTCCCTCAATCCATCCGTTTTTTGCCCTCTTCTAAAATGAGTAGAAATACTTACATGTGAAATGGGGGACAAAGAAAATCCTAAATCACAAATGAGATGAAATATTCAATTAACATTGAATGCAAGAACACATACTTGTTGTTAATGTGCTTTTTCTTCAAAAATACCCACTTGCAAACAAATATTTGTCCAAAGGACCACTCCAGGTCAATCTCTGGGTGGCTGTGGCCACCTTGCCTTGAGCCTGGTGTGCCACAGCGTACCCAAGTCTTGCAGTCATGACCACAGTCCGGCTGTGCCTGTGGCTCCTCCATGTGCAGTTTCCTGCATGAATCACTTTCCTGTAGCTCTCCTTTCAGTTTAAAGACTTCAAGTACTTCTTTACCCACCCTAGTTACTCTCAAGGTAATGACAAAAGGAATAAATCTGCTACAAATTACAGGCTTAATACTCGCTTAATACTATATTTGTGAGTAAGCAACAAATGGACACACTACAGAGAAACGAATATATGTGGACTGCTTTGTGATTGTTAATCAAAAAGAAACAAAACATTTGTTTTATTAGTTTGAAATGTAATGCAATACCATTGTGGTAAGGAGGTAGCAATTAAGAGACACTCTAGTTGCGTGCACATAAAATCCCATGTTTTTCTCTCAAAGTAACAGGAGTAGAATCAAAGGCTGTTACAGCCATTTGGATGTAACAATAACATTCAGCCCTGCTTTGTAACTGCTAATGGAGTTCTTCTCCAGCAGGCCTCGGAGGAAATTATTTTCCTTGCTTTAACGAGATGAGAAGAGATTCAGAGAGGCTGGGAAAATCTGTTTGTCTTTTCACTTACTGAGATATAGATCAACCAGATCAGCCTTCAAGCCGGCGGAGTTGAAGGCAGGTTTAAATTGTTGCCCATGAGATAAGTTTTACAGACAGTTATCCAGCTGCTCTGGAGGGTCTTCGTCATCTCTTGGTACAGAGGAGGGTGAGGAGCCTCCACAGCAGCTGCGTGGCAGCCGGAGGAGCCCGTAGCAAGGCTCCTGCTCTAATGTAGTTGCAGTGCTTTAGGA
>VZTX01016849.1:0-19239 GCA_013400915.1 Pardalotus punctatus
TGAAGGACTGCAGGCCATGGATGGGATCCATACCTGAGCAGGGAAGAGCATGAGGAGGAAGGAGTGGAGGAGATAACTTGTTATGGACTGACTGCAACCCCCATTCCCCCTGCACCGCTGTGGGGGAGGAGGTGGAGAAGCTGGGAATGAAGGAATGAATTTGGGCCTGTGATGAAGAAGGGGGAAAGGGAAGCTTTTCTACTTTTGTGCTTGTTCCTCACCATCCTACTCTATATTCAAATGATAATCAATTAAATTAATTTTCCAAAATTTGACTGTTTTGTCCATGACAGTAACTGGTGAGTGATCTCCCTGTCCTTATCTCAACCCATGAGATTTTCCATCCTATTTCCCCTCCTGTCCTGTTGCAGAGCAAGAGTGAAGAAGAGGCTGGGTGAGGGGGTCTGGCAGGTGACCAAGTCTAACAATCCACAGCAGGTCATGTAAACATTAAACAGTTCCAGCATCAACAGAAGAGAATCTGATTGTTCATTTCTTTCACCAGCTCTGGCTCAGAGGGACAATTCACTGCATACACAGTGCCAGGTGTGCGTTTTGCATATTATCACCTTCAAAAAGATTCATTCCTGTTCATGAAATGAGAGATAAAACCTTTTAAACCAGAGTAACATCTTAATCACTACAATATTTATTTTTCCTAAGACCACACAATCTCCACATGGGGTGGTAGATGCAAAGTCTTAGCGAATCTCTCCCCTTCTCCAATGATGCTGGAGGGGGTGGTTTTGAAAAAAAGCAGACCCTGTGTTTTAAAGACCCCATCCACACATTCCATGCATTGAAACCCCAGCATGGGAGACTCTGATTTTATACTATTTTGTTCTCAAGGGGCCAGACTCTCCATGATCCAAAATCCAATGAGCCCAAAATCCAGCCATGGTGTGGTCTTCCATAGTCCCAGTACAGACAGTTCAGCTTCACACCTATTGTAATAAAAATAATTTCTATTCTCCTCACTAAAACATGGAGAGAAGAATAAAGAAGCAAAAAAGGAAATAAAAAACCAACAACACCACACCATGTCTTCTGTTAGCAAAACCAGAGGACAACTCACATCAAAGCATAAAGCAGACAAGAAGTACTATCAGGAAATCAAAAATTCTCTCAAGACCATGCTCTGCCCTCCAACAATATAAAAAAAATAACAAGAGAAATCATATTTTTGAATGAATGCATCTAAAACTAACTTGGCCATTGGAGGCAACCAATGGACACAAGAACCCAGATCCTGAAGCCTGACACTGATCAGAGGTCACTCACAAAACCACAACACTCTCC
Organism: Pardalotus punctatus; assembly: GCA_013400915.1. Taxonomy (NCBI): domain Eukaryota; kingdom Metazoa; phylum Chordata; class Aves; order Passeriformes; family Pardalotidae; genus Pardalotus; species Pardalotus punctatus. The sequence goes on from VZTX01016849.1 coordinate 1,300, forward strand.
AGTGCAGAAAAACATCTCTGCTGCTTGTGTCACCCAACACAGCCCCCCTGAACCAACATTCAAATAGTCCAGAGGGACACCGGCCCCGGGTAAGGGGATACCCAGCACATTTACATCCCTGCACCTGCCCTGCTCCCCACAGCAGCAGCACCAAAATCCCCAGCAGCAGCAGCAGCAGCAGCAGCAGCAGCTCTAAAAAGCTTCTCCTGCCATCCCTGACACTCCAGCAACAGCAGCCCCTGCCCTGCCTGAGGTGATGCCTTCATTACGACTAGCTTTCTACTCTTCATGTATCTGTAACTTGCTGTAGTTCTGTGCTTCTTACAAAGTGCTAAAGTCCTCTGTTCCCAGCACCTTTAGCCAAAACAAGGCTCTCCGAATACAGATTCAAGGACTTATTTGTTGCCCTAGAGCCCGAAAATANAACTTGTCACTCTCCACAGCAACCCAATGTCACTTCATATATGGCCACTGCTGTGGCCATCATCACCCTTGAGACATTTGCTGGCATGTGGATAAACACTTTCCTTGTTTCTGTGCTTTGTGTTGCTGCTGTCAAGAAGAAAACCTTGAACTCTAATGAGAAGATCTTGCTATTTCTGGGATGCTCCAGGTTCTGGTATTTGTGCATCTCATGGGTATACTACTTCCTTTCAATAATTTATCCCAATTACCTTTATGTTCACCCCATACTTCAACTAGCTGTGTCTATTCAAGGCTTTTTTGATCATTCCAACTTGTGGGTTTCTGCCTGTCTTTGTGTTTTCTATTGTATAAAAATTGCCAATTTCAGGAACAGATTCTTCATCTACCTGAAAGTAAGAATTGACAGGATTGTGCCATGGCTTTTATTGGGGTCAGAGATTCTAGCCTCGACTATTGGCATCATTGCCTACGACATCGCTGATAAACCGCACTGCAACAACCGCAATTCCACCAGACAAGGAAATTTTTGGAAAGCAAATATCAAAATGGATAAACATTTTTTCCCTTCTTTTTTTCTCACTGGCTTTGGATATGCTGTTTCATTCATGACAGTCATCTTCTCTGCTGTTTTCCTTCTCTTTTCTCTGTGGAGACACAAACACAAGATGCAGACAAACTCCGTTAAGAGCCTCAGCATGGATGCCCACATTAGAGCCATGAAATCTATTCTCTCCTTCTTAGTAATGTACAGCATTAACTTTGTATGCTTGGTCTTGAATATGGTTTATGTCACAAAGAAGGGAAGTCGTATGACATTTCTCATTGTAGTAATTCAGTATGCTTTTCCAGGTGTTCATTCCCTTATTCTGATTTTCAGCAATCCCAAACTAGAAAAGACACTGCTAAAGATTCTTCCCTTAGAAAGAAGGGTGAAGTGCAAGGTTTGCATGAGTTAGGGACTGTAATAAAATGTGAAGCCCTTGCAAAATTTTGATATTTCATTATAGAAAACAAGTAGTTTAATCTCTGATGCAACTCTATAAGCAGTGTAGATGATACAGATGTTCTCATCACTGAGATATCATTCAAGTGCTATGAACCGAATTAATGTGACTTAAAATATTTTCAATTATAATTTCAGTTATGAATTGACTGCACCCCTCCCTGCTGCCCTGGGGCAGGAGTTTGAGGAGTGGTGGATGGAGTGAGGTTGAGCCTGGGATGAAAGGAGGGTGGAGGCAGCGGGGTCTAGTTTTGTGTTTGTTCCTCATTATCCTACCTGATTTTCAATAGACAAATAAATTAAATTCATTTTCTGCATGTCACATCTGTTTTGTCCATGAGAGTAACTGGTGAGTGATGTCCCTGTCTTTATCTTGATCTAGCAGCTTTTCCATCCTATTTCCAACCCCCTCCTTATGGGTGAGAGAGAAGGAGCAGCAGGGGGGGATCTGGCTGCTGCCCAAGGTCAACCCTCCACAGCAGGTGAAAAATGAAATGGTTCCAGCATGAGCAGAGCAGAACCTGAATTGGTCACTTCTGTCAGCAGCTCAGGTCCAGAGGCAGATGTTCAGCATCTCTTCCGGACACATCTCCCCAAGCAAAGGACAGGAACAACCACACCTTCCCTCTTTCCCTGCTGCTGCTCATGCACTTCATCCTTTAACATGACCATCCCAATTCATTTTACAAGAAAACCCTGGGGGATCCATCTTATTTCCTACATCCCATGCAACATCATCCCTCATAACCTCACATGCCCCACGACTCAGCAGGCAAAATCAAGCACCTTGCAGGTGTTACCACACAAAAGACCACAGCCCCAGCAAACCACGCTGCAGATCCCTTCTTGCATCCCCGTGAAACCCCTGAGAACGTGACACCCAGCACAGCATCACTGCCCTGTGCACCAGCCCCACTCAGCTGGCACTGGAGGGGACAGGGCACCCATCAGCACAGCCACCCTGCACAGCCCATGGGGACAGATGCAGGATGTGCCCAGCCTGGAGAAGCTGTCACATGAGAGATGTCAGAAGTCAATGGGAACGGCTGCCCAGTGCTGGCACAGTATGAAAAACTGCTTTGGGTCATGCCAAATTTTATGACTGTGAAGTGAAAGTGGTAAAAAATTCTTTTGCCATGGAAAGTGTTGATGAGCAGAAGCACAGCTCAGGACCAGTTGCACAGCATTCCTATTTGCAGAGACATAAAAATGTCTGGGGGGAATGCAAAAAAATAGGCAATGCTCCAATACCTTTGGCAGTCACAGCTGTCTGAAAGCAGCAAGGAGAAAGCATGTTTTCCCTTTTGCTGGGCCAGGAATGGAAGATTCAGGCTGTTGGACCCATGTATCCAACATTAATATCTCAATTTCATCCAGAAGAAGCAACTACACCCCACTTCCAAGAAAAGAGAGAGGCATCACCAGAGGCTGCAGGTCCATGTAGACCCTCCTGGTTGACTCAGTGCCAGAAACAGAGGCCACAGACATCAGCAGAGCAAGCAGAATTACAGTCCAAGATGCTTTTGTGAACCAGTTAGGATCAAGACCATTTCACTCCCAGACAATATGGGGAACTGCTGCAATGTCAGTAACTTTAAACATTGCAGTGGTTTAGAGTATTGGTATATTTTAAACATACTCTGCAGTTGTTTTTATTTTTAATTTGAGATCTGATACATAGAAACACACAGAGAGGCTGAAGCATTTCTAGCTTGTTAATGTTACTGTAAACAATGTTAAGGACATTGTTTACATTATATCTCTAAGGATGCATCCTTAAAGCCATCCACTTCTCCCATCCACTCACATATCACCCTGCAGATCCACCTGAGATCTGCCACTGCTTTTGCTCTGCATTGCAAGTGCTCACAGGCACCAAACAGGCAGGGCACACTACTGCTTCCCCTTTTTCGTCACACTTTTCTTTTGACTGGAGGCTGTGCACTTCTCCCAAAAACATGGTGGGTTTTTCCGAAGCTCTTCTTTCTTGAGTTCCCAGTCTTCATCTCTCTCATCTAAGGGGATTCTTTTCACTGCAGCTTTCCTGCGGTAATTCCTGCTCTCCACCTCTGCTCTGGGAGAGAAACCAAGAGTGAGCACAGCACAGACACAGCTCCGTTCACAGGGGACCATTACAGGGTCAGGGGTTGTGTCTCCATCTGGTCAAAACCCTGCTGCCACCAACACTCGAGAAAACACCACAGTGTGCCCAGCATGGTGCAGCCCCAACCTCCCTTCACAGGGACCCCCTGGGCCCAACCAGTGCCCAGATCCAGATGCGGACATTCCAAGTGTAAATCCTGTCCAAGAGAAGGCAAACCCTTTCCTCCTACTGCAGAGCTCTGATTTTGTAGGCACTCAGGAAGCTCTGTCAGAAACACCATTCAATATCAGGAAAAATCTTTTTTTCTGTACAGCACCTCTATCCCATCAGTGCAATGCTATTCCAGCTCAGAGCATGGAGCAAAGCCAGTGGCTCCACGGTGATGGGCCTCATCACATGGCTTTCTATATCATAGAATCACAGAATGGTTTGGGTTGGCAGGGACCTTAAAGATTCTCTTGTTCCAACCCCTCTGCCATGGGCAGGGACACCTTCTACTAGACCAGGTTGCTGAAAGCCCTGTCCAGCCTGGCTTTGAACACTCCAAGGGGTCAGGCAGCCACAACTTCTCTGGGCAACCTGTTCCAGGGCCTCATCACCTCATCAGTCAAAAATTTATTCCTAATATCTCATCTAACCCTGCCTATCTAGGCCATTCCCCCTCATCCATAACCTCATCCAAAGTCCCTCTCCAGCTCTCTTGTAGGCTCTTTTCAGGAACTGAAAGGTGCTCTAAGGTCTCCACAGAGCCTGTTTTTGAGAGTGGTGGTTGATGGCCCATGGCTGCTGGTGTTTAAAGGCATTTGCAAAATGCCCTTAATAAGATGCTTTAACTTCTGGTCAGCCCTGAAGTGGTCAGGCCATAGGACTAGATGATTGTAGCAGGCCCCTTCCAACTGAACTACTCTATTGTCTGCTATTAAGCATCTGCTACCAAGAGTGAAAAACCTCTTTCGACAGACTTTTAAATATAAACATATATGTATATATATTCATTTACACATGAATATATATATATATGCCCTGGTCTTAGATAGCAGGATCCTTTGGTACAATTTCAACAGCTAGCACTTTGCAGAGAGGCTAGCAGCAGACATGGGCTGAGGGTCTCTGTGCCATCCTTGGCAGCTCTCACATGTCCATAGTAAAGCCCTTCTCATGCAAACCAAATCTGATGCAAAATATGCATTTGCTATTCAGAAACGGCTGTTTTGAAAACTGTTTCCTAACTTTTGCATGTTCATGCAAACCTCAGAGAGAGGTACCGATACTCGGTAGCAGAATGTTCCTAATATTTGCATGTTAATAATATTTCCATATCGATACATATAATATTTCCATGTAGATGCAGTCCTCAGCACAGTTCAGTGGCCCAGCCCACGTAGTTCATGCAGATTGCAACACCTAGGGACAGACAAACAGCATGCAAGGGTCATGGTGGTGCTAGAGGGATCCAAGTTCAGATTCAGGAAGTATTTGTATGCTCACAGCCCAGCCCTGTGTAGATAGGCACATCAGCCCTGCATTTGGTACAGACCCTCAGCTGTTATTTTAAAAATTGCCTTTTCTCTCTTTTTGCATGACAGGCAAATAGCCAAAACTGACAGGGATGCTGTGTAACAAAATGTTCCTCATGTTTATATCCCACAGACACCGCAAGTGGAGGGCAGACCTGCTCTGTGCTGTGCAGCATTATGTGCAGGCACACAGTAAATTCTGTCTGCAGCACACACGGTACTGCCCAGCTCCCTTTGCCACTGCCTGACCATGGACATCACCTCTGGGACCTTCTGCATATCTGAAGGAGCAGAAGATAATTGAAATTACACTACAAATGACAGCCATCCCTCCTAGTTAACTCCAAGTTTCTCAATGTGAGGAGGTAAAGTCAGGGCGTGAGGGTGAAGGCATCCACTGTGGTCAGAAATTATAGTAGTTGGGTTTAAAAAGTGTTCCTGAGTCTCTGTAATGAACTCTTGGCTTTGTGCATCTCATAAATTGTTCCAGATGTAGGCATTCAAAGCTCCTTCCTAGTCTGTACATCTCCCAGCCACGCTGAGCCATGCTGCCGTGGGGCGAGTCAGGCCAGCACATGATTCTGAAAAGAAAGTTTTCCACCTTAAATCAGTCATTCACCTCAGAAAGCCCTTCATCAGCTACCTGAGTCACTCTAGGCTGTTGCTAAGGTGTCTCAGACCAGGATGTCAATCATTCTGTCAATCAACCTGCCAGTCAACCTATCAGTCATTCTCCCAAACATCTCTGTCTGCCATGGACATCGCCCATTGGCATCATCCAGGCAGTTCCCCTATCCCTGCTGTTACCTCACTGCCATGACTCTGGACCACATCCAAGGGCACAGCAAATGCTACAGACTTGGCAAGAATTACTGGCAAGATTAGTGCAAAAAGGACAGCATTAAATAGGCAAGTAATTGCAATAAATGATTCATTGAGGGCAAGAAGCCTGCAGACTTTCACTCTCTAGGTTAGACTATATTTACCTGTTCTGGTATAGAAACCAAGCATGCCAAGAGCTGGGAACAGTATAAACAGAAACTCCACTGGAAGGTAGTGCCTGATTCTCAAAGGTCTGGTAAACCTGAACTTTACTTCCGAGTCACCGTCTAGGTACTAAAAAAATCTAATTTGCAAAGCTTCAGTATCAGCTCCTGGTTGCTTAAATGCCTTTAAACTGAAGGTCTGAGGGTAAAAAGAGATGATACTTTTGTGTGGAAGGAAAGTGATGGATAGTGAGGGTTAGCAGCATGTCAGCTCCAAAAACAGTGAGACTTGAGCTGTAAGGTGGTCTGGATGCCCTGTTCTGGCAGTGTTCAGATCCATCAGGTTGGATGGGGCTTTGAGCAATCTGGTCTAGTGGAAGGAGTTCCTGTCCATGGCTGGGGGTTGGAATGAGATGAGCTTTAATGTCCCTCCCAACCATTCTATGATTCTGTGATTCTGTGTTGGGTGGGCAGGTAAAACACAAACCTATCAGCAGCTTCCATAATAGCCAGAGCTTGGAAACCAGAACTTGTGGCTTCCCTACAAAGGGGAATTTTGCACATTTTGGGCATCTTTTCCTATGGAAGGACACTGGTGCTGTGTGAAGATAAAAGGTGAGCATGGGACATTCCAGCAGGAAGCAACAGCTGCAAAAGTACAGCAAAAGGACAGCAGTACCTACAGAGAGGTTTATGTGGATTAATGAAAAGTGGCATTTGTAAGGCACTGGCCTCCTCAGACATTTGCCCAGTCACTGTGCCTGATTTTGAACTTGGCAGCCTGTGTGCTGCACTGGCAAGCTGGAAACTGTGAGTTAGACAAATGCCTACTTAAAAGAAAAAAAAAAAAAAAGGATATACATGGTAACAAAGCAGTCTTGACAATGTGGCAGTGGTAAAAGAGATGCCAGAGAAGGATGATGGTGGGACTGTAAATTCACAGAAAAACCCAGGAAGAAAAAACTTTTTGGAGCTCTCAGCATCCCAGGGTCTGGCATTTGCAGGTTTCATAGGCAGCATATTTAAATTCCAAGTCCTTGGGACTTATGGCTTGCACTGAACAAGCTGGCTGGCCTCTGATCTGTCCCACAGCTTCAGAGAGATGTAGGATGGGACACAGCTCAAACCTCTGCAGTAAAGCATCCTGAGAGCCAAACCAGTGGCAGAAAAATAGGAATTGAGAACCCTTTAAAAGCATATTTCTTAAAGTCTGTGGTGCCACAGTGTTAACTGTAAGCAATAAAGACAAGGATTTCCCCAAAATTTGGAAGTAATATGTGGCCATCCTATTAACTTAAGTGGTCGAATTTTCAATAATTATGTAAAAAAAAGTGTTGCTTTTTTCTTTACTATAAGAAAGGCCAAATGATATACATATATATATATATATGTACACACACATACAACTGCTGAGGGCTGTACCTAAACAGCTCAATCCATGTGTTTGCTATTCACCACTCTAAGGGGTTAATACTCGTCAGTTGTTGCTTTCATTTCTGTTGCTTAATAACGGCTCTGCAACATCCTTACAAAAACAACGATGTCATGAAGTGCTAACGATTTTGAAAACCTACCAAGGCAAAGCCGCAGGAGGCAGGGGAATAAAAGAATGTCTTCTCATGGCTTCCCGAGACAGACCCGTGTTTGCTTATCTACTACAGCCTGTGTGTCAGGGCTTTAGCAGGCTTTGGGTGGGAAGATAAGTAACAGACTGTGTTTGTTCCGGTCCTCTATGGAGCAGTGAGGTTCATTTTCACTGCTGCTGCAGCGGGATTTGCCATCACCACTCACTTTTCCAAGAACTTGGAGCACTCCCGGTGTCCGTAGATCTCCGCAAGCCTCCTGGGAGTGTCTCCGAAGAGGTCGGCGGTGTCCATGGCAGCGTGCAGGGAGTGAAGGGCACGGAGCACCCGCAGCCTCCCCGCCTCGGCAGCGAAGTGAGCCGCGGTCCAGCCCACGTCGCTCCGCAGGCAGTGCCGGGCACCGTGCTCCACCAGGAGCATGACCAGGTCCAGCCGCCCTTGGAATGCATGGCAAAACCAGGAGACAAGATGCGTTAGAATTTATACCTTCAGGACGCAGAAGGCGGTCACATACAGCTGGTCGTAGTTCTCTCAGCCACGGATTTTACCCACCTGACCATTTGTTTTCTCATGTAAATGATACCAAATAGGAAATGCTGGTTATTTTCTCCCAAACTAAACTGTTTCTGGAAGAAATTTACAACAAAAACAACCACCAAATAAAAAAGCTTTCTAATTTCTGAACAGCATATCTCAATTAGTCATTGACCAATTGGCTATTTCATTGCTTCATTTTGAGTTTTAGTTCAATGCAAAATAAAATTTAAACATTCAGAACAGGAAAACCTGTGAACAGCTTTACTAAAACAAAAGTTGGTGTGATAGAAGGTAGAGAAATAATTTGTTTTCATTCACCTTCACATTTTTCTAACCTGTGGAATTGCTTAAAGAACAAAAAAAAAGTTATTTCTACCCCACTTCACACTGTCTTGACTGAGCTGGATCATTCCCAATCACATCCAAGCCATGTCAGCCTCTATCATCATTTTGTTAAGCAGCTCAGTTTCTTTGCTGATGTCTAAATGCATAATAATCCATCAGGGCAAAAGAAAAACATGGTCTTAAGTGTACAACAGCAAATCACACACTTCATTTCTGAGCAAAGACAGATGCCATGACATGAGATTCCAGCAAACACTGTAGCACAGAGAAGTAGAGGTCCAGTTTCCCATTTTACATTGTGTTCAATTATACATCATATATTGTTGCATCATCTCTTTGGGGCTGCAAAGGGATATTTGACTTTACCAGACACTTCTGAAGGTGAAGGACAAAATGGGAGCTGCAAACAGCTCTGGTCCTGCATTTAATTCAAGCAGGTGGGATAAAGGGAGAGCAGTGTAAAACACAGTTGTTATTATTTTGTTCTATTAGGTTTGATAAATAGCTTGTATAAATACAGTGGGTTTTACTTTCTTCTCATTCTCACAGGGGTACAAGAGAAATAAACTCATGGAGTCCCCTCTTAGAAAAGTAATGGAGGGAAAAAGCAGCCATTCCCTATGTATACATCAAATAAATTGCAAATTGTCATGTGATGGAAGAAAAAAAGCTAAAAATCACTTCAATGGCCACCCTATAAATTATTTTGTATGCGAAGTTTCCTTTTAAATGGGCATTTTTACCTTTTTTTGCTCATTATGGACAAAATTACCAGATACAAGCTGTGATTATTGCCAGCACAAATAGAATTACAGTCAGCATCACCTTTTATGATGCCCATTCACAGGGGTAACAGAGCTGGGGGTTCCCTCACCTTTGGCAGCAGCCCAGTGCAGAGGGGTCCTGTCATGCCAGTCAACATCCTTCTGGTTTGGGTCACAGCGCCCTGCCTTCAAAATCTTTTTCACCCAGTCATAGTCCCCCAAAGCCACAGCTTCATGGAGCTCTGTCATGCTGCACTCTTCAGACAGGCACCTGGTAACAGAGTGATGGTCGTTCAGTGAGTGTTCACCGATGTATCAGCTCCTCAGCAGCTTTAATAGGTCAAGCAGCACCTGGATTAAAAAAGAGACAGGCACTGTGAGAAACCAGGATCCATCCAAAAATAAGAAAAAGGAATGACAGGGAGAAAAAACCAAATTATAATTTATCTTCAAACTGGTGATCACAGACCAATGGTGACTTTTGGTCTGTAGATACAGAACTCTGCAGCAAAGTGCAGTCCTCTACATAAAGGACTCGTAGCTAAAGCCACATTGAACATTTACCATGGGTTTGTTGTGCTCACCAACCATGGGAACTGGCTCCTCCCTTGACAGTGCTGCAGGTCTCTTACTGGTAGCATTTCATTGCAATGACAGAAACATCTGTGCAAGTATCCTCTGACATTCTTTGGTGAAAATGATAAAAAGTGATAATAACAAGATTATATATTAAAAAAAAGAGATGTTAGGGCAAGTAGGAATGGTCTTAAAACAAAAGAGGAGTGATTTAGATTAAATATTAAGAAGAAATTCTTGACCGTGAGGGTGGTGATGTCCTGGCACAGATTGCCCAGAGAAGCTGCGGCTGCCCCATCCCTGGAAGTGTCCAAGGCAAGGCTGGATGGGGCTCAGAGAAATCTGGTCTAGTGGAAGGTGTCACTGCCCATGGCAGGGGGTGGAATGAGATGAGCTTTAAAGTTCCTTCCAACCCAGGCCATTCTGTGAGTCTAGAAAATAACTGAACTATGGCACACTGCTTAAAATTCTCATCCACAGCCCCACACAACAGACCCCCATCAAGCAAATCTTCAGCTTCTGCAAGGCCATGGATTTCAATAATTATATCTGGGCTAGTGGGTATTTCCCAGCGGCTTTGCTAGCAAGGAATTTAAGCAAGGATCACTAGGCTACCCCATTATCCTCAGGATGGAAACTGCAATATTTTCTCCAGTCTGGTCTAATCAAAAGCTTTTATATTCCCATTCTCATTCAAGCAGATCTTGAGCTTAGTCCAGTCACCCTCATAAACCAGAAATGCTTCACAATTTGCTCCAGCTTCTGCACTGCATTTACTTCATGGCATAATTTTCACAGCTTTGAAAAGAGTGTGACTTTCATATTTACCACGTTGGAAAGGACCAAAATCAGAGCTTGCAGAGGCTGATTGTGGGGAAGGTGTGCAATCCTAGGGGCTACATCTTGGCATCCAGAAGTGGATGGGGTCATTTCCCTGCTCACAACTCCCATAAACATCCAAACACATCCCAAATCCAGGCTGGAAGGACACAGCATCATCTCTGCCCTTCTCTCTTGTAAGAAAAAGATGAGATACAAAGGTCAGAGCAATTCACAGCCTGTTTCATACCTGGGCAGTTGGACTGTGTAGATAAGATTCAAAACAAAGACCCATAGTCTTCTATTGAGTTTGACTCCTGCACATCTGGGAAAATCTGAACATAATAAAAAGAAAAATAAATTTTGGAGCTCCTAGTGGGCCACAGAAGTATAATTGGATTTGATGTCTCTGTTATTTTAACCACTCATGCACTGCTTCCTTCTCATTGTCTCTCACTAACCTTGAAGAACCTGTTCCTGTAGATTAAAAAGAGATCTTCTAACTTGTTCAAGACTCTAAACAGCATTAAATTTATCCTGAAAACATTAAACTTCAATGCATCCAGCCCATCACTAAAATGAGGGCTGGACAAAACTACAGGAAAAAGAAAATGTTGGACCTTTTCATACAACTTTCTTATTATTTTCCAGCTTCAGCTCTCACCCACACACATACACCCAAAGGGAAGAGAAGCCGCTGATCCAATGCCAGGAGCTCACTGGCTCTCCAAGGGGACAATCCACACAGGCAACTTCACAAGTGATTAAGCCAAGGCAAATTTTACCTCCCCTCCTCCCCTGCTGCCTCCCTTTGCTAGCCTTGAAGCTCATAGGGCCATTTCACAGCTCTTGATCTCTCAAAAATTTAATATTTTATTATTGGTGCTGGTTTTCAGGTGAATTCCCTGAATTCAGCATTACTGAGGGGGTAAACACCAGGGCTGTGCAAAGGGGGGTGAGTGCAGATCTGCCCCACAAGTAGGGACCCGTGCTAAATCCGCCTCCAGCCACTCCAGAAGCTGTACCCCAAAGTGGGATTCACTTCCCTAGAGTGTGGTTATCGCCTTCTCGTAAGGCCAGAGGAAGAGATTTGTATTTTTACAGCGCAACCTTGAGCAAAAGCGCTGTGCCCCCCTCCCCGGCCACAGGCATTGCAGCTCCTCCACGGGGTGTTGCAACCCATCCGGGGGAATTTTCTCGCGGGGTTCCTGCTGCTTGACCGAGCCCCAGCCGGCAGAGCCACAATTCGCACCCAACGAGCCCACACATGACCCTGTCCCTGCCGCACCGGGGCCCGGCCCGGCACCTCGGCGGCCGCGGGCTCCGCGGGGACGCGCAGGCTTTGCTGGCGATGGCTCCATGCCAGACACTTGCTTTCCAGGCCCAGGGAAGATTTCTCCCGGAAAAGTTGTCTCAGCTGAAAACCAAGGCAAAGTTTGGTCCCTCCCCTTCGGGGAGAGCCCGGCAGTCGCTGTGCCTGCGACAGCCGCGTCCCCGTGCGGGAGCGGCCGCCGCTCGCCCGGGCCCGGGGGCCGCTGGGTGGCCGGAGGGGACATCGTGCTCCTCGGGACAGCGGGACGGCAGCAGCGGGCAGCCAGGACACCGCACAACAGGTACGGGAACCTCTGCAAGGGGCGAAAAGGGTCTGGGGAGAGCACGGGGAGGAGCAATGGTGACGTGAGGGGAAATTTTAGCGAGCTGAGTAATTTCTGCGCAGCCCCTCACGCAGCTCCAGAGCTCCCACTCGCTGTCCCCAATCCTGGAGGGTCGCGCTCCTCCGCTTCCTTCCTTCCTTCCTTCCTTCCTTCCTCCCTTCCTGCCTTCCTTCCTTCCAGCCCCTTATCATGGCCCAAATCCCGGTGCGTCCCTGCGGAAGGGTGGGATTCACTCGGGATTAAGTTCAGAGGGGTAACGGGGGACACGTCCCTTCGCCTCTGCGTGTGTGGACAGCATTCAGGGAAATCTTCCCGTGGGGAAAAATAGCCCATCTCCTGCCACGGCCGTGCCCAGCGAGGGGATGGGAAGCAGAAATCCCGGGCTGCAGCAGGGAATACTCCCAACTAGATGGAAGCAGAAAATATAATTCACAGCGAGGGTGATTAAACTGTGCTTCAGGTGTCCAGCACTGAGACATGCAGACCTGCGGCTGCCCCACGCGTGCCCTGCTTTGAGCAGGTGTTTGGACTAAGTGACTTCCAGCAGTCCTTCCCCACCTAAATCCTTCTGAGAGGCTGAAAGGGAGAAAGAGCAGGAGGTTTGAGTGCTCTGCCAGCGCAGAATTCACCTCCTCCAAACGCAGCATCCCGGTACTTGCACGGGACCTTGTACCCCAGCTGCTGTTGGAACTAGTGGGGAGAGAAGGTGGTTTTAGGACGTGGCTCCCCTGGTGTGTTTTAAGCCTGAGCTCAGGTACAAGGGACAAGTGGAGGACTGCAATGTCAGCCACATGGACCTGCCGGGGCAGCCTGGCTGTACTTTACCCTGTGACACAACCATTCCAGCCTCTCCAGGAGCAGCAGCTGGTGGCTCCTCGGGGTAGGGATCAGGGGTGGTGGTGGTGCTGCCCAGGCTTGCACTCACCAACCCCACTGATGTGTCAACATCAGCCCAGAAACTGTGGTGACTTACTGCTGGGGACATGTGGGATCCTCTAAGGGGCAGCTCCAGGAGGAAGGGGAGATGCTCATATCTCCATCTGTCTGTCATTAATGGCCTCCCTTTTCTCTGCCTGCTGTGAGCAAAACACTTTTTCTCTTCAAAATCAGCTGATATGAGGGAGGAACGGCTCTGTTGTTCCCTCACTGTTGTGCTTGCAGAGAGGGAACAGTTCCCAGCAGACAGTTTTCCCACCATCCAAGTCCTGCTACAGGTCCAAACCTGCAAGCAGTGGGTCAGAAAAGTTGCTTCACTGCCTAAAATGGAGTATTTAAAAGCAGGGACAAGAGCTGGGGCTCTCAGGTAAATGTTGTCACAATGCTTAAGATTATAATCTCCCAGACCCAGTGAACAATGAAATATTTTGGCATCTGGGGTAGGGATCAAAGTGATCCCATGCCCTGGCAATGAGAAATAGCTCTTTGGTTCAGGGTCAGATCAATCAGGGGATGTATTTAAAACAGATTACTCAAAGCTCAAAAAGGGAACACTGACACTTCCATCTGCTATGGGGTATCTTACTGGGGAGTGCTGCAGAGGTGAGCATGGGGAAGCGCCCTTTGGCAAGGCTGGAACACCCTGGCCTAGCCCAGGATGTAGGACCATCACCCAAAAACTTGGGAATTGCCCAGTGCCGCATTTGCTTCTCCCAGTCTCCATTTCTGATCGTGAGATGGGAGATGTGTCATCCTTCCCCAGCCCCTATGCTCACGGTCATGTGCTGTCAGTGATTTACTGAGGTCAGCATGAAGCCACACCAAAATGCCGGATGGAAGCAGCCTTTAAAGCATGCAGCATGCTTGCTTACTGGGGAAAAAAAAATGGAGCTCAGATCAGTGAAAAACCACACATTTGCATTTCAGTAACAGCCTCAGCCATTTACACACTGCAACACAAAAGGCGTCAGTGTGTGAAGGACTCCTTCTTTCAGCTCTCCCCCGCATTCCTCAGGCTCAGCTTCCCTGCTTTGGCAGCCTTCAAAAAAAGGAAAAGCCAAGGTCAGGAGGGAGAAAAAAAAAAAAAAACGGGGAGGGAAAAAGAAGAGAAAAAATAAAAAGGAAGAAAAAACCCCCTCAAACCTAAAACCATAGGCCCTGGTAAAACCTCCTTTCCTGCTGCCCACTATCCAAGTGAGAGCTCCTGCCTGGAAACTGCTCGCTGTTTGCCGATGGCTTTCACACTTCCCAGACCCCCCTGCAGCCACTTCCTCCCTTGCTGGAGAAGCTGGTACTCCTGCATCCCCCAACTGCTGGGACAGGCACTTGTGGAGGTAGCAGTGACCAAGTTTTGTCAGGCATGGAGAGAGTCTGCCCCATCACCAGCACCAGCATCCTCTGTCCTGCACCAACAGCTTCCCACAAGATTCATGGACATGTTGTGCCACCTGAGGAACAGCAAGCCCACTTCAGAAGGTGCAGGGAAGAAGCACAGTGACACACCAGGATCCCATCCTGCCACTCTCACGTGCATAAACTCTGCTGCTGCAAATCCCTGGAGCACTGGAGGGAAAAGTGTGAAGGACCTGGCCCAGAAAAGGGCAATGTTGGATCATATCCTCATGCCAGTTCACACAGGCCCGTGGAAGCTGTGCCAATTTATACTGACATTTGGTCAGCCCTGGAATTTAATAAAAGCCTCCATGTTTATCCAAGTGTTGGGAAAGGCTGTCGGAGCTGCTTCCTGTGCCGTTTAAATCCCTGGCTCCGGAACTGCTGTGGGAACCACCCGGCAGCCGCCATAGCACACCAGCTCTGGAAAACAGACTCAAATCCAAGAACTAAAGGCAAACCCAGCATGGAACACAAGGAAGCCATCATTTTCCTGGCTGAAATCACCAGCAGGAATGTGGGTATGCTGCCGGAACTTCCATTTTAATCTGTTTATCACACTTGAAGTGGACCTTGAAGTGGACCCAGCTCTGGTCAGGGGTGTGCAGGGACTCCAGCTGCTAAAAACTGAGGAGCAGGACACTCATCTCAGGTCTCAGCAACTGTACAACCAGCACAGCTCTGAAATTCCAGACTTAAAACACACACAGACATATAAACATACATATAAACACACAAGCCTGATTTCTCAGAGAACATCAGAATTTGATTTCCAGAACCATGGGAGGAGAGCAGGGGTGATGGATGTTGTTATCCCACATATTTCTAGGGATGCCAATTCCCACTGCTTAATTTAACAGGTTACAGGGTCATTTCTCTTCAGCTGCAGATGCTGAAAGTGCACAGATGAATGATGAAAAGTTGGTTTAATACAAAAAGATTAGGCTGATGATGTAAACTACAGAGGCTGACAGGCTGGTGGTTTGATATTTCCTTTTCTGCAATTCCTTCAAGGGCTGGACACACTGGGCTCAGCAGCACTTTAACATCTCAGTAGTAAAATGCCCTGCACAGTCACTGTGCTGTTATTTAAATTCCCCCAAAAGTGTAAAGCACAGCAAAAGCACCATTTTTACCTGCACCTGAATTAGGCACCTTCTGAACTTCCCAATAAATAATGGCATTGTTTCAGAGGGAAGCTGGGAAGGTGTTTAAAAGTCAGGCTTCAGGTGTGAAATTCTTTTTTCAATTTGCATTTCTTACCATAAGCAAGGTGCACACCCTGAGAAAAAAGGTTGTTCAGATGTTGTTAAGGTGATGATTACTGAAATAAATTCAAGTACAAACAGCAGTAATAGACAAAGGGTTTATCTACCTGTTTAGTGTCCTTTTCTTAATATCTATTATTGCTTTAATAATTAATGTTCTGCTTAATACAGGCAGCTTATGAGATGGGAAGAAATGTAAACATTTTGTTTGTCTTATAAAAACCTGACATAGTATCTGATGACAGACTGTGGTCACACAATACCTCCAAAACATACCTCACCTGAACACTTCTCCTGTTCAAAAAAGCCACACTAAAGCATCCAGACCCAGAGTTTTGACAGCAGCTGAACTCCAGCTCTTTGGATTTGGGATGGAAAGTCAAAGCTCTGCTCCTGAACCTACTTCCAAATCCTTTCATAGCCCTGGGTAAGGGGAAAGAGCATTCCTAGCAAAAACATTTTAGAACTCAGTAACAGCCTTATAGCTTAGAAAAAACCCCCAGACTTATGTAAGTTACATAAAAACTTAAAAAAAAAAATGGAAGGTAGAAAACGGCTTACCGGAATATTTAAAAATCAGAATAAGGTCAGAGAAACTATCTCATAAAATAGTCCACACATTTCTTCACCAACTGAAAAAAAACCAGTTTTATTTTTTTTTTTTTTGCTTTTTTTATAAAAATGGAACAAAGTTCTCAACAGCCCCTGGCTAATGAGCTAAATGCAAAAGTTCCCACAGATCTATAGTTATGGTTAGATCAGCTTTTGCCCCAGCACCTCCCCAGTTAGATCCTGTTCCATAAATGATGCCTAGTTGTCAGCTGGAATCCCGCACAGCAAAGACACTGAACTCAAATCATCAAATTTCCCTTTAGAACTTCACATGAAAATAAAATTGTTTTGGTTTTTTTTTTTAATTCCACTTTTGGCCAAAACTTTTAACAGTTCCAGAAACACAGTCTTTGGCCTCTTTTTTTACTGCTGGTACCGAATATTTCCCCCTTGTTCCTTGATATCAAGGAAAAACCCTTCCAGAAGCAACTCAGATTCCTGTGCATCCAACAGCTAAAGGAAGAACTCAGACAACCTCTTGGAAAAAGAGCAGCGAAGCTGCTAAACTCAGTCTTAAAACAGCCACTTAGTTTGGCTTAAAACCCCTTCCAGCAGCTGCTATTAAGCTGCCAACACTTAAACCTGACCAAAATCCTCTCCTGCGATTGGGCACTTTTGCTTTATGGGATGTAAGGACAACGGAGCTGTGCTTTAAGGATGATGGAGCTCGGCACGCCAGGGATGACAATGGAGCTGGGAATTCTGGGGGTGTCGATGGAGCTGGACACACTGGGGATGATGATGGAGCTGAACTGCTGGGCTGATGATGAAGCTGGGAATGCCAGGGATGATGACGGTGCTGGGCACACCAAGGATGATGATGGAGCTGGGCCACTGGATGTATTCTCAAAGTGGTGGATCTGTAAGGGAAGTTCCTCTGCATCGATGAACAGAACCATTAGCTGTGAAGGGGAGCCAGGAGCAGGTCAGTCCAACACTGAAAGCGCACAGTTTCCTTCTGGCTCCCTTTACAGGTGTGTGGATATTTGATGGTGGCACCGCCGTGGTTTTATTGGTGTGTGTGTCCTGGGGCAGGGCAGCAGGGCAGCCCTACGCGGCCAGGTCGAAGTCGTCGCGCTCCTGGTTGTAGTCGAGCACCTTCTGCCGCAGGCGGGAGGCGTCCACCCAGGTGATGAAATCCTCGACGGCGCGGGGCACGAGGAGCGCGGGGTCCGTCACCACCTCGGGCCCCACGCGGACGTGGCCCTGCTCCACGAAGGTGACGGCGTGGCGCAGGTTCTGCGCCATGCGCAGCTTCACCAGCAGGCAGGGCAGGCGCCGGCGGCAGAAGGCGGCGGCCGAGAGGCTCTCGCAGACGGCCAGCGACTGCCGACTGTTCACCAGCCCCAGCCCGTACAGCTTCTCCAGCAGCGCGGCGGCGCAGCGGGCGCGGAAGGCGGCGCTGGCCGGGCCCAGG
>VZTX01016851.1:0-60957 GCA_013400915.1 Pardalotus punctatus
TCACAGCAGAGCTGCTCCATCCTTCTGATTATGCTGGTGGCCTCCTCTGGGCTGGCTCCAACAGGTCCCTGTCCTTGCTGTGCTGGGACCCCAGAGCTGCTGCAGCACTGCAGGTGGGGTCTCAGCAGAGCGGGGCAGAGGGGCAGAATCCCCTCCCTGCCCTGCTGCCCACGGGGCTTTGGGTGCAGCCCAGCACACGGGGGGTTCTGGGCTCCCAGCGCACACGGCCAGGGCATGTCCAGCCTCTCACCCACCAGCAGCCCCCAGGGCTGCTCTGGATCTGCTCATGCCCAGCCTGGACTGTGTCCTGCACCTTACTGCTTGGTGGGAACTGAAGATGGTGGCTGCTTACCTTAAAGGGATACCTGCTGCTCTCACTTTTCAGTTCTTCTGAAGTGAAGATTTTCCCAATGAATCTCTTGGCATCATAGATGGTGTTCTGAGGATTGGCATCAGCCAGTTCCAGGCCTTCATAGCCCACATGCACCCCTGTGTGCGTGAAGGAGATGACACTGGGGATGCTGTTGTGCCCGTTCTCATCTGCAATGACCTTCACGTCCCCGCTGCCAGGCAGGAAGACACCGACGGAGCAGTAGGTGGTGCCGAGGTCGATCCCAATGACTCTGGGGGTGGGCATGGGCAGATACTGCTGGGCCAGGTAGCTGGCTAAGAGCAGGGCCAGCACAGCAGAGCCTGAAACACAGAGTAGGGAACAGCAGGGTTAGAGGATCTACTCTGCAAACCCAAAAGTCAATGCAAATGACACGGTGTGACACACTGCACCTCCTGCAGTTTTATATCACACTCCAGAGCCTGTTTAGCTACCTAATTAGTTTTTAATTTCTTTCTCAATACAGAGTGGTTAGAAGTCAAGATCTAAGGTGTTAAATATTCAACTGATTAAGAAGAAAAAGCCCAAGAGACGGCCAAACCAAAAATATCACCACACTGTAATAATTCTATTTCTCTCTCCATGTTACTGCAATAAGACAGCTAATTAGTACTTCTGGGGGAGTTGCCTACAAATGACCCTGAAAGGACATCAAGTTAATGGGGCTTTACAAAATCACAGTGAAATGGCAAACTCCCCATTCCAACACCTCCAGCTTCACCAGAAGTCTAAAAATAAGGAGATACAAAACTATGCTAACTCATTCTGTTTCAGCCATAGCTCCGAAAAAAAACATCTTCCCATATCTCTGAATCTTTTCAATGCCTTGAAATCAAAGGGTAGACCAGTTTAAGTGCAGAATAGTTTGTTGGGTGGTTGACCTCTTTTTTACCCAGCAGGGAAGGGCAGTGATACTGGCGATTCAAACAGACTGGTCAGAAAGCCCTGGCTTGCTCTGGGCTGCAAATCTTCCCAGGCATTTCTGAGCAACGTGCCCCTGAGCACTCTGGCTTTCACACAATCCCAGAGTGGGCCAGGTTGAAAGGCACCAGAGAGTCATTTGGTCCCACTTCCCCGCTCAGGCAGGCTCATCCCAGAGCACACGGCACAGGATTGTGTCCAGATGGTTCTGCGATATCTCCAGTGAGGGACACTCCACACCCTCTCTGGAAAATCTATTCTAGTACTCAGTCACTGAACAGCAAAGAAGTTCTCCCTCGTGTTGAGACAGAATTCCCTGTGCATGGGTTTGTGCCCGTTGCCTCTTGTCCCATTGCTGGGCACCACTGAGCAGAGCCTGATCCATCCTCTGACCTCTCCCTGCAGACACTGACAGACAGGGATCGTGCCCCCTCTCAGCCGTCTCTTCTGGAGGCTCAACAGCCTATGCCCACTCAGCCTCTCCTTCTAAGAGGTTCAGTCATCTTGTCACCCTCCGCTGGAGCCGCTCCAGGAGCTTCATGTCGCTCCTGTACAGCGGAGCCCAGAACTGGACAGAGAACGCACCGAGCACGGGAAGCCCATGCCACTCTGAACGGCCAACCCGGGGCGATACGGGCGGTAGAAAGACGCGACAGCGGAAGCAAAAGCTCCCACAACTCCCCAGTCTCCCCAGACCCCCCAGCCCAGCCGCATCCCCGCCTCACCCAGCACAGCCATCTGCCCCGCCATGTCTGCGCGTGGCTGCTGGTGCTGACGGCTCTTTCCGGGCCGCGCGGGGCACGCCGGGAACGGTAGTACGCGTGTCCCGCCCGCCCCGCTCACGTCAGCTGCTGCCGGGGGCGAGAAAACCATAACTCCCAGCGCGCACCGCGGCGCGGCCGGTTCCGGCGGGTACCAGCCAATGGGCGCGGAGGCGCGTTACCGTTAGCGGGAGAGGCCGCGCGTGCCGTCCCAGAGGCGCATGCGCAGGCCCGGGCGGGGCTGTCGCGGTGGCTGCTGGGAGCGGTAGTTCCGGGCCGTGGCGCCCGCGGCCTCCCGCCGGCATGAGGCGTCAGAGACCGCGGCTGTGGCAATGCCGGAGCAGGATATCCTCTGTTATCCCTTCGGGCTTCAGCTAGAAAGTGCCACCGAGTTCCCTCCTCTGCAGGGGTTTCGACAGAGCCTGGCCGCGGTGTCTTTTAGACAGACAAGAGCCGGTTCAGAAAGGAGACATTGTTTATTCTCCGCAGGGTGCGAGGTGGAAGCTTTCCACAAGTCAAGCACACCGATTCTCAAAACTTTACAATAAATATGCATTTCAGCAAATAAACAAATCACAGTTCATTGGCTACAAGTTACCTTTACCTAGTTCTCTTACTAATCAGGTCACTACCGTCTCTCTGTTAAATGACGTTGTTCTTCCTGTGCTAGTTCGTCCACAGGCTCAGTCGTCTCCCCTTTGGAGTTATTTGGGTTCTTGCATCGGTGGTCCATGAGCCTGAGGTCCCAATCTCCCACTGCCAGACATGAACTGACACCCATCACTTGCATTATGGAGGGCACGGGGACCTGTGGCACCAGCCCGGTGACAGGAGACACAGCAGGTGAGCAGGGACAGCCAGGGGACACAGCAGGAGACAAGAGACAGCCAGGTGACCAGAGACACTGCAGGGGACAGAGCAGGAGGTAGGGGACAGGACAGGAAACAACAGGAAGACCCCAGACTCTGCAGTAAAAGCCCCGGAGGTTCTTTGTTCAGGGTACCGCCTCTGAGGATGGGAGGCGTTTTTCACTGATAAGGCAGGACCCTGTTTTATCACCCCCTTCTCATTCTCTGTAACTCTCTGGGCAAATTTTAAACCATTTCTGAGTCTTTAAATGTAGCATCACTCTTACCCCATATCTGGAGAGAGCACTAAGGTCTCCTGTGCCAGAGGTACACTTTCCCCTTTAAAACCATTTTACCTCCTCTGAAGCTCTCTGATGCATTTTTGCAACCTACTGGTGTTCTTTCAGTGCAATGGCTCAACAGCGACACAGCCACAGCAGCTTTTACCCCTTTATGCCAATGGTGAGGGGAGATTTCCTTCTTGCCCACCTGGCATTTAGACAAGTAAGGAGAATGCAGGTGAAACCTGCCACTCAAATGCTCCTGGAGGGGCAGAAATGGTAATCACTCCAAGAAATGCAATGTGAAGTACGATGTGGGTTTGCTTCTCGTCAGTTGCCCCTCTCCTCTCCTCTGCCCTGCTCTGATCTCATAAGGAGTAGTGGATTTTCAGGTTCTTGGAGAGCAGGTTTCCGTTTCAGACAGAAGTTAATTGTGAGAATCCAGTGTTTCCTTAATATAGTTGAAGTTAGAAGATTTTTAATAGAAAATATTAATAAATGAATAGCTGGTAGCAAACAGCATAGTGGAAGAAAAGTTAGGCTAAGTTCTATTGCTGTTACCACCTCCAGCATCTCTGTTTCTCCTAAGTGATGGAAAGACACATAACCCAAAATTAATTCCCAGGAGCTTACTTCTTAAAAGCTTCTTCTATATGCAAAGAAAGCAGTACCACTTTAACTTAACAATAAAAAATGTATTCATCCTCTGCTTATGGTTAACATAGATACAGTGATGTGCTTCATTCTCAGCATGAGAAGGTGGTAACTCTTTGGAAAGGAAAGAGAAGGTTAAACCATTCAGCTTCCTTAATGACTCATGATCTGTGTTCTAAATACTTAGGTAACTTAATTTCTTTTCTTAGTTTCTTTTGGATACTTTAATCATGTTTCTTGAAGTGGGACCATTGCAATTGTGCTCATTCTTAAGTGGGGGGAAACTTGTTATGGTTTACAGCATTTCTTTATCCATGTAACTCGTGAGCAGGCACTTTGTGTATTATGCCACTGTCAATGGATGGTGAGCAGAAAAAAGGTTTAGTGCAAACAGGGTGTACAATCAAACTGGATTTTGCTCATGATTCTGCTATTTAATAGCAACCTTTTTAATATATAGGGACATCTGAAATATGATGCTGGAGAATGCAGATATGTAGGGATGTGTTTTTACAAACACTGATACAAGCCCCTCATTTCAGAGATTTCTTCCTTTTCTGAAGCATAGGCCAGGCTTTGGTTGTTGTCCTTGAGGTTAAACCTCTGAAAGACATGGGGATCACTTGATCCTATACCCGCTGAAGGACAGAACTCAAATGCCCTTTCCTGTATAATTCCCATTCTATTTCTCCAAAGCAAAGCTGCTTAATGAATTCAGTGTGTCAGTCAAGGTCTCCCCACCTGACTGACTCCCTGGAGGCCTGGCTGTTCCCCGCAGAATTACACAGCACGGGCCACCTGCCCGGGAGTCAAACCAAGGGGAGCATCTCAGCAGGCTTTCTGCCCTGCAGCAAAGCTCTGTCATGCCAGAAGGTCCTTCAGAACCCACCGACTCCCCTGTAGCTATTTTGGGCTGTTGCAGAGTTTGAAGGCTCAGTGCACCACATGTATTCTGTAGTCCCTTGAAGGCAACATGTGATTTGTGCTTTGATGAACTCCAGAAATGCCTAATTCTTTCCCTCCACATCTTCTCCATGACCTATTAGGACCTACTCATGGATACTCTGGACTCTGCACAGAGATGCTAGACTTCGCTTGCATCTGCAAAACTGGGAGCACTAATCCTAGTGATTTTGCCCTTGTGTTTTTGGGCATTCCCAGAGTGTCTTCCGTATCAGCTTTCTTTACCTGCTCTAATTTGTGAGAGGGAGACCTGCCTCAATTGTCCTCCATTATCTGAGGGAGTGCCACACCCAGGAATCGGTTGTTCAGGAGCAGAAGGGAACATTCAGTGTTTCTGGAGAAAACTGCCTGATTTTCCACAGAATAATTCAATATTCATTGGGCAATAGAGAGAGAGGCTTATCTGACTGTGAGGGAAAGCTATGGGTATCCCCTGCCCCACATACTGCCTCATGGGGAAAGCATAAATATGATTAGGGGCAGACACTGGAAGGCTGTTTTTTTCCTGGAATGCTGTACTTTTGCCCCTTCCCTGTAATAGCAAGCAAGGCACGTATTCCATGATGAACACCCTGACCTGAGGGTGGGCAGTGCAAATTCAGACCTGCACAGCTCCTTTGAAAAAGGATAAAGCTGTGATAAAGCTTCCCTGGATGCTCCTGAATGATGGAGTGCAAGGTGCTGCGGTGCCACGGGCCAGTGGTCCTGAGCAGCCTCTGCTGGCTGCTTGCTTTGGATGCCTGGGCTGGGCCACATCAAGTGGCCCTTGGCCACCACGCACTGGGGCCTCAACACTGGCCTGCCACTGGCGTGAGTGTAAAGGGGGTGTGCAGCCACCTCCCTCTGAGGGGCTGGGCAAATGCTTGTTTATCCTTCTTAGTGCATCTGTTCACTCTGGTAGTAAGCTGTTTATAACATTTCAAACGCTTTTCGGGGATTAATTTCCTTCAAGGGGCTGTTCTTTTCCCCTGGTGCTTTGATAGGTGGAGGTAAACATGTTTTTGTCTGCAAGTAGCTTGAGGGAGAGAGTTGTTCTTACAATGTAAGAGCCGAGGCTGGTTTTAAAACAGTCTCCCATCAGATGTGAACTGGTGTCTGCAGGAAAAATCCTGCTACACTGGGGAGTATCGCTCAAACCCTACACCTGTGATGTGCTAAACACAGTTCAAGCATTCGGTGTGCGTGGAATCAAATACAGCTTGTTTTCATTTGCAGGATGCTTTGCAAGAGCTGTATCCTTGCGTTTGGAGAAAAGGGAATTGAGTTTGCAAAGCATCCTCTTTTCTGCTGTTGTACAAAGCAGGGTTTCCTCTTTCTAGGGTTTACTCGGTGAGTGCTTTCTGCATTGTCTCAATCATTTTGAAGCCAGTGTCTAAAACTGAAACACAGGGTGCTGGGATATGGTCAAAGCACAGTGTGATCCCATCAACCCAGGATGATCAATCAGTGTTTTCCCACCATGAAGGAGGAAGGGAGCGAGGGATTGAGATCTACTTTGTAGGTGGACAGTAGGGTCAATGTCTGTCTGAGTCGGGAGGTGATTGATGCTAGGAATTTAGGAGATGCTAGAATCTGAAACATAATTTCCAGTTTTTGACTCAGATAATGGTGCCTTGTGCAAGCACATTGTTAAAATTGCAGAGATTACTGATTGTTCCTTTCCCTAATTAAAACCTAGATCTTCTCCTGCTATATGTGCTTGGGAAAGGGAAGGATTTCACCAGTGCCCAGCCTTCATCTGACAGACAGTTCAATGTCAGGCAGCTGGATAGAGGAGTGTAGCCTTCAATTTAGATGCATAAGTTTCCATTTAAATTCCAGCATATAGCCTAAAGATTTCTGGCTCCTGTTGAGTAGCTGACTGGCCATGGCTGGACAGGGATGTGCTGAA
This sequence comes from Pardalotus punctatus, assembly GCA_013400915.1. Classification (NCBI taxonomy): domain Eukaryota; kingdom Metazoa; phylum Chordata; class Aves; order Passeriformes; family Pardalotidae; genus Pardalotus; species Pardalotus punctatus. Next base: position 6,711 of record VZTX01016851.1, read on the forward strand.
TTCTCCATTAGCCACAGACTCACTCCCCAGCCAGAGGCAGCAGGAGCATCTTGGGGCTGCTCCCGGGATCTGCAGCCCCGGAGAGCTTAACCGTGAGGCGTGGGAGGAGTGCAAGGAGCTCCCAGCAGATGTCTCTGCCATGCAGCATTCCTTCCCCAGATCGCTTTCCGTGTCTGACAGATACCTGCAGATTCATATAAAGCATATTAACCTTTAGCAATAGTGATCCAAAGTCTTGTAAAGATGTAAGTAATGAAAATGGTGCCACATTTTTCATTACAGTTTATTTAATTGCTTTAACATACCCATTGCACTGAACCCTCATGAAATAATTTTGAGGTTAACAATGAAATTACTATTTCCCCTTTTGTGAATACTGTTGCAGTGGTACCAGTATAATGTAACCCAGTAGATGTCTAGGAAAAACAATCTGGAAGAGAAATGAGATTTTCACCGATTTTTTTTCTCTTTCTCACTTCTCTACTTGAATTTCAGTTGGTGTGCATGCTGATACAGCTTTCTATAGTATGAAAAATAATAATGAAAAAGAGACATTTTATTGAAGAGTCAAAGCAGTTTGGCACTTACTGGTCTGGTGACTGAGAGTTTCTCTTCCTGCCTGACCATGGTGAAGTGGATCAGTGTGGCAAGACAGAAAGGCAGCTGTGAGATTGGCTGAATTCTCCCCAGCCACGGCAGCCTGGGGTAATGGGCCTGAATCATGGCTTGTTTTGGATTCCTGCTGGTGTCTGGAGCACATCATCCACCTTCTGCTCAGCTTGGGTGTCGTGTGTGGGAGCAGGGAGAATGGTACTGCATGGAGTGACAGGAAAAGGGATTGCTCATACAAATGTTTGCAGCACCTCGCTGTGTGAAGGGCTGCAGAGCACATGGAGGATGGGATGGCTGGGAGTCTCATCATCTGCACCAATCATCATGGTGATAATGATAATGAACAAGAGTCCCAGCAGTCTCCCAAGAGGCCACTTTACCTCATTCATGTTGTTGCTGTGTATATGAAATCCATACAGATGTCAGTCAGGCTTGTCAATTCAGTCTGTTGTAAATGACAACAAAAGGATAAACAGAAGAATGCACTGAAATACAGCTTCCTGAACAGTGAGCTCCCCAGGCAAAGGAGAAGTTTTGCAATATGTGTGGATAGAGAAAAATCCTGCTTTTCTTTTTCCTTTTTTTTTTTTTTTTTTTTTTTTTTTTTTTTTTTTTTTTTTGTGGAGTATTGAGGTTGAAGCATCAGACTGTCTGTTTTACATTTGTTCTTTTCCTGGAGGTATCACCTACAGTACCTCAGTGGATTTGTACACTGGATAATAACTTTTGGGCCTTTACTGTGAATCTTTTGACTGGCACAGAAGACCTATTTCAGTTATCACTTAGAAGTAGTGTTGTACTCCAGGCACAACTATGCTCTGCCTATTTTCCTAGAAGACCTAGTTCTCTGGCCCATATTGTTTCCAATCCAGGAAGAAATAATAAGTAAGAGCATGTATTCCTCTTTACACTGTGTGAAGCAAAGGAACACTGAAGGTCAGTGACTTAAGAATAGATAACCTTGGAGGGCCAATACAGTTGGAAAAAGGATGTCTCAAACACTGTTCTAGAGAACTCACAGCAACATCAGCTTTCTCCCATTATCTTTAGGAATCTGTATTAAGGAGTATCATCAAAGATTTGATGGGAGAGAGAAGTGTGCTCATTTATAATTGCTTGTTGGGCAAGGAGGTAGTGGCATTTCCTAATGATCTTTATAGTTCACATCTGTCCTACAGGAACCAGAGTTGCCATTATTGTCTAAATGCCCAGCATATTTCAGTGGAATGGATACGTGGTTCAGACACAACTGAGATGTGAGCAAGCTCATCCAGCATTATACAAACTCAGTTTGGTGTCATTCCTGAATGCAGTATGCGAAACCAATAGCACTTGACAGTGCAGCCTACCATGCTTCTTTCATACTCCAGACCATCTGAAATAGGGAAAGAAATGTTGAGAACACAGAAGAAACTGTGTCATCAGTCTAAGTCAAGGTCCTTAGTATTGCTTTGTACCTTCCCAGTACCTCTGGTCAATTGGCAACCACTTTGCATTAGTTCTTCCCTGTGCCAAGGCTTACAACGTACCTGGAGGGCTCTTAAACCTATTTCTGACAGTATTGATGGAATCATTCCGACATTACTCAGATTACTCTTACAAGACAAGCAAAGATGTCAGCCACACCATGTCTTCTTTCTTCAGCATCACTCCCCCGTGCACTGTCGTGTGAGTAGCGAGTGTCTGTTTAGCCTGGAGAGAAGTTTGTTGGAAGCAGATACTGTAAAGTTAGAGCCATTCCAGAAGAAGTGTGCACAGCTAGGGAAAATGATACATCCACAGAAGCAGAGATTAGCCTTTCTGTGCAATCACAATAAAATAAAAGTTCCATGCCAGTTTTCTCTCTTTCCTGAATGATTGCTCTGTGTGTAGGTCTGCTGGACTGTATCAACACCTTCGTGCAGCCCATAATTCATTGCCATGCTTTTGGCTCGGTCCTGCTGCTCAGATATGCAAGTGCTTGAAAAATCAGCTACTGCTTATGCACTGAGCACAGGCATAGACTTTAAAAGATATGCAAAATCTGTGTGCCAGCATATTTGTGGGCACTGAGCCCTTAAGCTTCAGAATATTTTTACCAAATACAAAATACTGATAAAAATGCAACAGTATGTTTATGTCGTGGTTCTAAGAAACATTTCTGACTGTGTGCAAACAGTCTCATTGGGCAGGACTGCTTTTTTCTTTTTTTTTTTTTTTCTGTTTGCAGCACATAGCACAGAGAGCTATGTGCTGCAAACCTCATGCTGAGGTGCTCCCACAGCACTCACAGCTGCAATTAAATAGCAGTGTGAGGGAGGGGTTTCACAAGCTCAGAAAGAGGCAGTAGAAGTATATTAATTACTGCTGAATTGTTGGGACAGAGAATGCATCCTTTGTATGTTCTGGAGAAGCCCCAAATGTTTCTCATCTCAGTACAATGCTCTCCTCCTGCTGTCAGTCAGTCCCAAAGTGAGCAGAGCTGACAGATGTCGATTCTTTCAGATTTTCCCTTTCCTAAGGACCTTGACAGCTTCAGCTGCTTGAACAACAAACTTACTCTTTTTTTTCTTTCCTTACCTGTTTACTCCCACTGTATCTGTCCTCTCTCTCACAAGGAGATGTAGATTAAGTTCACATCATGCAACATCAATACTTTACCCTCACTTTGCTGAAAAGGATCCAAGGAACAATACAACAGACTACCTGTCCTTCTCTGTCTGCTGTTTACTGCAGCAACCATGGTCTGTGCTTTCATTTCAGAAGCAGTTAGGTATGACAGGAGCACCATAGGATAGACACAGATGTATAGTGCTGTGCCAATAAAAAAAAATACAGTTAAAAAACCTTCAATATATATATCAGCAAACTAAAAAAGAAAACCAAATGGTAAAGAAAGGTGTTGCAATTTCAGTAGAAATTAATAATCCAAATTGCAAGATCTTTCTTCATCCTTGTTGCTGTTACATTCATTTAAAGCAAAACAATAGTTGTATATCATGCTCTGTATGGTCACAGTTACTAACAGCAGCTTTTTGAGGTTGGATTACACATTCTGGCTCAATGTATGGAAAATACGGCGTGTTTGGATAGTTCCGAAGTGTGGAGGATTGGGAGCCCAATAGTTAAACCTCTTTGATAATTTGATTTTGTACAGTAGATCCCCCATAAAATAACTCTGAGTTGTCTGTTATCTGCAGTCCCTGAGGGTTAGTAATTCACTGCCATTATGTTTCTTCTTTCTGATTATTGTGTGTGGGTAAGAATTCTATGGATAAACCTCTTTCTGTATGACTTTTACATATTTTAGTTTTGAATTCCATGGCCCTAAAATGTGATCAGGACAAGCGAAGACTTTTTAAAAATTTATTTTGTTTTTTATTTTATTTCTCAGAGCTCCTCATTACTTTTTTTAATTACAAATTGATAGATTTTACTTCAAGTATATGATAAACAGGGGCAGAGCTCTTCCTGTAAAAGGCAGTCCTAAGAAGATGCAGTTTAGTTTGCAGCCTGCAATAATGAGATAATTCATGGAAGGTCTGTCAGGAAAAGCAGCTTGCCATTTCCATGCCATTTTTCAATAATGTGTATTATCTATCTTTTTTCCCCTCCACTTTTTACAGAAATATGAGTTTCTCTATCTTACACTTATCTCTATCTTCCTTCTCTATCTTACACTGAAGGATGGCAACAGAAATGGGGAAAACCAGCACTTTTCTTTTTAAACACAAACATTTTAATCGACTTGGGGGAAGTGATTTCTCTTGGGTAATGGATTCCCCTCTCTGCTCCTCCTGCAGCTGATCCCCATCCAGCTGGGTGCTTTGTGGCCTCCTTGCACTGACATTGTGTGACACCGTTGGGTTTTGCAGCTGCTGGAGCATCAGCAGAGCCCTACACACGAGCACAGTGAATCACACTCCTGCCCCTCTGGGGGGAGTGCAAAGTCCAGTAATGCTGTCTGGTAGCAGAGTCTTCAGGGCTCCTTTTCAGCAGTTAACCCAAAAGCCCGTTGCAAACCCATCTATGCAACAATATTTGGTGCTAAAAAAAACCTGAGAAAGTGAGGACTGGGGAGAAAACTGTTCATGACAGAAAATAAAACCTGCATTTGTTGGATAATGCTTTAAACCAGTTGAACTGTCTGGTTCCACCTGCTCTCTCTGCTCTTGTGCCTTTTGAACATCTATTTTCCAGCTCTTATTTTTTTAATAGAATAAATGTTCTGTCTGTAATTACATTTAAGTTATTCTATGAGATTATAACATTCTGCTTTTCTATCTGAGCAGGGTCTGTTCCATCTGAATTGCAGAATGGATATAGGATTGCAGTAGTTAGAGAAGGAAAAGCTGTATTAGACTGGAGTCCATCATCCTGTAAGGGTATGATATAACACTGTGACAGAGGCCATATCAGATATTAAATTGCTATAATACAGAAGTGTTTTACACTTTCTTAAATTATAATGAGAAAGAGCAGCCCAGGAGTGGATTTCTTATCAGTGCAAGAGCTGGGTTACCCTGAGAGCAAGAGGTAATGCACAGGCTATTAGAAGAAACCGTCTGCCACATTGGTTCATGTGGTTAAACTTTCTCCAGCCTCAGCCCTGCACGTTTGGGACTGTAAGGTCCTGGGTGACCTGCTCTTGTGTGTTCAAGCAGAAGGGCCTGATTCAGTTCTTGGGTTTTGAAATAAAATCCATGAAAGCCTAGTGGGTCTTTGCCTGTTGTTTTGGAGCAAAGCAATTCCCGGCTCTGCACTTCCCAGAGGCAGGAGGGGGCTCTGTGCTGTGGTGGATCCACTCTGTTCCCAGGCAGCCCTGTGCCCTCACAGGAGGCACTGGGCAGCTGGAGGTGGTGGGTTTGTGCTTAACACCTGAAGGCAACTCTGATGTCTTGCTGGGAGGATGAAAAATCCAATGGCATGTTTGCACAGGAAGAGATATAAACCTCTTGGCATCCTGGCTGGTCCCAAAATTCAGTGGCTCAATTCTGCTTAATTTCTCCTGCATTTTAATTGATGCAGCTGTAACTGGTGCCTTGTTTCACCCAGACTGAAGCGGGCTTTGAAACAGCACTTTAAATCTATATACGCTCACCTCCATCCCCCCAAATGCCAAGTAAAACAGCATTTTAAAACTTCTTGTTAACTGGGACTGCACATTAATGTGGTTGTGGAAACTCACTGTACAAATATCCTCTTTCATAACTATTTTCTGTAGATTTATTTTCAGCAGAGTATGAAAGCATGGAATATAAATGCTTTTATAGTTTTGTGCTTCTGGAGGTATTATTGAGAGACAAGGAATATCTTTAGTGCAGTGCTTTAAACTATCACAACAGGTTTTTTTTCTCTCAAAACACTTGTAACAAAAATACATTGCACCAGGTGCCCTGGTTTCATTTCTGCATGCTCTCTTCTCAGAGGTTTCACATAACTCAGAAATGGAAAGTCAAACTACACAGCGTGCATTTGCTGCTGATGGGCATATACACAGGGGCAGACTAATAAAAAGACTGTATTTTTTCTCAATACAGTGTACATTTCCAATGCTGAGTAAATACTAAATGCAATGGCTGAAAGATCCTGTTACTAAGGCAACCAACTCCCATGTTATCCTTAAATATATATACATAGTCCATCTGCTACTTGAAAAGAAAAATTCTTGTCAAGATTTGCTGAACTGAATTCTTGATGAGATCTGTCTTATAAAAGGCTAAATGTTGTGGGTGCGTCAGCCTGGACTTTCGAGTTGACAATAAGAGCAAGAACAGAAGCTGATGGAAAGGATAATGGTTTTCAAGTTGCAGAGTTAGGTCCAACTTGTACAAAATGGTGGTAGGACAAAACTTTTCTAAGGCCTATGCATGTCGTAAGTGCTTTAAGAGAATTAATATATGTAAATATTTCATAGTACCTCCTTCTGAGACAGCTCTTGTAGCTTGCTATATTAGGCAGACCAGTGTATTTCTGTGGTAAGTCCTGTAACGAATGAGCCTAAGCAAAGGAATGCCCAGTGGCATGGAGGTGCTGTGCAGTCTGTACATCTTGCTGTCACTGTTTATTTCCAAATACATATTTTTGATATTAGAGCATATCATATCTACAGCTGGCAGGAGTTCATAATTCAGCGCTGCTCCAAGAGTGAAGAGTATAGCTGAGGCACTACATGCACAATAGTTTTTTTCCAGCTTTCTCAGCCACAACTGGTTTTTGCCATAAATGTTTATTTTGAAGGCCACTCAGCTGTACTTTTTACCCAATGGAAAAAGAAGAGTTCCCTCACTGAAGGTNATAGCTCCAGCTTAGTGCCTTATCCCAGTAGCTTGGGACAATAAATGAAGTTATCTATGATGGTGTTAATCACCCCATGTGTCTCTGAAGGGCAGGTATAAAAGCAGATATAAAAGGGGTCACAGAATAAGCTTGAGGAACAGTGAAATGATATTAGGTGAGAATTTCCCCTCCTAGTGAAGTCTTAACCCCAGTCTGTCTCTCAGAGATGTAAGCAGTAAGGCAATTCACAAATACTTTTTCCATCTTGTCTGTTAACTCTAAGAATTTTTTTGTCCAGAACTGGGGAAATTCACCTGTGGGGCACAAAGATCTCTCACTGCTTTGCTTTCCTTTTTTTAACACTGAGAGAAGTGTCTTGCCTTCTCTCAAATCATGTAATAAGGCTAGGAGGTCCTTATCCATGTCCCTCAGTTGGGTTGCTCTCTCTCCATGGCTTGAGTCCAAGTACTTTCAGCTCTTTTCAGCATCTCAGAAGTGACACCATTCTGTTCCCATTTTTAGAAAATACCAGGGATACGCTGAGGCTGAGAAAAATCCTTGCTCCTAAATAAGCTGTTCTGGATAAAACTTTTCTTGTCTCATTTCTTTCCCAGTCTTTTCAGAGGTTTCCCTAGTGTGGTCATAAAGGCGGTGCTTGTAATTAGGGAAACTCATCATTCCAAGCACAATTGATACAGTGCTTTTGTCAGTTATCCCCCAATAGGGATAATAGTATTTTATCCTTAAATCCAAAGGTTAAATGCGTTTTAACCAAAGTCCCTAAACCCGATGCTTAACTGCAACGTGTATGAGGTCTGTCCCATGCAGTCTTCTTCCTGGCTCACCAGCAGATGCTCGAGGAATGCACCCTCCCCTTGGAGACCTCTGTCCATCTGGAGTTCCCAAGCAGCCCTTAGGCTGCACTTCTCCCTTTTCATCAACAATAAGCTCCTTGCTCTCAAAACCTTCAGGGAATGTGGATTACACAGGCATGGAAATGGGATTTTTAGTAACAAGTGGCCAAATGTTCAGACATCTCCTCTAAAGACATTTGTGCTTCTAGTGAAAAAAAGAGCCTGATCCAAATAAGGAGTCTATTTCTAAATTAATAATAGTTTTTAAACCCCCTCAAGTCTGAGATACACTAAAATACAAGGTGACATTTGAATATGTGCTGTGGGTCAGACTCTGATGCTCTAAGGCACATTGAGTACTGTTTTACTTGCAAGTAGTTCCATTAATTTCAGTGACCCAGTTACGGAGTAAGACACCACTCAGCAAGAGAAGAGATGTTAAAAATCTGCCCACAATATTTGATGATAATTTGATTTCTGTACTGCCTTCCAGACCCAGTCACCCCATTCTGCTTTCACCATAGTGCAGCTATCTCTTTCATAGATGCTGACATCTCTAGGCGGCTGTCAGCCTTTTTGATGAAGAATATTAGAATAACATTGCAGCTGTGTCAATAAAGCATCCATTCATGAAGAAGATATTTTTTGAGCAATTCTTGTAAAATTCCTTGTTTTTTTCTCTTTTAAGTTGATATTCAGGTTTTTGTGACTATGGTAACTTCTGTGCATTTGCATATTGTAGGCTATGCAGCCACAAAAGGAGATAATTGATTTTCTCCCCGAAGTAATTTGGTGCTCTTCACTTCAGAGATCATCCTTTGGATTATCGACTCCTTATTATTAGTCATTTGCAAAATTATTGCTGTGGCTATGAGGTTCATCACCTTGTCAGACTTTTGGCTTCTTTTCCTCAGGGTTTTCTTCCTGATCAGGAAGGTTTTAATCCTCTTTTACTTGAGAAAAAGAAATTGAGAAAAAAAAATCCAGCCAGCTGTACTGGCACCTCCTCCCATAAGGCTGACATTTCAAATCAGTTCTTTTATCAGCACATGCTTCTTGCTTGCCTTTATGATAGCCTCAAAAAAATGTTGCAAAGAGCTTGGTCAGTGGTGATAACCTCTCCAGAGCACTGACCTACAGCAAGGAGAGGAGTGTTTCTGAGCAGCTACAGTGTTGTTGCAAATAAGTAGTTTGTACTTGACTACACTGTCACTCTTTTCGGTGTTTCGCATTTGGACTAGCACTTTTTCTATGCCTCCCCCACCCCCTTTCTTTTTTTCTGTTTAAAAAAAAATTTAAAAACTTCAGCATAAAGCCTCACTCCAGGCTAAATGGTACATCAGCATTAATGGTATTTAGTCCAAATTTTCAAAATTCTCAGAACAGCTTTTGAAGACTCAGAGTGTCCTAGTGTGGGAGCCTTTTTGGTTTGGGTTGGACATTCTTTTCATGACAAAAGGTGAAGTTAATGTTTTGGGAAAATTTCACCAAATGTATTAATAGCACAGTGCTTACTAGTGTAATTTTCAAAGCATTTAGGACTTCACAGAAGTGGTAGAGATAATATAAATTTAAGGTAATATTTGAGCTTCCGACACAGCTATTTCTCTGCTCGCACTCCATTGTCATAGTGGCATTTCTCAGGCTCTGCACTGTTCTAACACTGCAGGTAGCAGTGGGAGTGACTCAGTGCTTCCATTACCATCTGTGGTTCCCTGCCTGTGCCTTTGTTGATTTCTGGCTTGTAGTTGAGGTAACCATTGATAGAAAGGACCTGGTTTTAGTTGTGCAGCTGTGTCTGAACTGGGCATAGAGGTGAAATGATGGAGCTGTCACAGTAAGCCTTCATGGCAGTAGCAGGGTTGGCCATCCATGGCACTTCCACACTGTTATTTTGGTTGTCAACCAAGCTCTATGAGCTTCCTGCCAAGCTCACCATCCCGTGGGGAAAAAAATGCAAAAGTGGAACCCAAACATGTATGCATGGTTTTACTGATGTCCCAGTCATGACTTCCTTAGTGTTGGAGAAAGACTGATGTGGAGAGATAGTGTTTTGGGACAAAACATGGATAGCAGTAAGAGCTGTGACTACTGATAGCATTTCTTTTGTTGGATGGTGTTAATTTCAGCAGGATTCATATACATGCACATTCATGTGCATATACACAAACCCCTCGTTTTCCTTTCTGTTCATTAGAAGCCATCCTTGTCTTCCTGTGACTGGCTCAGGATTGCATCTGTGTGAGGTGAGAAGAGCTCTGTATTTCCTGAGTCTTAGCCTAGCCCTGACTGACAGGTCTCTCATCTCACCACATATTTCTCCAGTAGGGGTGATTCTGCAAACGTGGCTGTAAACTTGTTCCTTAGCCTAACTTTTCCAATAGTTATAACATTTTCCTATTATTTAATCCAAATTCTCCCTTGCTGCATCTTAAACCCATTGCTTCTTGTTCTGTTCTTGTTCTCTAATGAGAATAATTGGTCTATGTCGTCTCTGTAACAGCCCTTTGCATATCTGTAGACAGTAATGCTTCCCCTCAGTCCTCTTTCCTCCAGACCAAGCAGCCCCTGCTCTCGTAACCTTTTCTCAGAGGTCTTATTTACTAACTCTTAAATCATTTTTGTTGCTCTCATCTGAACTCTCTCCGGTGTCTCTGTCTGTTTTAAAATGCAGTGCCCCAAAATGAGCGCTGTTCTCTGAATGAGGCCTAGCTGGTGCTAAGTAGAGCAGAATAATTATCCTGCTTGTTTAACATGAGGTATTCGTCAGCACGGCTCTAGCCTCAGCTGCCAGAGCTCAGTCCCCTGGCCTCCCCATCCATTTGTTATCCTCTGCAACCCTGCAGAAAACAGGAGCTTTCTAACACAATATTTTTAGGGCAAAAAGGAATGAATTAAATCCTGATGTCTTAATTATTCCCCTTTCCAAAGGGGAGATGCTCCCCTCTTCATCTGCTCACAGCATGGAGGGGCTGGCTGTGTCTCTGCTGTCTCCCCACAGTTCCATGCTGGCTCTCGGATAAATCCAAGCCCCAAGCCCAAGGTGGCAGCTGCAGGCCCACGGCACAGAGCTGTGTGTGGGCAGTTCTGGCCCAGGGCTCACCTTTGGCTGAGATGCACCCCATCATTTTTAGTGTGGATTCACTGTTAACCTCTTGGCCAAGCCTTGTGACGCAGCTACTGCGTTTCCCCAGTCCACTGCAGCTCTGGAGACCTGCTCAGGGGGCCTGGGAAGAACAGGTCTGGAGAGTGGGGGGTGGCTGCCATCAGAAATAGCAGGGTCAGAGGAGGAAGAGTACGTTAATTTTTTCAGTTCTATTCAGTGAATGGAGGATAACTTCAAAAAAAGTTATCAAGGCAAGGGGTTTTATTTTGTTTTCATGCCCATACCAGGAACAATTTGCTGGAACATCATTCCTGATATTTGTTTGGGCACTTGGTGTTTCAGGCTTGAGGGGTGAGGCTGTCCAGCAGGGAACTGCAGGGGCAGTGTGGCCTCACAGGGATGGCTGAATGCACAAGCAGGCACTGATTCGAAGCTCCCTTGCAGATAGAAGCTAAGAGCATGTTTCTGAATTCTGTGCTGGCTCACACCTGTGAGAGCTGAGGTGCTGATGCCCTCAGAGGTGTATCATCCACGGAGAACTTGGATAAACACAGGATATCACTCTTAATATCAGCCACCACCATTTTGCATAGGTGGTGCCTATCCATTTTGCCATTAGCAAAACGTGTGTCACTTCACATTACAATTTACACCCAAAATACAGGGACAGCGATACTTCCAAGGAGTGCCATGTGACATACTTAAAATGTTTGCATGGCCTTGGAGCTGAATCCAGAGCCCTCTCTTTCAAACATCCCCTTTGACTTTGTAGAGCTTGGAGTCAGCCCTGGAGACCCTCTGACTGGAAGCTCTGCTGAGAATGATTACTTCTTTCAGAGAGCAAGACAATACCTGCTGACACACTGTTTTGCCTGCAAAGAATTAAAAACTCAGCGAATGAATTCTGCATAAATGTTCCAGTCTCAGACTTTGAGAGAGAATGTGAATGGTAAAAATACACCCACATCCCAGGCTCTGTGTTCAGCAAAGGCGCTGGGCCAGAGCTTCAGCTTTGCTGAGTCCACGTTTGTTGAAGCAGAGTGAGAAACTGGTTATGACTTCCTAACTCACTCTGTGTCTGGCTGCCAGCCCACACCGGGCTGGGGAAGCCGGGGAGCTGCTCTCATGGAGCATCCAGCAGCGTGTCCAAGGCCTTAGTGCCGATGAATACGGATAGTATAACCTGGGCACATCCCCTTGCCCTTCTTTCCCTTGCTTGTCCCTGCCTCCCCTGCTGACATGGCCCTTGGAGCAGAGGTGGCGAAGGAGCAGCAGCGCAGTCTGAAGGGAACATTTCAGTGCTGGCAATCCATCATGCATGCAGGTAACACAGCTTTTCTCTTTTACCTCAGCACCTCTTAGGCGATGCAGAGAATGTGCCCAGGATTTACGAGGCTCGTGCTGAATGCAGCCAGCATCACTGCCTGCTACATTTTTCCACCTCGGTGCACCAGTATGCTGCTTAATAGACCTCTGGCATAATGTGCAACAGTACCCAGCTCTGTACCTTAGAGCTAAAAATGAGGAGACAGGAAGAGATGAATAGCATAGCTGTTTTTCATGCCACACAAAGGGAAATTACACAGGAAGTAAGTCACCTCCTGAAGAGACTAGACACAAGAGGAGTTATCTTTCTCCGTTAAATTAAAAAGAATGATTAAATGCCAGATAGTTCAAGCACTTTGGGCAGATACTGCACAAGCACTTTTCTTGCTAAGAAAGTAACCATGCAAGTTACTGACTGACTTTAAAACTACTGAGAAATTGTAGTTGTAAAAAATCACTACTGCTAATTTACCTTCTGGCAGGTGTAGGAACCAGCTTTGGCTTGGAATAGTACTTCATGCAGTACCACAATACTGCAGCTTGTAAAGAGTGCCTGAACATGTGAGGACATGGTGTCTGGGTTGCTCCATGCTTGACTGCTGAACTTGAATGGCCCTCACAAAAGCTTCACATATTGAGAAAAGAACTGTGAAACCCAGCCCTAGCTGAATGCATAGTCTGCTGTCTGCTTTGGCTTTGCAAAGGTATGCAACACTGGATTCACACAAACTGGCTGCAGCTGGGGACACTGGAGCAAGGTATCCTCAAATCTCTTCTCAAAGCCTTCATCTCTTTGGCATTTCTTCTTAGCCAGGGTCAATACACCTGCCAGAGGAAATCCTTTTCTCTTGCTGTCTCAACACCAACCCTGTTTTGCCTCAGTCACAGCAGGTAAACTAAACCAGAATGGTCCCTCCGAAGTGTTAGAGGGTTTTCAGCACAGCCTACATAGCAAATACCTCCATATCAGATCTTGTACCCAAGACAGGATTTTTTTGGTCTTTCTATTTTTGTCCCTTTTACTTCTCACCAGTTAGCACATTAGTAATATTTAAAGGAAAAGCACAGTTCATTTTAAAGACTGTCCCAGTCTGTATGAAAACCTTTCTATTCATCTCAGCAAATACTGACAAGTTGTAAACCCAGCTACTAAAGGGCAGTCCCATAGGGAAAGGGATTCATCCCATCTCTAAGCTCTCTGATTTTTGGGTTAGCAATTTTCTCTTAGTGAAGATTTGCCTCCACCGAGAAATACATGCAAGGGGTTTGTAATTGGGGTTTAATTGGAACTGATCTGTACAAGAACTTCCCCTCCAACCCTAGTTTCCTCATAAAGAGGAGGGAATTTCTGCAGCAGAATAAAATGGTCTGCACAGAGACCTGGCACAGTATTGCTACCCCACATTGGCCATTTCATGCAATCAAGCCTTAAGTAACACTTACAGGCCTTTCAGCTCCCCAGGCAGTGGGAAATTTGGGGGGACTTCCTCATAGTCTCCTGCTCCTTTAAACTCCCAGCATTACCAAAAATTCTCTGACTCAGTGGAATAATAGTAAAAATAAATTAGAGGGGTGTGAACTTATCTCTCTGGTGTCCCAGGCAGCAAAACTTTGTTATTCAGATCAGCTGCTTGTCTTTGGTTGCTGCTCTGACTGCAGTCTAAGGGCAGCAGGGGAGGGGGAACAGCACAACCTGTCATTTTCTGTTCATGTCAAAAGCTGACCAAGCCAACTCAACCTCTTTCTCCCCCACCCTTATAAATGATAGTGATAACTTTTATGGGATAGGATAGGAAGGGATCAAACAGTTGTTATTATACCTTGCTCCTTTGAAATATATACTTCTAGTTGCCCATATATACTTTGCTACTCAGCCCCTAACAACATGATGGGCTATCTATAACCCTTTTTAAAAATAATCTTTGAAGGATGAGTGGGACAGAAAGCCCCCATATCTTTTAGAGACCAGCCCTAAAAGAAGATTCCTTCTAAATCCATCTATTCCAGTTAATAGGGCTTGGCACAGCCGCTATGTCTACTATTCCAGACCTTAAAAGATAATTTATAACAGAACTTTGAATGTTTCCTGGCTCAATGCATTTTTTAATATACTGGATCATTTGCATTAGTGTCTCTGTTCACCTTATATTTCATGAGTAAGTAAATTGTGGAAGGTTAACCTTTTCTATAAAAAAATAGGACTTTATGTGGAAGTCAATATTGGCACAGTCTGTAGAAGAACTGTGTCTCAGCTGTCAGGGTGAATGTTTTGTCTGGTCTTCATTGCAATTCTTTTAGTTTTGCTCAGTCTTTCTTTCTTTCCTTTTGCTTTTTTTTTGCCTTCTTTTTTTTTTCCCCTAAAGCTAAAAAAAGAAATTTAATAAACTAACATTAGCATCAAATTCTCTAAATTGCCAAGTCATACTCTGGCTGGCTTTCCCCCCATGCTGTACGCCACGGTGAACATTTATGCTTACAGCACGTCCCTTCTTGAGTAATTTATAGCATTTAAAAGCTTAGTTGATCTTGTGGGCTGCTTGATTCCTTGGTGCTTAAGTGGACTCTTGGCTCTGAGGCAGTGGCTCCAGGTCTAGCAGGCAGCAGTGCCCCCTCAGAGTTTGACTGCTCCCCTGCTCATCCAAGGACATAACTAGCAGTATGAAAGATTTCTCCCAAGACTGATGCACGCAATTAACTGAATTACTTCAACAGGGTGTAGATAGGATAGATTTAAAGTGGAACCTGTTACTGTGCCAGTGGCTGGATCAGGATCCTGCTGTGCCACTCACGGGGGAAGAAAATCCTTCTCTGCCAGTTCTTAGTGAAGAAGTTCTTGCTGTGACAGCAGATCCAGCTCACAAGCTTGATATAATGCCCTCAATTACCATATCTTTGTAATTATCATCCCTGTCTGATAAGTCTTGTGGAAACTATCAGATCTTGAGTAAAGGATCTAGGAGACTTGTAAGAATATAATGTCTTGAATTGATCTGTCTGTTTAATGTTTCATCGCTCTGCCACCAATTGATCATTCTTTGAATAAAATGATAGCATAGCTGTATGCCAACACTTGTGATTCATTTTCACTTAGCTAATCAAAATGTTGTTTCACAAGACCCTGATGATGTTCAGGATGCCTTTTAGGAGGTATTACCTTACACCAAGCTGGCTGACTCAGGTGGTCTTTTTCTTATAATGTTACCAGACCAAGCCCATGATTTATGAGGCATGCTTTCCTCTAGCAAGTTCCTACAAGGGTGCAGAACTGTTTGATTGCAAAGTTTTTCAGCTAGAGAGAAATCACAGTAAATATAATTTTTTTCTGTTTAAGGAACTGCAACATCCCTACATATCCTGGACTAATAACTGAACATTTTCTCATTTTACATGAAACTTAAGGATTATCTGAAGATTTCTGCCGGGTCTGTACAGGTCAACCATTCAGTGTTAGTGAGGCAGGCCAAGCATCTGTTTTCACTCTATCTCACACTGAAACCATAATGCTGAGATTTAGACACTGACTTGTTTTTAGGAAGCCTTCTTTTAGAAATGTGAAAAAATTAAAACCTTTTCCTGCTTCTGTAGCCATGAACTGTGTTCATGTTTGTAGATGAGTTTTGAAAGCACACACCCATCAGCCAGGGAAGTGACTCTTACTTTTTAATGAATTCTAGTTGTTCTTTTTACTGCTGTAATCCTGATGAGTTAAACAGTGTAATGCAGTTTCTTGTTTGCTGTTGCAATGAAATGGTAAGTAAAAATCACCTCTAGGAAGAATTAAGCACTGAAGAAGGATGAAGCAGTGAGTCAGGATACTCTAATGTAGTTAAGAGACTCCAGTTTTCAGACTACAATTGTAGGCAAGTATTTCATAGGCCTTAGGGACACAGGTGAATTTTACCCAGAAAACAAAGCCTTTTCCCACAGGTTTATGTCTGGTATAATTATGTTCTAAAGTTCTGGCTTTGTTTTTCTATTTTTTTTTTTTAAATCAGTGAGTCTCAGTAGCAATAGCACTGGAAAAATTGCTCTGTAGCACTGAACGTTGTGTGCCTACAGCAAAGGCAAAGTTCATAAAGGACACAGAAAGCACAGAGCCCCTGTTAACCTTCTGAGAAGGAAGGTGTGTTTGTATGCGCCGAGAAAGCAATCTTTTCTTGCCTTAGGTCTTTGTACAGTCTCCTATGATTTCTTTTCTAAAGAGAGAAGGCACCACTGTAGTAATTTTGTAACTATCATCAGCTTTAAAAACACTGTAGAAGCATCTGGCAGGGCCAGAATTGTGATTCATCATGTCAGCCACTGCCTTGCCCATTATTTTTTAAGAATTGAGTTAACCTCTCAAACACCAGGAGGTTGGATAGAAGCCTAACTCAATGGCTGGTGGCTGGAATGGCCACTGGAGAATGTCCTGCAAAGTGATCAATAATCCATACTAAGTTTTTGGGTTTTGGTTTCGTTTGATTTAGTTTTGGGGTCTATTTTTGTGTGTGTTGCTTTTCTGGTTTGTTTGTTTGGGGTGTTTCTTTATCAACAATGTAATGATTAACTTCTGAGAACACCAGCATTTCTCTAAGTCCAGGGATTCACCTGTGTTTTCAGGTGTGGTTTCAAATATTTAATGCCTCTCTCACAGGCAAATATGTCAGACTTCTAACCACTTGCCTCTGCTTTCTACAACATTGATGGTCCTTTGAGTTAGTGATGCTTGTGCAATTCCAGATGAGAGCTCCCAGTGCTCACGTGGTGCCACTTCTTCCTGATTAAGCAGAACAAGTGAGCACCTGATTGACTTTTACCATAAATGCTGACATTCTGCAGCCAAAGGGGAGAGGGGGGAAAAATGCTTTGATAGTGTTTGAAGCACACAGGCCATTTTCAGCAAGGATTTCCATTTCAAGAGATTTGTTAGTGTAGTCTTGGATTAGTGTATGCATCGAAAGCTTTACTTAGGAAGATTTTCATCCTTTGAGGCACACACATACCAAAGCTCTTTGTTGTTTTGAATCCATGATTATGTGCTGAATAATGAATATTTTTAAAAGCTTTATGCAGCCACACTGTGATACCTTGACAATTTCAGCCAATCTCGCTTTTTTCTTTTCTTTTCTTTTTTTTTTTTTTTGACATTTCCTAACATAAAAGTTGTAGCAAAGACTTTTAGCAATTTAAAAGTTCTTCAGTGCCAGGCAAACGAATTGCTGAGATGTTGATTAAAAAAAAAAAAGAAAGGTATCTTATGTTGATTTTGTTTTAGAACAAGCTGACTAGCTGCAATTGAGGTTAATTGACCTTTATAATGGATACACAGGACAGTGCTAAAGCTGTATACATAAACTGCAAGTTTATTTGATAGCAAATTGTGTTAATTGACATTCATTGTGCATCTTTCTGTTGTTTATTGCTAGTTGCTCATGTGAATAGTTTGTTGATATTATAGATAGGACAAACATTTGTTTCAGATAAATAGGATTTTCAGTTGAATAGGTTTTAATTAAATGATCCCCTGTATTCAATTTTGAAACTGTGAAGTACTGTACAGTATGTACCTGAACCTCTTATCTAGGATCTTATATTGTTGAATCATGTCTCACACAAATTTGTTTATTTTTGTCAAATAATGCCTAATTTCTCTGCCAGTTGGGCAAGATTTAGGTCTTTTGCCAGAGTAAACAACAAAATTGCAGTGTTGGAAGACTGAATTTGTGCAAGAATTGAGGTCTGCATATGCTCATGCACAGGTCCTGTTCTGCTGGACACTCACCCATCGTTTTCCTTTCACAGACCTCACGAACCAGCTGTAGGGCTGACCCATTTAGCTACAGCCTTCATGCTTTTCACAACATACAATGTTTCTGATACCTTAACTAAGTATTAAATAGATCTACAAATTCAATCCAAACCAGTCAATTTTCCCATGTTTTTTCTCTAGTGAAATGAAACTGTAGCTGACAAAGTCACTGGTCACATAGCCCCTTCCACTGATGATGGCTTTCCCTCCACTCTGAAAGCAAATTGTAAAAGCAACCCCTCCAAAGCCTTTTCTAGGTCACAAAGCACGTTTTTCTTAACCAAGTTAAAAGAAGCAAAGATTGCTATTACATTTTATCTAAAAAATAAAGCAGAACTAAGTCAGGTAGATGTCCTGCAGGCATGTACATACAATTGAGTGGTGCACAGCTATTAGCCAGCTGTTATGATCTTTTAGCTCCTTCTGATACTTCAGCACTCTCTTTAAATAGCCATGCAGCTCAAAACATCAATAAGGAAGTATTTGCTGTATATTTTTACCACAGAGACATTTAAAGAGAAATAACTGTTCTTGAGTAAGTTACATTTTATTTTAATATGCCAGTGTAAATGATGACAGTCATTCACCTCTTATGTTAGAGATGAGATCAAACTTAGGAGGCAAAGTAGTTAGGTAATAAACAGAGAGATTTCTTTAAAAGAGTGCAAGTTCCTCGGGTTTGCTGTATTCATTTTTCTCTAAAGTGTTTTTTTCCCCACATGAGTGGCTTTCTATTTCCACTTCTTTTACATTTGCACTCTTGAAAGTCTAAGGTTATTGGCGATAGTATTTTGAGAAGTGCCTTCCCTGGAGAATGTTTTTTTGATAGGCAGCGAGGGACTGCTCTCAAATATGATGGTGAACATTTCAGAGAGATTTGTGATATAATGTGCATCACAGGCATGAGGACCTTGTTTCTTTTCAAAGAAAAACAGCAAAAGGCTGGGTCCTGATTTTTGTCTCTGGCTGAGCTAACCAGCTGCAGGAGCAGTCACTGAGACCTGCACAGGGTACTGGGCATCAGAGCAAAGCAGGTCAGTAATGTCCAGATGAGGTGCTTCAGAAACTGGGAATGGAAGCAGTACAGGCTGTCTGTCCTGATGACAGAGTATACGCTGTGTTCAAACTGCACCCCAGCTCCCTGAGTAACCCTTGACACTTGTATGTTTGTGTGCATTCAGGGTAGCTGCAATTCACCCAGTTTGGTTCCTTCTGCAGGAAAGCTGAGGCTTGGGAATGATTCAGGTTAAAGCCCTCTTATGCCTTCCCTCCCTCAGCCATATGGACATGTCTGGTAGCCAAAGGGTGTCAGCCAGCTTGGCCACAGTCTGTCAAAATTACTCAATGGCCCTGCACGGTCCTGAGCTGTCTCCGTGTCTGAATGCTGAGTTGCACAGCATGGCTACACCTTTGATGTTCCACCCTAAAAACCTGTGTATGACACACTGCGCGAGAGCTCCTCCAGAAACCATGACTGAGGAAGAGACAGAAGTATTCTGGATTGGCATGGGGAAGGGGCCTTAGGAGCTGAGGACGTGTGATCTGCCCAGGGAACATCCACACTGTGGGACACTGGCCAGGCTTAAATTAAGCAGCCAAGGTATGTGAACTGTTAAGGAACACCACTTGCCCTCCAGCCCTCTTGTCCCTCGTTTGTGTATGACTTCTTGGCACAGGCAGATTCTCATGCCTAGCAGAGATTTCTGGGCATGTCAGACCTAATTCTGCCTAGCCACAAAAGATGAAATGACCATCTCAGACCCTCTAAGCCTATCATGGACCTCCTCCCACCTTTGTCCTCCTTCTAGAGAATACATGTTTCCCTGGATACATAATTCGTGTTCATTGCAATGACTGCTGTTTATGCATACATGATGCAGCTCTGTAGATTCAACAGTTGTGTTTCCCTGAATTCATTAGTGTTCTCCAGTCCCTTTTTTCCATGTGTTTGTAGTGGCGTTTGTTGGCCTTTCCTAGACAGGAGAAAATAAAAGGTTTGACACCGCTTTTATTGGTCTTGCAGTGAACGGGCCAGCCCTTCTTCTAGGATCAGGTAATCATAGAATCACAGAATTATGGAATCAGAGAACGCTTTGGGTTGAAAGGAACCTTATAGATCATCTATTCCAGTGCCCTACCATGGGCAGGGATACCTTTCAGAGTGCCGGGTTGCTCAGAGCTCCATCCAACATGGCCTTGAACACTTCCAGGGATGAGGCATCCACAAGTTCTCTGAGCAATCTGTGCCAGTGCCTCACCACCCTCACAGCAAATAATTGTTTCCTGATCTCTAATTTTGTGTCAGTCTGAAGCCATTCCTCCTTGTCCTGTCACTCCATGCCCCTGTAAACAGTCCCTCTCCATCCTTCTTGTAGGTTGCCTTCAGGTACTGGAAGGCTGCAATTTGGTCACCCCA
Organism: Pardalotus punctatus; assembly: GCA_013400915.1. Taxonomy (NCBI): domain Eukaryota; kingdom Metazoa; phylum Chordata; class Aves; order Passeriformes; family Pardalotidae; genus Pardalotus; species Pardalotus punctatus. The sequence continues at coordinate 27,074 of VZTX01016851.1, forward strand.
AAGCCTTTCCTTCTCAGGGCTGAACAATCCAAATTCTCTCAGCCTTTCCTCACAGCAGAGCTGCTCCATCCCTCTGATTGTCCTGTTGGCCTCCTCTGGACTGGCTCCAACAGGTCCATGTCCTTCCTGTGCTGGGAACCCCAGAGCTGGGTTCAGTTTAAGGGTTGACAAAGTCACTGTCTTATTGTTAGCCTGCAGCAAGGATTCAAGCCTGTGCCAGTCCTCTGGCCAATCCTCAGGATTTCAGAGGCAGATGAGGAGCTGCAAGCTGATGGGTTCATCAGGTGATACTGGGGACATACAAACTGAATACTCTATTCAGCCACATCATAGCCTCTTCCATGTTCTCCTGAGCTGTGGGCAAAACTCTGCTCATTGCCTACGAGGAACCGAGGGTCAGGGACACAAATGAACCCCATGCAGGAGCTCTTAAACCAAAGGAATATACTTGTACCATCCAATGTCAAGTATTCCTGGAACTGCAAAAAGAGTGGACAAAAAGAACTGCACAAAGCAGTGCTACAACATATGCAGCCAGCAGACATCAGAGCATGATGCAAATAATCTCTTCAAAGGCCAAAACCTCATCTTTGAGCTGTGAAAAAGAGGCAGACTGTTTGCCATGCTGTTACTAGACATGTTAAGACTACTTCTCTCTGATGTGACAAAAGGCTCAGGCACCTGTGACAATGTGACTCAGTTGCACAACTGCCATCAAAGCTGCCAGTGTGACCCAAGGCACTGGGTCACTCTGTGGTACATCTTCCTTTACCTGTTGATCACAGATTGTGCATTTGTGTGGGCAGAAAGAACTGCACTGACCTTGACTGGATGGAAAAGCTGATTTCCAGGCAAGGGGCAGGTTGTACTCACCCTGTGAATACAGTGACATCTAGAAACTGGCCTGTCCGTTTCACAGCACGCTTTTATCCTTTTATTCTTAAAATATTGCCTTGTTATCTCTACACCAGCCTTCTTTACAAATGGGTCTACCAGTGTGATGCAGCACTGTGGCAATGCCAGAAATTATTTTAATTGCCACTACATGGGAAAAAGTGCTACGGTATAAAGGTGCCCTTTATATCACAGCTGATGACCTGTGGGCTTCCTCACATCACAGGCTGGACACTCAGTGGTAGAACTGGTGAAGTATAGGATGGAAAACTGGGTGGTAAAGGGGGTGGAAAATTGGCTGGACTGCTGGGATCAGGGTTGTGGGAGTGCTGCAAAGTCCAGCTGGCAGGCTGTAGGCGGTTGAGTCCCTCAGAGATAAATCTTCTCTAGAATTTCCACAGGTCTGCCCACGTTCTGCCTTGTGCTTCCTGTGCTCACTGGCACCTCAGCAAAATGAAAGCCAGCTCCTCCTTGCTGGTAGCCCCTTCGCTGCTGCATTTATGCATTCTGGCTTTTACGAGTATTGTTACAAATTCTGGAGGACAGGATGCTGCCTCCTGGGATCTGCAGGCTAGTCCACATGGCTCATAGGGCTGTGGCTGGCACTCAGGTGCCCTCTCTGATGGTAGAGCAGCCCTCCTTTAACGTGATGCCAGCTGTGGGTGGTACTCAGATGGGGCTGAGCATGGGGCAGCGCTGTTAAACACTGTTTACTTTGACCAGAGATGGTTTTGCTTGGGGGAGGAGGGGGCTTGCCACCACCTGAATTTTTGTGGGGGTCACTGTTATGATCCAATTATTAAGGTTCTTGGAAATACCTCTGCCCGAATTAAGGTGCAAATGAGACCATATGCCAGTCAATAGTACAGGTTTTATTTGATAGTAAATATGAGAAAGAGAGAGAAGAAAAAAGAGAAAAGGAGGAGTAGGAAAAGAGGCGGGAGGGGACAGAAAGAGAGTGACAGAGACAGCATAAAAGAATATCACTATCCGTGGATCCCAGTGATGTTGTGTTGATCCTCTCCACCTGGTCTTCTCTGTGGTGATGGTCCCCCAAAAAGCACAGAATCCCAGGTGGCAATGTCCAGGCATGTCCCCCGGGGGGAGGGGGCAGTCTCTTGTAGCAGACTCTGGATCTGCTGCGCCACATGCAGTCCTGTGGTGCAAGAGTGAGCACTTTGGGGGGGCTTTGATGGATTATGACACCCCTTCAGTTGCCTCTCATGTGAATGTCCCATGGATGTGGCCTGTGGGGTTCGGGGCTCCACAGCTTGGCCAATTTGTGTAAGGGAGGATGGGTGTTTATTGCCTCTCACCAGAGGTTACACCACGCACCCAAAACCTCCTCTTCCATTGCCCTCAGCCTGGGGTGGGGGGGTCTGTGTACACCTGGCTTCTGCAGGCTGTGATCTCCCCCATCCCAATATTCAGCCAGATACGATTCTCAGTGCAGCTGGTGGGCNTCTCTTGTAGCAGACTCTGGATCTGCTGCGCCACATGCAGTCCTGTGGTGCAAGAGTGAGCACTTTGGGGGGGCTTTGATGGATTATGACACCCCTTCAGTTGCCTCTCATGTGAATGTCCCATGGATGTGGTCTGTGGGGTTGGGGGCTCCACAGCTTGGCCAATTTGTGTAAGGGAGGATGGGTGTTTATTGCCTCTCACCAGAGGTTACACCACGCACCCAAAACCTCCTCTTCCATCCCCCTCAGCTTGGGGGGGGAGAGTCTGTGTAAACCTGGCTTCTGCAGGCTGTGATCTCCCCCATCCCAATATTCAGCCAGAGCTGATTCTCAGTGCAGCTGGCAGGTTCAGCCTTTTGTGGATGCATTCCTTTCCCTCAGCCCGAGATGACTGAACAATAGGTTTCCCTTTATTTAATCTCAGCAGTTTGACTTTCAGTCAAAAGTCAAAAGTCACTCAGGACTCTTCACCAAGTCTTCTTTGGTTGTAGCTTCTCTATCCAGTTTTTGTTTTAACGAGCAAAACTTTATGTCAGTGTTTGAGGCATGAACTATTTCAGTCTCTGACAGTCACCAAAGCCTTTCTGAGCTGTGGCTTTCTGCTGTGGGCAGCAGCAGCACACGTGTGAATAGTCAGCCCTGGGGAAGTCTGCTGCACCTGCACCACAGCCCTGTGCAGCCAGGAAATCCCCACTGCCTAAAGGCTAGAAGGGCTGCCCTCCTTAGAGTTTGCCTCAGCTGATTCTGGCTGGTTTTGCATCTTTTGTAACTGCAGGGAAGAGGCTTCAAATAAGAGACTTGCAAATGTTTTAGTCGTCCTTAATTGTAGAGGAAAGTTACTAAAAATGAAAAGGTACGTGACACTATTGACCAAGTGATGGAGAGGAACAAAACCTCTACTGCTTTCTTCCCTATCTCTGGGGCATTTTAAAGATTACTCAAAAGTAGCTCAGATCTCCACCAGACATTTTCCAAGAGTTCCTAGAATAACCTTTTATTCAGATTACCTAGCACTAAAACCAGTTGGAGAAATGCTTCTGCTATTACAGTTTAATCCATGATCAGTGTGATTAACGAGACCAGCAAGAGACAAAAGAAAGTCGGGTCTGCTTCGTGTAGGAAACACTTTTTTTCTTTGTGGCATGAAATTTCCTCATTCTTTTTCTCAGAACAGTGTGAGAGAGCAGAAGTGTCTCAGTTTGACATCTAATCTGCTCTGCCTTTGCAGGAAGTTAGAAAAGTCTCGAACAAGCATTCTGTTGATATATTTTTCTAAATAAGAAGCCTTTTGGACAAAGCCTTAGTGATTAGAGACCACAGTGGTTACAGTTCATACCCTTCGTTCCCAGCTAGTTAACCTTATGCCTTTATCCCCTTGCCATCAACCCAATAGGCAGAGTTTAATTCCTGTAAAATAAAGCATCTGTTGGGTATTTTGCTCAGTTGAAAGCTTTGCCTGTCTCACTGCAACCAGCTAGGGGGGCCTGTTTTCATTTGCAAACCTGTGCAAGTTAACATTTCTCAGAGTATTTATATCAGGGTGCAGCTCTGGTCTCTGTGGTTTTTAGTCCTTGACCCAGTTAACTTAGCTGTTTCTTGACAGTCACAGTCATATTTAAGCTCGCCTCCACATATTTTCACAGGTTCAGCAGTTTTACAGATGTCTGGGTAGAACCTGAAGACTAAGTGCCTCTGCCACAAAAGCCAAAAGATAAGCCCCTCTGAGAGGAATTCAAGCTGAATTTAGTCCTTCTCTAGAATGAGGAGATGATAGAAGCCAATCCAAATCCATTATTTCAGAAGTCATATTAAGTAATGTCAGTACTGCACGTCATGACACACTAGTGGCTAGAAAAGCATTAAGAAGCAAATACAGCTGCTTGATATAAGCTCTCACATCCTTCATCCCACTAAGGGTTCTGTGTCCCCACCGTGCCTGGCAGTATGGGGATATTGCTGCTAAATTATGGCATTTGTTGCTGGTATGGAAACTAAGTTAAAACCAGAAACAAATTTAGTAGCCCCCTTTCTGGTTTATTTTTCTAAAGAGTTTATTTACTCCAAATATTTGAAACCTAGTTAATGCAATTTTCTAAAATTGCAATTTTTATACTACAGCCTTCAAAGCAAATCTGTGTATTAGGAGTCCGACAGCAGCAGTCATTTGAGAAGTCATAAAAAGTACAGAAAACACTTACATTGGGGAAAAGAAAAAGAGGGAGAAAATCTTTCCATTTGTTTATAGCTTTTTCAGAAATACTCTTTTTGGGGCAGAACTTTCTGTGTTTCATCTCTTCTGAAGGTGATTTTCTTTCAGACTGTCAGCAATATGTGGAAACTTTTTAACATAAATGCAAAATGCCTTAAATTATGAAAATTGTGTGACTAATGAGTGAGCAAATAGTCTCTGTGTTGATTTGATACACAGATTATTATGCATGCTAAAAATGCTCAGTGGAGTTGTTATTTACCGTGTTAGTTTTAGAAGAGAGCAGTCTTTGAAATGTAATGACCACATTAAAAATCAAGTAGCTTTTAAAGGGCTTAAACACATTATTCTGTTTATTATTGAAGGAAGTTCTCTAAAAGAAGACAGGCAGTTAAAATGTGTATTCTAGTGTGAAATATACTGGGAAAAGACAATAAAATCTCATATGAAAGACAATCATGCACAATAACCATGTTCGCTTCTGAGTTTTGTATACAAACAAATACTCTATTAACAAACTTCACACCAGACACAAAAGGCAACATCTTCACAAAAAGTTATCATAAAAGCATAGCATTGATCCTGATTATTTTTTTCTCCAAGCTTGCATTCTCTGTATAATGCTTGGGACAAATGAGAACAGGTGTGAAAATAACTGTAAAAAAATTGCCCCTGCATAAGCCATTCAGATGGCTCTGTTCTTCCACAAGACAAAGAACACAGAGAGCTGAATTCAGATTCACCTTACAGTTCTCTCATGCCTCCAGGAAAAAAGTACAGGAAATTATAGTCTACTTTAGAGCTCGTTTTGGAGAAAAGTGGTGTGAAACAGCTTTAATATTAATGAGAATTGGCTCAGTACTTTTCAAAGTAGGGTGTGACTGTATCCACTGTTTTATTATGAAGATACATCAATGAAAATACATTCTGTACACAAATCAGCAAAATGCAGCTGAAAATAGAGACAGTGTGTTTAATCCATATATTTTTAAAATAAATATGTACAATATTTACATTTTGGACAGTTCCAGAAATTAACATCTCCAGATTATGAGCCACTACCTAAAAAATTCTCTATTATTACAGAAAATGCATTCGCTGTACAAATATTTATAAATACTTTTGTATAAACTTTTCTTGGGAAATATCTGTGGATTCATTGAAAAGAAAAACATGAGAAATTCTTATTAACAACTAACATTTAGCTATCAAGTGTCCACATATTAAACAGTTTAGAGCATCATGAATCAGATAGAAGTAGATGTCCAGTGTTGAGGATGCTTTGTGTTCTGCTTCTGTGCCATTATACTGACAAATGTGATTGTCTTTTCTGAAAATCTGCAGAAAAGCAGCAGGACCAAATCAGTTTGACTCACTGATTGTTATTGACTGCACCATGTCAGACAGGGCTTCTGGGTCTGCTTCTTCTTTACCATTATCTGAATTTTCTGACGAGATGTAACAGCCAGAATCTCTTGGACAGTCATTTAACTGTGATTTGTCAAAGCTCTGGTGAGGGCTTAAGTTCTGTGTCTCCTGACCATCCTCACTTTTCTGCTGTTGTTCAACTAGAAAGAACAGAAATAGAAAGAAAAAATTGTCAAAATAAGTACCTGAGAAAGAGTTAAGATAGCAGCATGACTGATCTTGAAGAACTTTGGAAAACAGAGCTGGTAATCTACACGTGACTAAATCAATATCTTTTTTCCATCAGAAACAGAAACCTCAGCACCAGAGAATTAAAAGTGCGATTACACAAGTGTAACAACATCTGACTCAACGTTGAGGTTGGTCTTTTTCCCTCTGGCTGTTTCTCAGAGACGAACGCTGGGGGCTTTGGCCTCCTTCATGCTGAAGTCCATCAGGCTGTGCACAGGTGCAGCAGTCACTGTGCGTGGTCACCGTGCCACAGCAGGGATGGCACCTCCTGTATCCCAGAGCCTGCTCCCTGGATTAACCACGGAGCCCACTGTGCCTCGTTTATAGCCCACTGCTCTTCGGGTTTGTGTCCTTTGAATGCAGCCCCCAACATCTGACGTGCTCTCTGCAGGGAGAGAGAACGTGCTGGCCTTCGGAAGTGCTCAGCACAGAGATGTGGGAACCGGCTTTTCTAAAGCACTGAGCTTTTCAGCCTGAGTGGGTGGCTGATGGAAACTTCCTAAGCTTAGCTTGATATCCAGAAAGTTATTTTCCAAAACACAGAGACCTCAGAGGAAGCTAAGATGCCTGACTTCCGCTGTATGGTTTTTGAACACTGTTCCAAAGCTAAGTAGAAGCAAATTATCTTGCAAATATTTTGTCTTTGTTCAGCTGTGGTATGACTAATCTGTTCAAACTCAAAAATCTGCAACTCAGAGTATCAACAGACCTCTCAAGAAAAGCTCGACAAAACAGGACATACATGTATATCATGACTCTAACATGTACTAGTTTTAAATTTCCTGTTCCTGTTTTCTGGCTGTGAAGTACATGTTTACACACAGTAAATTTCTTAAGAAAATAAACTATAAAATATAAATATTTCCCTTTCCTACTTTTATTCTTGTGCTGTTATCAGCCTCCTGTAGCTGTAGTTTTACTTCAAACTGTGTCTGGCTTCCCAAACAAAGTTTAGGGAACACATCTCAGGGGAAACAGATGGTTTTAGTCCAGATTTTTAGTCCTTCAGAAAAATGGTACCTGTTCACTTTTGCAAAGAAAGTTCCCTTCTTTCACTTGATTTGTTATTCCATGGTTAAATAGTTAGCTTTGGATTTTTAGCCGTATTTAAACTGTCTCAATTCAAGTTCAGGCAGAATGAAAGTCCTAAGATATGAAGGATTTCATGCCGTGTCAAAATCTAAATCTGTTTTAGTTCCTAGAATTTTAAAATTTCTGCAAAGAACATTCATACTGACTTTTGTTTCAATTGTTGAAAATTACAAGATTTGGTAAAATGGGAAAGATTTTAAATTTGATTTTTTTTAATCTTGTATTGAATAACAAAGAATAAATTAGAAATGAAAAACTGAACTTTTTCACTCTTTTAGAGTGAAATGGAACAGCAGGAGAGTTTCTTCAGAGACCTTTTTCATTGTGTGAGATTTCAACAAGCTTATTTCACAAAGCATTTTGATACGTTGAGAAACTTTTTGAGGTCTTGATGGAAGTTTTGTTTGGCCTGATTAAATCTGTTTAATATTTCCTAACTTCCAATTGCCTAAATAAATTGAAAAACTAATCTAATTTTTGAAGAAAAGAATCCAAACTCTCGACTTAGTTATTTTTTAAATGAAGTTTGAGGGTATAGGCATAACCAGATTTATTTAGAAGAATAATAAAAAAATTGCTTTAAATATTTTCCAAGGAATAAAAGTTCCACCTTGCTCCCAAATAAATTAATAGTTAATTGCACTTTCGTGAAGGAGTACACATTGCAGCAGATTTAATTGATACCTGTAACTATTTGATCTCTTCTCCCTTTACAGAACACAGTTTGTCGTGTCAAGTGTTATCTCTCTCTTTGCAGGGAAAATATTTGATCATGTAGGGTCCAATTGATTTCTGATTGAAGTCAGGAAGGAATTACAAAGGCACCACGCCACTGAAGGTATTCCCGCTGCTGTTGGCAGCGACAGAAGCAGCTCAGCACAAATCCCAGCGATGCCCCAGTAAAGCCTTGTCCCTTGAAGTGGTGCAGCTGCTGGCAGCACCATCCCAGCAGGGCAAAGGGAAGCAGGGCTTGTGCAGCCCTGGGATCCCTCCTGCCCTGCTGCCCCCCTAATCCCCTCGGCCGGCCGCCTAATGCCGTTCCCTGCCTTTTCATCTGCTGCTCCAGCATCATCTGCTGCCCCGGCAAGCACTGACCTAAAAAGTGTTAATCCTGTTTACATTTTCAAGGTCAGAGAGGAGCCTCCATCCACTTTGTTTGTTTTACAGTGGAGAGAAGACCGAGTAACCAGTGGATTAAAAGGAAAATGCAGTCTCAGTCACTGTATTAGTGCCTTGTAACTAGTTGTCTAGATAATCTGAGCAGTGCCTCGGTGAACAACAGAGCCTAATGTTTTTTATCAATGTCTCCCTAGTGTGTTTTAGGGAAAAATGCACAGACAAGCCTAGAACTGAGATTTCTTTTTTCTTTAATCTGAATTTAGAGATGGGAAAATAAGAAATTTCTATTTAGAACACATACAAATATGTAAAACTTCCTGTAACTGTAGATGAACTTTCTTATATGAAAAACTGAAAATCAAAATTATTCAGCTGTTTGAGATAGTAAAAATGTTGTATGTTCTATTTTTCATTCTAAGCAGAAGAAGTTGGGAGAACACCCCTCCCCCTCCATTTTCAAGAAGAAAAGACTGAAAGCAAACTTTGGTACCTTTTTTTCTCTTTAAATCAGCCTTAAATATTATGAAGTAGCTACTAAGCCACTTGAACAGGATATTGAGTATTATAAATATACATAGCATGCAATTTTAGATGTTACTTCATAAGAAAAGCAAAGCAACTTTTGCTCTTTTTCTTTCCTTTGGCTCTTCTACTCAGCCCTACTGAAGTCCTTTCTCTAACACGTACATGTTGAAGTTCCACATTAGGAAAGGTAGGTTTGCTGCCTTAATCTTTTGGACATCAGAAGAAAGCTACACTGCACAGAAAACAGGATTTGATAAAATTAAACTGCCGTTAGATGTTGCGGAATCATTAGAAATAACTATCTTATCAACAAATGGAAGTCCTATCGTTTTTCTACAGTAAAGCAGTTTCACATAAGATAAATGGCACTCAGTCACTGTTGTCTATGATATGGCCAGAAGAGCCCAAGATATGCATCATTTTGACACATATATTCCAGTACTCCTTTAGACAGTAGGATTATATTCAGACTTCTGAAAAAAAGTGAGGCCTTTAGCCTTGGTAAGAGATGTGTGATGCATCTTTTCTCTTCCTCACTCTTTAGACCTTTAAAATGAGTTTTTGTTATTCAATGACTTGGATGTGCACAACACGTTTGGGGATAGATTTCTTTTTTCCTTCACCAGCGCTTTTGCTGTTTCTAATGAGGTTAAAGTCCTGATTAGGGAAGCACTTTAAGCTTGGGTTTAAGGGAATTCAGCTCAAGAATGCACCGAGGTCACACTGGCTCCAGTGTGGTTATGTCAGTTTAAACCAGATGAGGGGCAGGACAGTTGGATTTTGTCTTGGACGAAAACAACGTCACCCAATAGCAAACCACACTTCATGAGTGTGCCGTCTGAGAGTTTGCCTTTGTGAGTTTTGTCCAGAAGAGCTGGGCTAGGAGCACAGGGCTTTAGGCTGAGTCATTTCCCTGCCTTCCTGGGAGTTGAAGTGGTGCTGTACTGAGCACCACCTTTCAATAACTGAAGAGAATCACAGAATCACAGGATAGTTGGAACAGACCTCTGCAGATCATCTGGTCCAACCCCCCTTCCAAGGCAGAGTCACCTGGAGCAGGTGACAGGAACATGTCCAGGTGAGTTTGGGATGTCTCCAGAGAGGGAGACTCCACAATCTCCCTGGGCAGCTGCTCCAGTGCTCTGCCTCCCTCAATGTAAAGAAATTCTTCCTCCTGTTGAGGTGAAACTTCTTGTGTTTTAGTTTATGGCCATTGCTCCTTGCCCTATCACTGGGCACCACTGAATAAAGTCAGTCTTGGAGGATGAAGCCAGACCTCCTATGTATGTACACAGGCCATGTATCACCTGTACCAGTTAGACCATCTAAGTGTGAAAATGAAATGAGAACTCACAAAGCATCAAACTCAAAAGGATCACTTTGAAGCAGTAAGGGGAGGTAATTCTTGAAAAATATGTAGAGAAGCCTGAAGTGGTTTGTGCAGTACTTTGGGCACTCAAAAGACTAAATATTTTGTGGGTATTTACAAATATGCAACTTAAAATATGGCACTCACTGAAATCAGTGGCATAGCTTTTGTGGGAGGGAAAAGTTATTGAACTGATGTGAGAACTTGGGGTGAAAACAGAAATGAGAAGCTTCTTTTTTTATCTAAAATCTGGAAGCAAACAGATGTGCCTGCGAAAAAAGGTGAAAAATACTAATACTCATGCAAAGATGAGCTTCCTTGGGAAATCTGGCAATATTATGTCCAAGCCAATGAGTTGTACCAGAGTGCAGAACGGGAAATTGTCTTTGAGCACTATTTGACCTTGACAAGATACTGTGTGATCCCATGTACTGAAAGGGACTGCCCAGCATGAAATGGCACTCGGTGCCTGATTCTCACGGAAGGAATGTGACTGAGAACTGGAAGTTGTATCCTTAGTATCTCCTATCTTCCTGTCCAAGTAAAATAAATAAAGAACAAACCTTATCTGGTATTGGCAGTGGAATTGAGGGTATGAGCTGCACTTAAATATGAAAAGTAAGTGAAGGAAATGGATTTGGGGAGATAAGTGCAAAATACTATCCCTCAAATTGCACATGTTCACCTTTTGGGGTTTTTTCCATAAAATGAACTGTGTGCTCATATCTGATGAAGTCTAGTTCTTCTTTAGCTCAGAATAGCTTCAGACTAGTGTAACCCACCAGACTTCAGGGATGAAGTTCTTGATTTAAATTATCTAAGCGAGGAGAGAATCAAGCCTATTTTGCACACACAAAAATGTGTGTCCTGGGAAACGGTCAAGAAAAAAGTTCCAAACTTCTTTTTATTACTTTATTCATTAACCATCCAGCAACTGCTTCACTTTAAAAATAGCATCCTACAAAAGCACAGACATCCATCTCCTGTCTAGAAGCCATCTGGGAGAAGAATGGAGAGCTATTAAGAAATACTTTATGAAAAAGACTTTTTTTCCCTTCACAGCCGTGAATTCATGGAAACCAAAAATTTTGCCCCAAATATATAGGTCTGATCAACTTACATAAAATCTAAAAAGATATCTGAGAAGGGGGGGAAGGTCATGAGGAGCTAACAAGTCCTTGCAGTTCTAGGATAGCCTTGTGACGTGAAATACTTGAAGATGATGAAAGTAGAAAGAAAATAGAGCAGTGCTAGGAAGAAAAACCTGCTTAAAAAAACACTATGTGGTAGCATTTGCTAAATGAAACTTACTTTTTAATTAATGCTATAAGATGGGTAAAATTTTTCCTTTAAAATTCAGTCAGGCCTAAATCAAGATTAAGATTAAAAAATGTCACTGCCAGAAATCCTGTATTTTGCATGGCTTTAAGCATATAATGTGGAAACTACTGTTGCAGGTCTTTTGGTTAGAAAACCCAGTAAATGTTTTTTCTGCAAAATTAATTATGCACCACAAGTATGTGTCATGAAGAAATTACTTAGTACAGCATACAATAAATGTCAAGAAAAACCCAAGGAATGAAAAAGAGATTAAAAGCCCTGTAAAAACCTCTGGACATCTCACAAGATCAAATTTCACATTAAAGAAATATAAAATCTTGTTTTACTACGTTTATAGGAGGAGCTAGTAAGATGAGGCAATGTTCCAGCACATTTGGCTGTTTGCATTCACAAAACCTCAGAAATTCTTGTGTTTCAACTCTGGGCCATACCTGACCCTCCATCCATTAATCAAACATGTGCTTCATGGAAGCATGAATGGAATGAAGACATGGAAGTCTCCCAAGCTCTGTGAGAAATATGGGCTTAGAACAGTAAATACAATCTATAGACTTAGCTTATTTTTTCATAAAGCTTTTTTTTAAAAGTGAACTTTTTACCTGGAAAGTGCTGAAATTCTATGTGGAATACTCTTGGCCAGTAAACAGGTTACTTTGTAGCTATGGGTAATTATGCAGCTCACTTCTAAGCAATGCACAAAATCAATTTTAATTAAAAAATCATTTATGCTGGACTGAGCCCTGCCCATTTAGGAAAAAAAAAAATATTGACCCAGGAAAGTTCAGTCCAGATGCAGAATTCACTTTCACAGTAGCACCCAGCTCTTTCAACCCAATTTTCCATTCTGACTGACAGAAGGACAGAGAGGTCAAATGATTCACACAACGTCAGACTCATGCTGAGCTTATCCCCAAGATCATCTTGACGCCCTGTCTTTTGCTATAACAACTTAACAGATAGCTTCTATCCATTTTAGTCTTTAGTATCCTCCTTTTTAGAACAGGTTATTCAATTCTGTCCCTACCAGTCACATGATGAATGCTCTGATCCTTTCGCAACCAGATGAGGCAAGGATTTGATTCAGCCCTGAGTCAAGATTCAAACTAGGACAGTATTTACTCATGGCTTACCTTAAAACATACATGAGTCTTACAAAACTCAACTAGACTTAAAGGAATCCTTATAGCTGGCATGACGTATAAAGATGTTGTGGTTCTGGTGCCTATGAGCATTCATTAATTCTGGGAAAATTATTTGATTGAATTTGAATACTGGAAAGATTTGCTATACCTATCTAAAGTGCATGTGAAACAAATATTCATTTCACCTCTTGAAGTAAGACTACAGTGTCATCACTGATTTTGAAGCATGGACCACTTTATAAGATTTAATGTTAGTATTCCCAGAACTGTTGCAAGACTTCGAGCTATTAGACTACCATGCAGATAACATCACGGACACTTTTGCCTGGAAAAGTGTCTTAATCATATGCTGCCAATATAGGAAGAACCCAATGTGGATAATAAAGTTATTAATATTCAGTGTATGAGACATGAAAGGACCTTCTGAGGTTTGATCCTTGCACAGGTGTATGTAGAACATTAAGTGTTAAGACACCTTCAGGAAAGAGGCTCAGTATCGAAAGCTGCTTGCTCTGTTTTTTGTTAGTCCATGAATAGAAATAGCAAACCATATTCTCACCACTACAGAATAGTTTGGCTCTTGTGTGGTCTGTTAGAAACCATTATGTTTCGGTTTGGCTTTCACACTGATGCAAAGCTGCAAAATTACAATCTAGAAATTTTCTCCACTATTTTTCTGGTGTTAAACATTGAAAAACATTCACAATAAAAGGTGCAGAAAGCACAGCAAGGCTGCTTCCCACAAAGAATACACTATAGTCACTATGTACATTTTCAGATGATTTCCAGGTAGATCCCTGTAATAAAATTCCTGCAAAATGTAACCCTTTTTTTCCTGGATTCACTCTTTCAATCATTGCTTCTACATAGAGAGCCCTTCAAGAGTTCTTTTCAAACCTGTCATCTTGCAAAGCTGTAGACCAGAAAGAACTTCTGAACCTGGAGGGCAAAGAAAACATTTCTAACGCCACTCCAACATGTTTGCAAGTGCCTTGCCTTTCCCTGGAAGCTGAATAAAAATAGGAACAACTGAATGTAAAAATGGGGTTCCAAAAAAACCCCAAACATTCAGCAAAAAAATGGAAAGCTGCCTACCTACTGAGGAGATAATAACGGGATGCCTGACAAAAATTGATATTAAAATATCCCAGGAAGACATTGTTTTTCCTTCTCTCTCTTTCGTATGCTTCTCAATTTCAAGTGCACATTTGATGACATGAGTGCTCAGCATAGAGGGGAGTATGCACAAACATTAATGAAGACAAAAACATCTCCTGTTTTGTCTGAGTGTCTAATTAAATAGACGCTTAGCTGTAGTTTCTACAAAATTGACATGAATTATTTAAAATGAAGCCAGACTGGAAATATCATTACAATATCATGGGAAAGGTTTTTTTCAATTCCATATCCTGGCTTTTCCATTCCCCATGAATGGAACAAGTGAAGAAAACAAAACGGTGATCAATACATGTGCATATACACACCCTCTGTGTTCAGCTCTTGGAAGCTCACCAGAAACACAAGTTAAATTAATTTTGAGAGAAGAATGCAAACCAGCTATTAGTAGGGTTTCTTTGTTGGTTTTTTGGTTTTTTTTTTGTTTTGTTTTGTGGGGGTTTTTTAATGGGGTTTTTGGTTGGTTTTTTTGTGGTTTTGGGTGTTGTTTTTTGGGTTTTATTTTTTGTTTGTTTGTTTGGGTTTTTTTTACAATACCTTCCTACAAGAAAAAGCTAATTTGGATAAGGATTTAAGTGTCAGATGAAGTGAGGGAAGAAACAATCTGTAATTATCTGCAGAATGTTGTGTAAAAAAATTAAAGAAAATTCTTTACTGGAGCTGTTTGGGATATGCTCTGTTTTGGTTAAGATACTAGGGCATATGACTTAACAAAGCTTAAACACTTACTGTCACAGTCCTGGAGATTTTCAATTGCTGATAACAATCTTGCCCTGTCTTCTGGGTTCGAAATATTTAATTCGATCAGGTGGCTTTCCTGTAGATCCTTTAAGTCCTCTAGCGTTTCATAGCCATTTAGCAAGAGGGCTGAGGCATATTCCTACAAGAAGAAACAAGCAAATCCTCTCATGGAAACAAGCACTATGTTTAGTAGAGGAATAGGCACAATTTCATGTTTACTTTTTGGCCAGGTTGAAAGGGGCTCCATTCTCTAGTCCAATTGACTCACCTTTGGCAGAGGTGGAGAGCGAGAGGGGATGGAGGCAGAGATGCCTGGGAGTCCTCCTGGCCATCCCAGCGCCTGTGTCTGAACCCTACAGCACAGTCCAGCAGGAAACTGGACCAGAGCAGAGCTGTCAGGAATTATTTAATCTGCTGAGTGTCTGGACTTTTGTGGGTCACTCCCACACTGAGGCCAGGAGGGTCTCTGAGGAAAGGAGTGCTCTGCCCCTGCACAGGAGGAGCCCCTCGATACAAACAAGGTGGAGAAGCCGAGGGTGCCCTCAGCCCTGCTGTGTCACACATGGTCCCCTTGAGCTGTGTCAACTCAGTACAAAAGTCTGTGCATGCTCCAGGGAAAGGAGTGTTTGCATCAGCAGCAAAGCAATTACCCTTATTAAAAACGTTACTTGTAAATCATGACCTCATTACACTTTGACATTCAGTCGAGATCTAGGGTTGCAGAGAGAGAGAGGCGCAACATGAGCATAGTGCAAAAACACTACTGCTCCCTAAAGATCACAAGAGATTAGAAACGGAAATTCTCAGTTTTGGCCCTGGAGTCAGACTGCAGCCCTGTCCCTGAAGTGTCCACAGCCACACCACACATCTCCTGTGCTTAGGGACAGGGCTGCAGTCAGGCTGACCTGACAAGTCACCAGCGTCCCTCTGAGTGGAGTCTCCTGGCCCAGCCACACGATGCGGTAAAATGCAGTTCTAGAAGCCACTCACATCAGATTAAAGACAGACACGAGCTTGCTTTGCTTTGCTTTGCTGACATCAAAACTGCTGAAACCTGCCTTTCTCCTCCTGCCTGTAAATGACATTCAAACCTGAGTGCACAGAAAGGGAACATTTCAAACAGAGCTGGGAAATGCGTTGGCTGACCTGCAGGTGGACACATTCCAGGAGCTCTTGCAACGTTTTAGGCTTGGTATTTTTGCTTCCTCTGTGTGGGTTTATCTTTCTGGGTGCAGCTTCTTCCTCCAAGATAATATCCACATAGATGAACTTGAAATTTCCTACTTTGTTGTTCAGCATGCCTGTCCATATGCCCATGGGTGTTTTGCAGATGATATCTATGATGTCTCCTTTCTAGAACGATAGAAAAAGCACACCACTGCTTACACCTCTGGTTTGTTATAAGTAACTTTTCCTCTACGGGCCAAAACCAGCACTAGTCAGTGAGAAGTAAATTTTTTTAATTACCTAGATTTTTATAAAAGCCTTTGCTTTTATAAAATCCCAGGAAAATAATTACAGAAAATAGAGTTAATCCTTATCTCCAAACCTTTGTGAAGGAGAGGTGAGCATAAGCAGCCCCTCTCACTATTTTTGTGCTCCACTTGGTCCCTGAAAAGGGATAGGGTTCCATTGGCAATTAACTTTTATCATGGGCAGTGGGCATAGATTTGGCAAAAAGCAAGGGATTACTGTAAGATTATTTTCCAAATGTGTGGCAAAGCATTTACAGAATAATCTTATTATCTAGCCTCTCAAGGGTCTTCAAAAAGAGATAGCTGATCTATGTGAAAGGTGGACTCTTACCCATTTTACAGCAAAAAACACTGGCTACATTTCTCAAAGGTAATAAAGAACATTCAACTCCGTTAACAAATATGAGTGCTGAAAAGGGAGACAACACAGCTACTTCAAGAGGGCTTTTTGGTAAAGGTGTTCACAGCCACACTGTGGAAACCAAGGTCTCAACTGAACAAAACAGTCACTCTGAGTAATTCTCGTAGTAAAAAGGCTCTTACAAAATCATACCCCCTACACAGAGTTATGCAACAAATGCCTACATCATTTGGGATTCTGGTACAAAGTTAGAAATCAAACTCAGTTTGTTGAGATGCACTCCCAGCTCCAAGATTTACATCTTTTCTGGTCTGGTCAAGGAACAGCAAGTCAAGTGGTCACCCTAGTTTTGGTACAAACCCAAGTACAAAACTGACTGTGAGCTGGTGACCTGGTTTAGTTAGAATATGGGGCTCAGAGCTGCGAGCACATTTGAAATGGAAACAAAACAAAGGTTTGTTTAAAGCCATATAATCACATGTTATCCTGCACACTTGTGAAGGCTCAGGAGCTTCAGATGCGGATGCAGATCAGCATAAGACAGTGGCTCTAAGCCAAGCTGCAGATGCACTTTGAATTCACATTCAGGGTACTGAAATACTGTGTGATAAACATACGGGATTTCAACCCTAAGTATTAGTTTGTAATTCCAAAATACACCACCCTAGTGACTAAAAAAGGAACCTACGTGAACCAGCAGATATTTGCCATTTCATGACCAGTTAAATAGTTAAAACAGTTAAACTGTTTTAAAAGAAATGCCCTAGATATGGGGGGAAGTGGAGGGCAAGTGGTGAAGACTGAAAGTGCCACCAGAGCAACAGTTCTCGTGTGGGCCAGAGAGGAGGAGAAGAAGTCTGTGTGAGATACAGGTGAGCATTTGGCAAAAAGAAGAAGCTGTAAAGAAGAAGAAAAGAGGCTGAAGTGTGAATATAATCTGGATATGAAGGTGCTTACAAAGAGGGAAAATAAATCCAGATTACAGACATAAGTAGTCTGAAGGGCTGGGCTTTTTTCAGTAATGTTCAACTGGGCCCATGTTTGTTGCTCCTTTTCCTCATTCACACAGCCCAGGCACCCCTGCCATGTCTGGGCTGAAAAAAAGTTCATCGTTTAAAGGCAGGCTTAAAGAAAAGTCAAATGGAAAGGCAAACTGTTTTTATTAAAGGCAATGGGTGCCATTGAGCTTCAGATATATCCTAGTTGTGACTTAGAAAGTTGGGGAGACAGCTTCACATTCCATGAGATTTTACTCTTTCTTACTCCAGCCCATGTGTGTGGGAAGCAACATATATTTTACTCTGAGGAAAGCTGGGGTATGGAGGTAGATACCATGAAGAGGTACCTACCTGGAATCTGCACCTTAAAAAGCCTTTAGCAGCAGCTGGCTTTGCAGCCTTGTCTGCACTAACTCCTTAGAGAAGCATTGAAAAACCACATTGGCCGTGCTTTTAGAGTTTTCACCATGCTTAAACAGTTAAAATTCATTAATAAACGTATTATTTACAAGTAAAAAATGGTCCCCCTGGCATTGTTAGTGGGAAAGAAGGAATCCTGGTGGTTGTCTCACCTTGATTTTCAGCGAGTCGGTGTCATAAGGACTCGGTGTGAAGTCGGTGTGGACTTTGGCTCGGCCGCAGAAGGGTCCATTGTAGGGCACCTCATCGTCAAAGCGGAGGCTGTCCCTGTTGCTCGTGCCATCCGAGCAGCTGGTCACCCCACCTGAGAGACAGGCACCTTGAGAGACCCCTGCCCCCAATGCCCAGACATGCAGCTCTGCACAGCAGTCAAGAGGAAAGTGTTCAAAACCACAGGATCAGAGACAGAGCGTATTCTGTGTGGGTTTGACACGTTCCAGGATAACTACATTCAATAAAAATCATGCTACGAGAGACAGGAGAAAATGGGTAGGAGATCTTTCATTAATATCTTCCCTACAGTAATCTTTTTCTGGTGATGATACTAATAGACTACACATTTTACTTACAGATTTTTTGAAATATTACCTCTGCAGATTAATAAAATGTACCCTAAAAGTGCAATTCAGGGAATTAATTCTGCTGAACTTCTCCTGTTTATTCAGAGAAATGAAAACAAGTACTGTAGAAGTTATTTTATTTCATTCCAGAGCTAGCTGAAACATCAAAGAAACTGCATTGCAGAGGGAAATTTTAATCTTATCAACATTTCTGCCTGTCATTTTATCCGAGTTGAGCAATAAAATATCAGCAGAGTAATTCAAGCAAATTTGAGCAAGCTCTGCAATATCCCATCCAAATATGTTTTTAGATAAGAGCAGCAGTGTGTTGGAAGTAAACTCCCATATACGATTTTCACAAATCACGTCACAGAAAATGATCATAAAAATGGTTTTGTTTGAGGTGATTGCTTAAGTGCACAGTTCCGTCTCAGGGCCAGATTAACTGTAAGTGCGAATGGTCTGGACTGCAGCTCCAGTGCACGCTCAGGGCTCGGGTGGTGCCTGCAGGGTGGCACAGCAGTGTCACCAGGGAAAGCTGTGCCCTGCCACCAGCAAATGTCCACAGCAGAGCAACACACAGAGAGGCGAGGCACATTTCTCATCAGAGACCCCTCTGACCCTGGTGGGAGAGGGTTTTCAGTGTTTCAGGGGGGCTGTGTCTCTCTCCATCGTGTCCTGAGGTCAGACCCACATCTGTCATCGTCTCAGTGAGGCTTTGTCTGCTTCAGTCTGCGGGGCAAAGGATGAACTCACAGCCCCTCTGCCAGGAGAGGATGCTTGTGTGGCTGCATTCAGTGACTGCAAACACAGCACTACAGCATTGATAACCCCACAAAAAGTTTATGGCATATGTGCCAGCAACATCCCCTATGATCCATGCTATTTTTTTCTTCAGTTATTGTTTTCACTCTTAAAAACACTCAACTTATTTCTGGAGAGAGGTATATCTACCCTAGCTGCTACCCATTTAACCACATTACACTTTCGTCTGTCAGACTGAAGAGCTCTCTGCCATCCCATTTTTGATCACCAGCTCTGATTCCACAGACTTAAATAGTAACTGTGTTGATCTAATGACTGAATAAGTGTAGATGTCTTTTACTTACTGGATGAGCTCTGGCCACTGTTCAGACTATAGAGACTTTCCAAAGAGTCACTGGTTTTCAGGGAGACCTTCTCAGTGTGTGTTCCACCACCAGGATCACTGTCATCTTTTCCCTCTTCATTCTTTAACACAAAAACCACATATTGGCCCCCAAGAAATGCATTTGAGAGAAATATTTTTGTTTGTTTGTCTAAAAGCATTATTGGAGATTAGCTCATAGCTGCACTTTATTAAGGACTACTGTGTGAGAGAAAGCATTTTAGAAGTTGATGCCTGGTACTAACCATGCCCAACAATCACCCCTGGTGTTTTATGATCTTGGAGAAATTCCCTGCCTTGTTTCTGTCCCACTCACTTCATCCCACTCCTGCTCAAAGAGCTAAGCTCAGAAGACTGCAACAGAGCGGGGCAGAGCTGAAAGCTTGCAATGGGAAATTCCTAGGCAGCCTGATAAGCTTTTGTCTGCTTGTTTCAGAGAGGGAACTATAAAGCCCAATTCTGAAAGCAGGTGGTGAAGAGCTGGCTGACACAGCTGTGTTTTACTCTGAACCTCTGAAGGTGGTGTTCGATTGGTGGCAGGCTGGGGACAGCTTGCACACACGTAGGGCACTGGTGTGTTCTAGCACCGTGCTCACACACTGCCCAACATACACCCTGGCCTCGAAATCCAGTCATTTCAGAATTAACAGGTGCATGTTTCTCTCACAAAGTCTAATGGTGTATGAAATTGGCCCCTTGAGTTTATACCAATAAATCACACCTCAGGAATCACAGCCTGTTCGAAACAATAAGATCCATATTTCAGTCACAGGTAAGTTAAAGACGATGTAACAGATAAATGAAATAGTGATGACCTTTCAAAGGGAGGGATTTTTCAGCAGAATTCACCATGTTGCCAGTGTGTGTGATATCCTGATGCAATTGAAACTTCCTTCAGCACATTATATTTGGGGAAAAATTAGTTATTCACCATTTAGATGCTGGAATGAAGTAAAGATGGCAGTGCATGTGTGAAGCAGATGCCCATACAGGGACATATCAGGCAGAGCACTGAAATGAAGAATTATACTGGTTTTCAACAAGAACTGAGCTTGTTATACCAGCCAGCAGCATAACCCACAGATTGACCAGGAGGCTGGTACTGATTGTCAGCATCTCCTGCAGGAATGAAGATCATGCTACATGTGTGTCCAACCAGATAATCCATTGAATTTCTGTCATGGGAATTGTTGCTTTAAATGTGCAGAAAGTAGATATAAAAATATAATATAAAGATCATAGATTGCATTTTTGGAAAAAAAAAAAAAAATAAAACTAAACTAATGAAATAGGTATCCTTGTCTTTGACCTCCAAAAACTATTTCATGGTATCCCGTGAAACACTATTTTTATTTGAGAATCCTCATTTTTTTTCCCTTATTTACTTGATATTGACACATGTTAGATAGGGTGCAGACTGGCTAGATTTTTTTTAGGATTGTTAATTGTGACAAATTTTTTCCTTATGTTTTTAAAATTTGGAACTTAGTGACACAACATACTGAGAAAACAGGGTTTGCAGTATGTGCAAGATTATGGTTTTTATGTTTAATAAAGACAGTTTCACTAAGATTAGATAAGGTAAAAGGAGATAAGGCTTATGAGTTGGAATTCTCTAGCATGCTGGCTGACCTTTATAAAATGGACTTCAGAAATAATTCTTGTATTGGAAGATAAATTCTTCTAATGAAGCTTTTTGTACAAACTGAGTATCAGACTGATGACGGGGTTCAACCAATGCTCCCTTGTGTCCCCATGAAGAAGTTTTTTTGTGCTCATACAAATGTTCCTTGATGAAACAGCAACCTTAAATGATGTAAAACTCCTGTGACTCTCTTGGGCCCTTGCTATGTGATTTGTGTGTACACTAAAATGCACATGAAAGAACAGGTACACACCAAAAGCTGGCTTAATTCAGTATGTGTTGCTACCCTGGTTTTATGGATGATCACAACTGAGGACAGTTAAAACATGAACAGAAAAAATGCACATATTTTTACTTCTCATGTATTTTCAACAAACATGAGGCTCTCAGGCTGTATTTACCATCTCCTCGGAGAGTGCCTTGATGTATTTTCTACCCATCTTTTTCTTCATGGTAAGTGAAATGGCTCTCATCTTCTTACTCAGAGTTCCTCCATTGTTTGCTGCTTTGGATTGTACTGCTTCCCCAATGTCACTTATAGTCTCCAGCTCAGATATCTGCTTTGAAATCAAAAAGCAAGCAACAACTCACCACAAAAATAAAATGCAGCATTGTGGAATAGGAATTACAGGGAAATATTAAGGACACTAACACAGTTAGCATGACAAAATTCAGTCATGGCCATTTTGCTTGAAAACTGCATACCTAAACAGGTTTGCAGCACAATATTCCATGTGTGAATGACAGAGAGAAAATACATTTTATGGTAGAAAATGTTGTTTACCATTATTTATTTTCCCTAATGCAAATAAGAGATGAGGCAATTTTTGCAGAGGTCTTGAAAACAAAAGTGAGACATCTGTGGGTTACTTGTAAAGTGCTGGTTACTTTGTGCATACATCAATGTCAAGTGCATGGGGTTTTTTTTGGTGGTTTTTTTGTTTTACATCCAAGTACCGAATTTTAGGTGTGATTCTCTTGTTTGTTTTGGCAAGGCCTCAATCACCCAAACAGATCCAGGTACGTAAGAAAAGTTCTCACCAGTGTAAAATTTGCACAATAGCTTCCCAACGTTTTTGCGTAGCATGGGAAAGCGAACTGCAGAAATTTAAATTTTGTGTTATACACACCTCAGCTGAATCATCTGTCTTTGATATCGAGTGATGCCTGAAACGATCAAAGCTTCCAAAGCTGCTCGTGCGCTGCAAAAGGAAAGAAGACAAACCTTGACTGATTGGTGGTGTTTTGCTTTGTTCTGTTCTTAAGACTTAAACAAAACTGTCGAAGCCACCTGTTTGTGTTAAAATTTCCTCCCATATCAGTGGACCATGAGCTGCTAGAAACAAACTAGGAGGTGACTGTAGGGGAAAAAAATTGTTACTGTACAGCCAGAAGCCAAAGAATGAGACAAACAATAGTGTAAGTAAGACAAACAATACTGGTTCAAATACTAATTAGTTAATGGATATTATTATGAATCCTTCTACATCTGTTTCACATTACTTATGTAATAGGTATGTAAATAACCATGCATTATTTTCTGGTAAGAATGTCACTTATGAATTTTAAAAAATAATCGTAAATGTGATGCAAGAAATAGACTTGGTTTTGGTGGTGTAAATTGTGGCAATTTATACAATGCACTTTTGAAGCTGGGGTGACTATTTATGGTTCTTTACCATCAGGAATCAGCAAGGACTGCTGAGGATTATGAATACATCTTGTCCAAAATGCACACAGTGCAGAGGGAGTAACACAATAATCAAGCAGGCCTTGTGCTTTTCTTCCAAATTCTCCAATGAGAAAGTCTGATTTTTAAATATAAACGGGTACAATTTTCCTCTGTGCCGCGTCTTTACTTGGCATAACAAAGCTGCATCACGTGAGCCGTTCATTAAGATCCAGTGAACGGATTGCTCTTCCTTCCTTCTAGGTTTTACTCTTTCTGCATGTGGATAAATGGCACGGAAAGGAGCAAAGTGGTGCAGCAGATTTTGAGGAGCGAGGTGATACAGAAATACCTGTCAGACATGCCCAGGCAGAGCTGTCTCACACTGCACTGCCCATGGGGGCAAAATGCATAAAATGCATTGTCATTGATGACAAGCCTGGAATCCCTTTAAGTGTGGCCCTAATAACAGCCAGAATTTGGACATCTATCCACCCTACAGTGTCTTCAAGAGCGTGTTTTTATGTCTGCACCAATACTCACAGCTAAATCCAGAACGACTCGGGATTTTTTAAGTACTTCCCTCTTCCATACTAAATGGAAGTCTTTAATGCAGTATGAGAGTTCTTAAGCAGGGTTTACTATTATATATGATGCAATATAATCTCAGTCTATTTTTGAGTATTCAAAATCCCCTCTGGAGGCAAAAACCATTGAACTAAGTAGCAAACCACAAAATAAATACATTCTGGCTGATTTAATAAGTGATTTCAGACTATCTGGGCAACAGCTTTTCCTGTACTTATTCATCCTTTTGCCTTGCCCATGTGATTTCAGCCAAAATAGTTCCTTGTTCCATTGCTTTCTTCCCCCACCCCCAGCCACGTGAGTTATCTTTTTGTCTCCCCCAGCTTTCTAAAGCACCCATTGTGCCCTCTTCACCTGGCATCTCCAGCTCCCTCCTTTTGCTCTCCCACTTCCCCAAAAAATGAATGTGGACATAGCAATGGAAGCCTAAGCAGAGTCAAATGAAAGTTTACCCATATTTTGGCTCCATATTCTAAGCAGTGTAGCTTAAAAGAAAAATAGCATCCTTTTCTTTTTATTTTTTTTTCCATTCCTATATTTCTGGGCATATCTAACCTGAAAAATATTTCTAGTCAAAGGAAGAAACTGACCCAGATTTGTGAATATTTTTGGACAACTAAAATGACATTTACTATTCACTGAGGGGGACAAAAAGACAATAATCACACGGCTCTTTTCTTAATTGATTGCAAAATCTGAGTTGGCTAAACATTGCAGTTTATTTGTTTGTTTTTACGTTGTGAAATTAAAAACAACAATTTGAATGGTACACTTAATTCTATCCAAAATTCCCATAAAGAACTTTGCTATTAAGTAGATGAAAAACATCCTGTGACAAGGGGTTAGCTCGGTAGTATGATATAAAAACACAGCCTTGAGGATTATGGTTCTATTAGACAGGATTAACACCTTTCACTAGCTTGCCAACCCAGCCAAATGTGCCCTGCAGAATGGAGCGGGAGGGAGGGGAAGGGAGCCTGGGATTCACAGCAATATTGGAAAAGTATAAAATAGTCTCAGCAATCTCTAAACATACACTGACCTTTCTGTTGCATTCCATCACTTCAATATGTCTGGTAGGAATAAGTGTATATTAAAGTGCAGATGTGCTGGAAACAGTTTAAAAGGAGCAAGAGGGAAAACATTGTTTAGTGTTGGTCTTACCTATAAACAGCTCGAGCACGGAGAAATCAGTTATTCTTTTCTGACCCTTGAAACAACCTTATATACTACATGTGCAGGAGCCTTGGGCTATTTTGTAGTGTACTTCAGTGATGTTTTACCCTTATTAAATATTAATAAGGGTTACAGGATGATTTCCACTGTTCTAGATAATGGTCCTGCTGCACTGGAGAGCACCGAATAGGGCTGCTTCAGCAGTTCTCTATACTAACTTCTTCCATTAAGTAATCAATAGGCACCACCTTTTAAAAATGTATCCAACCCCATTATACTGATAACGAAAAGCAGATTTAGGAGCTCTGGCTGCAAAGGGAATGGGACTATTACTTTCAGTAGTGTCAGTCACTGCATTAGTGTCAGGGAACACCTACTTTGTGAAGATATGGACAGGCCTTATTTCCAGGTGAAGGGAAGCTTTTAAAGTAAATGCAAAGCTACTAAGAGAAAATACGCTATTGACTTTTGATACCAGGATTCAGCATCCTATAAAGTTAAGTGGTTTTTCTGGCTCAATTCATGGAAGAGCTACCCAGGGATATGTTAAGCAAATACAAATTTGCTCAGTAAAATCTAATGGAGGCATGGGCAGAGGGAGAAACAACTGTGTTTTCCCACACAAGGACTGATCAAATAATTTCCATAAATCAACACATTAACTCTCATCTCTTCCTCTTCAGTATTCCAAACTAACATAATAGAACATATCAAAGATGCTTTAAAGTATTTGAAAACCTTCTTCCATCATCTCCTATATAATTTATTCCCTGAAATCCAGGAACTTTAAATAATCATTTTAAAGGGATAAGTGCTATATAATTGTTGTTTATTTTAATTTCGACAGTCTGTAGTTGATTGTCTGGTTTGTCTGTAAATAGCCTATCATTTTCCCTGGAAAATAATACGGTATGGTATGCAAATAGTAACACAACAACGACAACAGGTTCTGCAATCCACAACTTTCCATTATAAAACATCCTTCCCTTGTAGGACTTATCATAGAAGAAGTAAGTTTTTGTCTGTGATAAACTAGTCGGAACTTCCCTGTGTCTAAAGACAACTTTTGAGCCAAAAGTGACAGCAGTTATCCTGCTAAATAATCATTATGGGTGATATTCATCCCATATTTTTCTTTGGACAATTCACACTGCTCAGCAATCTGGTTCCCTGCTGTGAGAAATTCTGGCCCATTATATTTTGCTTCAAGTCCTATTGAAAATATCTTTTAAGTCCTGCATGTTGCAATGGTTTTGTACTGACCCTCTCACACAAGTAAATCTCTTCAATTTCCTCCATGTATTTTAATTTTCAGCTTCCATTCATCCTTAGACTACCCAAACCACGTAAGCTGTATAGGGGCAAACGTGGTCACTGGAAGTGATAAAAAGGGAACTCAGCATGTTGCTCAATTTCCTTGCCTGCCACAGACACTTGTCTTCCTCCCTCTTTTTTTGAAAGAAGCCACAGCAGCCCTCAAGAGAACAGCCTGTTCTTGCTGCTCTGATTGATGGAGTTAAGTGGAGATCAGGATTTGATTAATTTCTTCTATTCTCTGATGGTTCTAGTCCCTTCAGAAGGAGGAGACCACTCTGAGAATGAAAGAGTTACCAAGTAGGGATTAATATTTCCACTCTGCTAGCTTATCTTCTTGCGTAGATAATCAAAAGAATTGTCTCCTACTTTCCCAGATGGCAAGACAGAAATTTATAGCTTTTGGGATGTTCTGTGGAAAAAAAAAACCTGCAAACCAAACACCACCAAAAAAATCCTCACTTCTGTATAAAGAATGAGAATTTGCATAAAAGATTAAGCAACTCTCCAAAGAGCAAGGGAAGCAAATAAAAGAGAAGACATCACGACCTCTCTGCCACAGGGAATTTTTCCTATTTACACATTAGTTACACATACAGAACTTCTGACCACTAACCAACACATTAATATAACTTTATAGCCCACATGAAACACAGCCTAAACCTTGCACTTCACCAGTCAAAAGCAATAAAAAAGATACAGCTTGTTCCTGCTAACTCAAATAGAGCAATCTACTGAAATGGCATTTTTAACTGGCTTAAAAATGACTCTATAAAAGACTGGTTGTTATCGTGGCCTGGTGCTCAGGAGCTGCATGGAGGTGGGGAGAGAGGGGAGAAAAGTGGACTTTGAACAGAACTGCCACCACGAAGCCTCAGATCAAACACCCTAATTTAACAGTGCAAAAGGCCTGGAAAAGAAACGCTGAATTAGAAAATGAGTTAATCATACCTAACACTCCTCCAGGTGAACAAACTGCACTCTCCAAAGTAAACACTGAGCAGCTGCTTTATCAGTACTTCTACCTGGTACCAGCCTCGGTCTCTCAAGCCTAAATCCCTGCTGACACGAGGCACGTAGTTCCCAAAACCCCAGTCAGAGCTCCCACCAGAAACCCACTCCAGAGCTTTCCAGGGGCACCTTGCCCTGGGCAAGTGCTGTGGAGCTGAAAGCGTGGGCAGAGCCACTGGTCCTGAAGTAAAACCAGGGTGGGAATGTTTGCAAGGTCTCCAAGTCTGCCTCTGGAAGGGGACAGCCACGTAGGACAGCTGAGCAAAGAGGCAATTTCGTCTGGCAAAAAAATG
This sequence comes from Pardalotus punctatus, assembly GCA_013400915.1. NCBI lineage: Eukaryota > Metazoa > Chordata > Aves > Passeriformes > Pardalotidae > Pardalotus > Pardalotus punctatus. The sequence goes on from VZTX01016851.1 coordinate 54,461, forward strand.
TGCTGTGCTGATTAAACAACCTTGCGAGGGACTAAATGAAGAAGCAATTTAGGAAACGCCAATCTTAACACTCGGAAAGTTTTGTGCAAGTGAGTGTTGCAAAATGTGCAAGTGGGGGAGGGACTTGACTCCTCTTTCTTTAAACGCACATTGACCCTGAATTTTGAGCACCATCGTTCCTGCCCAGTTGCTGCAGAGAACTCTCAGTTCCCGGTGAGAAAAGTCACTCCAAGTGCTCTTCTGGCAGTCTGTCCAATTCTGGGAGTGTGCACACAGGTATTTGCAATAATTATGCAATTAAGACTTTATTATTTATATGACATTTAATTAAAAGTGACTTTCAGTGGCACAGAAAACCATGAAAAGAAAATGACTTTAAAAGAAGGTTAAGGATGTGTGACAAACTCAGAGGAGCTATGAAAATGACAGTTAAGGATTTGGTATGACGTGCACTTCCACCTCCCTGCCATCCTTTTTTTACCCTTCATTTACACATGGGCAGAAGCACCGAGGGATGAGCCCTGAAATCCACCCTCCACAGAACCATCACTGCAGTGGAGGGGAACTCTGCCTGAGTAAAGGCTGGTTAAACACCACGTAAGCATTGCAGCCTTTGATCTTTAATCCCTTAAATACCAACATCTCTCCTCTCCTGAAACTTCCTCCTCTTCAAACCCATGGAATTCACAGACGAATCTCACATTTTAAAACCAAATTACCTAGCTTCAATTAAAGTCCTTCCCCTGCTTACTTATACAGCATGGTTTTATTAATGCTGTGTGTTATCTAGGCCCTGACCTTGCAGGGTTTGGCTGGATTTCCTGTGTGAGAGAAATTACTCACAAGCGTGTTTGCAGGCTTTAAGACAAAAATACATATACCCAAAGAGGAGCTGAGAAGAATACAGCCCCAGGGGCTCAGTTTTACAGGGACCCCCATGCCTGTCCAGCACAGCCACAGTGTGTTCTGGCAGTGGAGGTGGGAATGTGGCTGTTCAGCGGAAGAGGTTCCTTCAAGTGACCTTCCAGATGAAAACAAGATTAAAAGTACAACCTCTAAGTCACAGCTAAGTCTGACCATCCCAAATGCTTGTTAGTTTGTTTTTTTTTCTGAAGAGTAAGCAAACTTCAGAAAGCCCTTACTTGAGTTTTACTGCCCTGCTGCAGTCTCACCCTTGACAACAGGTGATGACCAACAATAAGCTAATTCTAAGAAACTTGGGGGAGGGGGGCAGAAAGAGAGTTAGTTTTTATTACTTTTAAATGAGTGTTTGATACATCATCTTGGTTCCCCTGATTAATGTTCTCAGCAAACTCAGCCATTGGAGTTGTAATGTTTCTGCAAGCTTCCCCACAGCAAAGCCTAGCCATTAATTCAGTGGCATATGTCAGCTCAGCAGAGCAAGGTCACTCTTCTCTTTCAAGGGGAACCTTTTTAGAAATAATAAAACTGACAGAAAGTTCTTTTTTGCATGCTTTATGTCACCTGAGGTTGAGTGCTGCAGTTAATATCACAGAGCTTATAAACATTCCCATCTTCAGCAGTCTCCAAACCCACCGGGCTCTTAGAACCTCAACTTTTTTTTTTTTTTCCTAAAGTAATACAGTGACAGCTTTATGTGGGGTAGATATACAGTATGTAATCCTAAATGAGTAAAAAGTAAGTAAAAAATGAGCAAATCTTTTCTTGGGCATTTTAGAGGAGAAATTCTGGAAGACACTAAGGACTGCTGATACTGCAGGATGTTAGTGCTTAGAGAAAATGTAGGATTAGGGACTATATCTCCGTGGATGCTTGCATCTTTGGATAAAGGGAGGAAATTTTAAAATGCACGGTATTTCCATTTCACTGCTAACCCATACTTCAGGCTGAAAATCTGTACAGGCATGTGATGCAAAGAGAACACAAAGTTAATTGATCTATTTATGGAATTTGTAAGTAAAGATGTCCTAGTCATCTGTTATGATAACTAATTGCAACTGGAACTTATTTATCAGGGTACAAATATTATGGAACATGATAAACAAAATAACTAGCTGAAGAATAAGATCCAAACAATAGGCCATTTTTCTCCCCTCATTATCTCCCTTCAGACATCCTGACTACACTTGATTAATGAATCCATAGTGAGATTAGCTGAAATTGCCTTAATGGAGATGCACTACAGTAGAGAAGCAGAATTCAGTGCAGTATCTATCATCAGTCACTGTGAATTTGAGTGTTTCATCAGATCTATATGTCCATTTATTTAAATTATTTTTATCTTAGAAAACAAAGCAAAAAAACCAACAAACAAATAAAACACTATATTCAATACAGTGGATTAACTTTGGACTCCTTTGAAATATAGACCAGGGTCACCGTTTTTTATCTTCCACGTCTCCTCCCTTGTCAAATGGCTGAGTTCCAGCTTATTGTTATCCACAGGCCAAAGTGATGCTTATTGTCCAGTTGAAGAAAGAACATGTGGCACTTCATTGCAGCTTCTCAGGCTTCAAAAACGGGACATGCTCACACAATTTATGCCTGAGAATCTAAAATATGCTGCTTGGAAATTTGAACTCATAAAATAAATTCAACAAGCTTTTTGTTTTGGACCAGTATAGAAGCTGAAAGAAGGTTGCCAGCTCAGGGATTCCTCGTGATTTGGGAGTCTGTAAGAATCCTTCTTACTTCACAAGGTATGATGGATTAAATTCCGTGTTTGCTTTGCAGTGTAAGATCTAAAACTGCAATCCTAGTGAAAAAAGAAAATCTAGGAATCTGAAGATACCATCCTGGTTCTGTACAGGTAACTCCAGAAATGGAATTAATACAATCAAGAGCTCAGTGGGGTACCAGTAAAGGCACATCAACTCCCCTCACTCCGTTTCATTATCTCTGTGGCATGGCTTGTTGTGATCACAGCTCAGTGGAAAACTACAGCTTCATTTCATGAAAATCAAATGTACCAGGTGCATGAAGTATGTTTTCATTCTGACAGATGAGAAGAGTGAGACTGAGCTTTTTCCCCTCCCCTGCTTCTGCAACCTCTGTGAAAACCACACACACAGTAGAGAGACACTCACCAGTGAGATGCTGCTACTGAGGCAGCGACAGCGGCGAGGGCTTTGGGGTGTTCTTTGAACCCCAAATTCAAGGATATACTGTAGATCCTACTGAAATCAGCCCTATCACTCCAAAGGGGACTGTGCCAGTTACAAGGTCTTAGGCTTTCACAAAGGGGTAGGAAGATGTTGTCCCTTCCCATTCCTTCAGATAATGGCTAAAATCCCACATGCAAAGACATTTTCAAGCATTTTACCACAATTACCAAGATATATTAGGCAAGCAAATATAAACTCCATTACAGAGACAGGAAGAAAATAATGTAAACACAGCAATAGCCAGCATCAGAAGAACCCTGCCACGTGCTTGTGCTAGAGCTGAACGCCTGCTCTGCCATCATAAGCCATTTCATGGGCAGTCTCCACAGGTTCTGAGCTGCTCATCCATCAGTGAACCACATCCCCTTTCCAGCTCTTTGAAGCAGTTTTTGAACTTTACATCTGATCTTAAAGAAGGAGGCAGAGAGACAGAAGTGTAAGAGAAAAACAGCCCAGCTGTGGCAGGTGGAACAGTTCAGGAGTGGTAGAGCCGAGCATCCCCTTTGCACAGGTGGAGGCAGCAGAGAAGGTGCGAGAGGTCACTCAGCTCTCTTGGCCACTGTGTCCTCTCCTCTCCTCTCCTCTCCTCTCCTCTCCTCTCCTCTTTGCTGTCCTCTCTGTGCTCCATGGTTTGGTTTTCACTTGCCCCAAAAGGCTGATGAGAGATGAAAATGGAAATGGAAATTCCACAACCATGGCCCCAGAAAAAAATGGCAGAGTCTGGTGTGGAAAACACAGCCTGGGGAAGACCACGTTGGTGTCAACAACTTCNTCTCCTCTCCTCTCCTCTCCTCTCCTCTCCTTTTGGCTGTGCTGTTGCTAAGTGAAGCTGGTTTCTTTCTCTCATGGCTGCAGCCTGTCAGTGACACAGCTCCATCTCTGTCTCAAACATGATGGTAGAGGGACAACATGAAACTGCCCCAGAGTGTTGCCATGTTTCCTGGTTGAGCAGAACTCCAGTGTTTATTTTCTCCCTGAAGAAGCTGTGAGGAGCACTGCAGATAAAGCTAAGGCCAAGTATTCGAGTATTCCAGGAGCCTCCTGTCCCACTTGTCCTTTAAGACACCTGGAAGAACAGCAAACCTGCCACACCTTCTTTTGTCAGCATGGACAAGTGGAGGAACTCTCACTTCTTAGAGTCCTCAAGGAAGTGGCCATTCAGCATCTCATGGAAACCAAGTGCATCACTCTTAGGATGCGTGATTGTCCTTGTGAAGATGACAAAAGGGATGAGGACATAGAAGGGAAGGAAAAGGACTAAACTCCACCCTGAAGGCATGATGGGGCAAAAGAGCAGATCACTAGAGCTTCTTCCCAGAGAAAACTCATCAGCCTCAGTGCTGGGTGATGATTACAGATAAAGGACCCTTTGCTCTTGACATTCAGCTTTCCAGAAAGGGGCCAGAAGATGTTATGACTGGTAATTAAGCAGCCTGAAGACTGGGTACAGGTGAAGTCATTATCCAGCTTTCTGGGTATCCATGGAACAAACCAAAGAAAGTATGGTGAAGAAAAGTGGCAGTAAGGTATATATTATGCACAGTCAAAGATGCAGCTTCCCTGAAGCAGTCTCCAAACTTTTCCCTGGGCTGGAATTCCACTCTCAAGTTTAAGAAGAAGAAAAATAGGAAGAAGAAGTAACATGCTCTTGGGTGCACTATAAGTAGAATAAGATTTAAAAAAGCTACAAGGGTAAAAGAGTAAGCACGAATACAGAAGAGATTTCATTTGGGAAGAAGATAGGTGGTAATTCATCTTCCTGTGGAATAACAACACACAAGCAACACACCTCTATCTGATGCATGAGACAAAGTTCTCCATTAGGATGGTTTAAAGGATATATCATTTGCTAAATATTCAGAGCATATATAATCTGTAGCCTGGTGACAAGCAGCAAATGTCGAGGAAAAACACTGACACTGCCAATTTGTAGAACAGAATATAACTGTTTCTAACAACTGGAGTAAATCTGCTGTCTTTGTTGCAGCCTTTCAGAAGAAAAAGCTTAAGGGATATTGTGATTACAGAGAGCCAGAAGACTTTTTTTCCCTTCTTAGGAGTGGGTATTCCCAGCGGGTTCTGCCCACACAGCAAGGGGTTGATTTTTCTGGCTGAAGTATTTGTAGCCACCCAGAAAGAGCTTATACAGCTGCCAAGTGATGGCTTTATAACAGATTTTGTCTGGATTTATGCTGTGACACAGATTACTAGAAGAATACTGAAGCATAGGAAATGGTAGGCCACATCCTCTGGCAGTCCTGCCAATACACAGTGCCTGCTTTTTCCCAGCAGTGACAGACATCCTGATCAATGTTTAATTTGGGGTATTTGGGTTTTCCTAGAAACACAGTATTGAAGTAAGTCAACTACTCTTAAACAACTCTTAAAGAATTAGGGGGCAACTAATGCTGATTTATGTGACCTTGGTAGTTGTGCTACGTTATTTATCAGGGAGTACAGTTACAAATGCTGTGGCTGATAGTCTGGTTTCTAAAAATGGCTGAATAAGGTGGTTCAGACATACTTCTTGAAACATTCCTACTTGCTTAAGAAAACAAAAAAAACCTGGATTTGTTACTCTAAGCAAAATTAATATTAATGTGTAAATATTCCCTTCAGAAGATTGCTCTCACTTGTTTTAAAATATTCTGCTCTTAAGGACTTAAGCCTGGCTAGTGAAGGAAACAAAGACAGGGAAGAAACAAGAAATTATATGAATACTGTGTGAAGTTGATGAAAATTTAAAAGATGCTGTAATCAAGGGAACGCACAAAATACATCAGTACTGAAACAGGCCACATGTATCGCTTTTCCTTTGAAACAAAAGATAGCGGAGAGTAGTGTGATCCCTCAATAAGACTGTGTCTTGATGTCAGTGTCAAAATGTGGAGTCTGGTCATCCTAATCAGCCTCCTGCCAAGGGACAGGTAAGAGATGGCTGTTCTTTCCCCACAAACACTCTGAACCTTTATTTTCTGCTGAGAAAACAAAATTCCTCAAATTTCAAGACCTTACTAAAAGAGATATGTTAACATATATGTTAAGAAACAAACTGAACCTGCTCTTGAAAAAAAAGAATAATTAGCTGATGATCAAGAAGCAAGATGATAATATAAATGAAGAAAAAATAGCAGAAGTAAGAGGAGCAGTAATATGATTGTAGAACCTCCCACTCACACAAGGAAAATAACCCAAGGTTCACTCTAACCTTGTTCCAGTATTTTACTAAGCCTAGGGGGGACAGAAAACACCTTCTGAAGTGTCACCTGCAATCCCTCCTTTCCCCATCTACACACATGTAGTTATTACAAGTATCATTATTTCATTCTCTGACACCCCCCCCCCCCCCCC
>VZTX01016851.1:61028-96370 GCA_013400915.1 Pardalotus punctatus
TTTAAAATTTTTTTTTTTTCTTCCCCCCCCCCCCCCCCCCCCCGCCATAAAGGCCCACAGGTATTTACACCATAAACCAGGTTCTTAAAAATACTTCCCAGATGTTGTCATCTGTTCCTGCTTATTTACCAGAGTTCAAATGGATTTTGACAAACAGTCTTTCTTCAAGAGGCAATGCAGTAAAGACCTTTAATGACAGAACTATGTGTCATCTTTGCCTATAAGCATAAATTTGCACAGCGGGCAGTACGGTGAAAACAGCTTATCATCAACTCATCACCTCTCATCATTGTTAGAATGAAATGCAAATGGAAACGAACATCACTTCAGTCATGGTTGTGAAAATTAGCATCTGTGACATTAGCAGTGGCTCATTTATTATGCACTCGAAATTTCAGGGGGAAAGAAAAGAATATAAAACTTCATAACTCTACCAAGTCTTTACCTTTGAAATAAAATTAAAACCTTCAGCTTTCCCCACTCAAGGATAAATCCTAGTTAATATTCATTAACACCGAGCAATCTCTTCACTGCAGATCTTGTCCTACAGAAGATCTAATTATGTCTCAACTTATTTTTAGTGTTTAGGTTTGCTGTACCTATTTCCTATTTTCTTTTCTTTAATAAGTATTCCCCACTGGAGAGGCATGAGCCACTGTCTGAGCAAAATGCAGCACTAAAAAATCTTGCTTATAGCATCTGTCTGCATTACAGGTTCCAAACACTTAGGCAAGCGATAAACTTTACTCAGATAATCCCACTGAAATCAATGGGATTACAGCTAATTTATTCATTTAAGTCAGGATCAGGATCAGGCCTTCTGTGAAGAATATATAAAAAGGTGAAATTCCAGCCTCAAGTCTATGGCAAAAATGTACATTGATTTGTGCTATGTCAGGGTTTCATTTTAGCTTCTAAAAAGTAAAATTTCTGGTATGAAATTGTACTAGGGAATAAATTTGCATATTAAAATGTTTCCTTCCATTGGATTTGCCACTCTTCTCACAACCCTGAAAACAAATAATGGTTTATCACCTAAGTAAGCGAATATTGATTTAATTAGAAGCTTGGATGTATTTTTGCCTAAACAAAATGCAGAGGCATTGACCCTGAATTGTCTTACACACCAGAAGTAAGCCAAGTTTAAAGCACCAAGTGCATTTGGAAGCAGAATAAGGAAACAAAAACGTCTCAAACCTTTAGCATAAACATAGATCAACTGTCACGTAGAATAATGACACAAGACTTCCTTCAGTCAAGCCAGAAAAAATGGCACAAAGTCATCTTTGCTTCACGTTGAAGGAAAGCCAAGAATCATCAGGCAGTTCTGAAGTTTGCTGTGTCCAGAGGAATGGGAGAGGGAGAGAGAGAAAGAGAGAGACAGAGAGAGAGACAGAGAGAGATAGAGAGAGAGAGAGGGAATGGAGTAGGTTCTGCCTGGCACATTACATCGTGTAAAGTGGGCAAGACAATGCAGGGATGTTTTACAGATTATTTGCACCTGGACAAATGTGTAAAACAGTGCAAAGTGGAATGCAGAATAGCTGTGAAGTGTCTTAATGGGGTTTTATGTGTATGGTGCTGCCTGAAGGGCGTACAAAAGTGAAGACCTGTATAGTTTCTTAGAGTGTTGTTTTTTTTTTTTTTAAATCTTCTTCATTTCACTCCCCAGATGCTCTGACATCTGTGACATCATAAGGCTCAAAGAGGGTAAAATCCTGGAGATTTCAGGGCTCTTTCTGTCATCCTCCGAGTCAGCTGCTCTCCTTCTCCCCAGCTGTCTGAGGGATGGTGGGACAGACTGCACAGACTCATAGCTGAAACACATCCAGGAAAAGCATCCTTGCTTTCCTGCTCTGCAGTTCTCCAGGAATGCAGGATCCACACTTTCTCCCTTCAGTGAGCAATTCCAGCCATCAGCATGACCATGGACCTCAGGGCTTTGTGCAAGACCTACTTTGTCTGACCTCACCTGCCCACAAATAATTCCTCAGCTCAGAACAGCTACACCACGTAAACCAAGCCGTGTCTCATCTGGCAGAAATGAAAGGAGGGCAGGTAAGGACTCCCTAAAGGAAGGGATGGGAGATGCACAGGTTCTGTTGTGATAGGAAGTCATTTAAGGTCCTGGTAGACAGATAGGTTAGGTTAGATTAGATTAGATTAGATTAGATTAGGTTGAAACACAGACCTTAGCCCTTCAATTTGTAGAATTTCTTCAACATTAAGCAAAGTATTTTTAACCCTTAGGACTTTTCTGTTATAATTCAGCTACCTTAGATCCTCAGCTGATATACAAGGTATAAATGTATACTAGTATGTGCAACTACAGTGATAAATATTTGCAAAGGATCTCTTTTGAATGCATTTCTCTCTCATTTCTCTCCCAGTTTTCTCTGGGATGACACTGGGTCTAGATGGGTTTTTTGCCTAACAATGAATGTTTATTTATATAAATGCATTCAGTAGTTGTATTCATTTCCATGAATACACAAAAGCTGCCAGACATTCAAAGAAGTTATTAGCAAGGCTGAAGCACTACTGAAATCTTACTGCATGACAAAAAAACCCTGCAACCCTATTCTTTCATGGCATAGATCAACTTTTTCATAGTGTACACAGAGTGGTAAAATAGATTTTCGTCTATGCAGAACCTAACGTGTCTGCAGGAGTCCCTTAAGCACTACAATCATAAACAAGGTAAATGCATTGCACATAGAGAACAGTGAGATATTGAAAAGCTATGTTACTCTTGCACTGGCCATTGAATTGCCCACCACCACGAGGGGTTTTACACAGGGACAGCAAATTGCCTTGAGAAAGGCTTTAACACCAGCCTTGCGTGGTATTCATTCGTCTTTATCAAAAGGCATCAATTCATGCCAATATTTTTCAGATCAGAAATTAATAAAAACAAAAAGGTTAAAAAGAAAATATTGGTGAATCACTGCAATTAGTGCACAGAAATTCGTACAGTGCTGATAAAGACAAGTAGTCACCATGGTTAAGATTAAGTTACCTAAAAAGATCTTTTTGGTGTCCTTTTTGAGGGTCTAAGGCTGCAAACCTGGTTTTAATTTAAAATGAAAAACAGGCCTTTTGGCTCTCCCGAGGTCTGTGTGGATGTGTTGGAGACACTGGGACATCTAAGTGGCCCAAAGGCAGGGTGAGGTAGCCCAAGGCCTGCCCAGTGGCAACGGTAAGCATGAGGAGGTACCAAATGCTGCTGGCACAGAGCAGGGACAGCCAGGATGTGATCTGTGGAAAGGATCTTGTGAAATCCTGTAGCTTCTCCAAGAGGTGAGGACCTGTGCCCCATCTTACCCAACTCAGCATTAAGCAACTTGAGTATTTACGTTGCTTCCTTGGGACAAGTTTCGAAACGCGCTACAACAAACCAAGATTCCTGTTCTGTGCAACGTGGGGCTGCCTTTCCCCCTGCCCTGTTTGTGAGCAGCACATTCATCAAAGGCATTCTTTGCTGTTACTTGCAAAGTTCTGTGCAAAAATGGGCCTTTAAAAATAAAAATCAGACTATTGTTAAGGAACTCCTTATTCTGAAGGGAGTGGCCAAAACTGGCTTTTGAAAATATTTTACAGACAGGAAAGCAAAGCCCATCCACAGAGTCTTTCATGGTCATTTCTTACTTAATTGATAATGTAATTAGATATTAATTATAATTCTTCCCTGCCATTAAAACACAGTATAATGATTGAGCAGAAAAAGAAATGCATACCGAACCAACCAGTGCAATGCTTAAAAAAATATTAAAATGTGGGGGCAAATGAATTCAAAATCACTTCAAATCCATGGAAAAAGCCATTAATTTTAACTGTTAATAAGTCATAATCTAAAATACAAGCACTATGTACAAAAGCCAATGCTGTGCAAAACCAGAAGACATTCTTGCTGGAACAGTGTCTGCAATAATCTCTTAGGGCACAGAAGTCACTAAGGGAAGTGTATTCCCAAACAATGGGAAGGTGGATCTGTAAACTGGGAGATGCTGAGTTGTTGAGAGCAGAGAGCTACCAAAAGGCTTTTCTAATATCTTTGTTAAATTTTCAGCACCAATAAATTGATGCAGAAATGGAGACTGAAGTGCTCAGATCGAGCAGTAGCCATTGCACTGCAGCCTTACAATACTCTATAATACATTTGCACAATACAATGCACAGAGGTCATTTTGCACTCAGTCCAGGGGCTGAAAAGCAAGTTCAATCATCAGACACATCCTTATGCCCCTTGCAAAACTCTCACTTCCTTTCTTAAGATTCCAGATTGTGGAAACTGTCCATTATAGCATATTATCAATTTATTTGGAGTATTTCTTTCAGGCTGATGTTTTAATGATTCCCAGAGAAATTAAGATGGTAAACACTGCTTGCCAAGTACCCTCTTCTCCTTTGGTTATGGTGATGCAAAAGCAAATTTATTAAAATAAGGAACAAATTTGATAGTTTTTCTAATTCTTCACTGATTCTCACTTTTTTTTCTGGGACATCACTGGTTTATCATAGATGAAATGGAGAAAGGGGATTTTGTGTGCCCATCTGTTAAAAGACTGATGCAGAGCATAAAACAATAGACAAAGTCCAGCACCAGAATTCTTTAGCACAGCTATAGCAGCTTCACAATGATGATTCCTTGAATTGGATCTTTATTATTATAAAGTGAGTATATACAGATTCCTGAGAATATAGTGCTGAGGTGCTTGTAAGCGAGTCAGGAAATCCTGAGGCTGGGATTTAAGAGGAAACCTTCCTATTAAAAATTGTTATGAATTCTTGCTAGAATTAATTAACGACAAAAATGAGACATTCTTACCTTTGGCTTTTGACTTTTCTCCTTATCAGATGCATTAGATGGTTTTCTCTTCAGCATGTTTAACTCACGTTAATCCAATGGATGTGCAACTGCTATGAATTTGTAGCCAGACTAAAGGAGGGCACTACGGATGTGTACATTGGTCATGAGTTCCTTATTCTGTCAGGATGTGACTTCACACGGCTGCTTTGTCGCATGGGGGAGTAAACTGAATTCTTCCTCTGGGGAGGGGGTGAGGAAGGAGGGGAGGAAGTGACGGGGACAAGAAAGAGAGAGGTGCACCAAGGAGATGAGTTAAATATGAGGGCAGGGGGCAAAGTGAGAAATGCTTTAAAGCTTGTCTGCTGCTGTGTCACCATCAGGCCTCAGCAAGACTTTGGACACCATCAAGAAAATAATCCTCTTTTCCTCTCTCATTTATTCCCTCTCAGCCTTATGGCACTAAGTGGATCTTTATTTCCACGTGTGAAGAAGGTTTGCTGATATTCAGAGAGCCAAGAGATGTTATTGATACCAGATGTGGGCTACACTGTGGGCATAACTAGCCCCTAACTCCTCCCTTCCTCACTTGGCTCTCCAGCAATGCAATGAAAGCAATGAGATTAAAGGTCGCTGTTTGGTAGAGAAGGGAATTTCCTAAAGCCATCTTTTTTGCATGGTGGAATAATTTTTTTGCCATTCATCACAGAACTTGGACTACCTGAACCGGCACTTTTCAGTCCTCCATTTTCCTTGATTTGCTGACCAAATTACAAGGAGAAAAAGGCAAGTCTTAGAGAAGACTTTAAAGAAAGGGGCAGAGGAAAATGGCAGAGGTCCTTTACAAGCTCTTGAAAACCAGCCCAGGGGCTAAAGGACAGTGGAGCTGTTAAATAGCTCAAATTCCTGCTTCATTTTGCTTGATATTATTTGCCTAAGAGAAACAAACAGAAGTCTTGAGTATCCTAAGTAACACCTATTTGTGGTGAATCATAGGCCACAAACCCTGAAACGAAGAAATATTCCCAACTTTTTGCTGAGCAATGGAGGCAAATTCTCAATTTCCAACCCCAAACTTTTGGTCCCCCACCCCAAGCTTCAATTAAGTCTTAGTTTAAGATTACTACAAATAGAAAAGACATATATTTCTTGGTAAGTTGCAAGAAAAAGGTTCAAGAGGAACTGTCAAGAAGAAAACTTTGGTAGGTTTTTTCTTTTTCAAAATTTTGATATTTTTTCAATTTTTTTTTTCAAGTAAATGTATTTTAAGCAGCCTTTAATAATTATTTCGGCATAAATAAAAGCTCTTTTATTTACATTCCTCTTCCTCCTCTACCATATGAACATTCCAAGGAGGGATAAGACGTGCTGATCAGATGAATTCCTGTTTTGGTTTGCTATTTGGACTTCCCTCTCAAGGTTCAAGAAAAGTTCTGTAGGGTTTCTTGGATTCTGATGGATGGGCAGCTGAACAGACTCAGACTGATTGATGAAAGAATAATTGTTACACACTAATAGATTATGAGGTTTTCCTTTCCAGCCCTTCTAGGAATGGGGTTGGCAAGAAGTGGGGGAGGAAATGGGGTTAAGCTACTGAAATCTGATAAATATAACCCAAAACTCTCTAGGTTAGTGGGCTGCAGTGGAGTGCGTGTTGAACCTCAACCCAATAGCCAGGATGCTTCACATTTTAATCAGAACAACACTAATTAAAACCAAAGTTGAGTGTGTGGGTTTTATTGTTGAAAATAACATATCCATCAGAGTTCCCAATAATTGATACTATTATTAAAAATTAACTATTAATAAAGGTGAACTCTGAGAGATATGTTTCTTTTCTGTATTTGAAAACACCATCTGAAACATCAGTTTAAGTTTCTAAGCAGAAGGAGGTTTTACCATGAATATTTCATCAGCCTTAGTAACTCAGTAGGGCCATAAGTTGTTACGAAAGCTGTATGTATGTTTAATAGTAATTAAAACTGATTATTATCTACATAGATTTACATTGCAGTATATTGGTTTTCTTTTTAATCTGATCCAAACGTGAGGATTAAATCAGACTCTGCTGATCATTAGACTGTGATTTCCTGTCTCAGGCCACTGTTAAAATCTTCATGATTAATAAAATGGGAACTCATCTGAAGAGTAATATATGAGCTTCCTTTCTGCAGAATATTTATTGTTAAACAGGAAGAAAGAGGCTATTTCAAGAGATATAGTGCCCACCCATATCTATTTCCTTTCCTCATCCACATATCAGAAAAATTATAGCAGCTTGAAGGCTGACCTGATTATGTTCTTGCCCTTGGAAGGTTGACCCACCAGTTTTAAAAAGTAACAAAGTGAAGAAAATCAAACATATATAACATTAAGTTCATTTAATTTAGTTAACCATTACATTTCAAAAGGTGCTCTTTTGAATTAAAAATTAATAATAAGCTTGCTGCTTATATCCTCTGTATTTGAAGATAATTTTTCAAAGGGGAATGAGTACCTGTATAAAATTAAAAGAAAAATTCTTATACTTAGTTTTCTGTTGGACATGACTGCACGTAACTTATTCCATTTCCTTGCCGGACTTTGAATCTTATCCAAACCCCAGTGAAATCAATAGAAGTTTTTCAGGTGAATTTTATGGGCCTTGGACTGACTCTATCCTGAAGCAACCAGGCAATGTCACTCTTTTATCTGGAAAGTCTTGTGTGCAAAAAGGCTATCCACTTAAAAATAATTAAGATGACCCCATGAGAATGATTCCCGCTGTCATTATATTTATAAAAGGCAACATAGCTTATAGCTTATTATTATCATTACTCAGTTTTAATGAATGGGCCATGATGAATGGTCCTGGATATTCAAGGGCTTTATGTGCCTCCCTCCCACATGGTATCATATTCCCTCAGGGGCCCCATCCAGTTACCTTCCCTGAGAGGAGAGATCACTTCCAGACTAAACTGCAAGCATAAACTTACCCTTTCAATACCTGATTATTCTGATAAAACTAGAAAGTAGGGTGTGAAGTAGATTGAAGGGTTTAGCACACTGGCCACCTGTCAAAAAGCAAATTGAATGAGACTTTCTCTGTATTAGCAAATCGTTTTTCATTGTCCATCAGACAAATCTGGTCCAAGTTTCACTGGAGACTTAAAGATATCTTGGGGCTGTACGTTGCTTTCCCTAATGCTAAGCAAGCCCAGAGTGTCTTAGTCTGTTTATTTTAATTAAAAGGAGACATATTCTGTACAAGAAAGGAATCCTGCCTTCAACCTGTGATTTTACGGCCATGCCTCTCCCTGCACCATCTAACTCACTTAGATATTGCAGAAATCTCAGAATAGCAAGGGAAGCTGAGTGAATAATTTGCAGTGAATAATTTACTCAACAAATTTAATCTTTATTTCCTCAAGGAATGTTCGTGAGCAGAACACAATTTCCTCAAATGTATTAATTATGGGCCAGAATTTAGCTAGATACTTCCCTCTCCTGGTCTGATTTGAGCAAGGGCCAGCCACAATTACAGTCACAGCTAATCCTCAGCAGAACTCTCCCCATAAACTACCACAGTGAAGACTCTTCAGAAACTAAAAGGAGCAAGTGTGGAAAAGTGAAGTCAAGCCCTCCCTCCCCTGACAACAACCCATGAAAGAAGACAGAGATTGCCGGCTGGGCTGTGTTTGTAGCAATTTAAACAACACACTCACTTGAATTTTAACTCCAAAGATCGAGGCTGTGATTTTCCACTGGGATGCTGGGGAACGGAGCTGGATGCCTGAAGTCCCATCTTTAAGACTCCCACGCTCTCTGCAAACTCATCATCCAGAATTTTGTATCGAAAATTGGCCCAAAATACTTAGGGACTTCAAGCACAAGGTGTATGATTTCCTATTGAATAGGCTCCCATGTGCTTTTCTCACCAGGAATAGAAAATGGAGAAGACACAGAAACTCAAAATCTTAAAGAGACGGGACATGATTAAAGAATATTTTAAGCTTACACTTTTGATTTGGCAGTGTGTTGACACTATATCAAGAAGACTCCTATTCCATAAAAAGTATAGTATTTATGAAACCTGCAGAAAGTAGTTATGCAGCAAAGTGTATAATTAACACCTGAATTGGGCTGCAAAAACTTAATTTTTGCTAAATAACTTACATTGAGTGGATTTTTAATTTCATACATTCAATGAAAAGACGTAAGCCACCACAAAGAGTGGGAGTTTAAGATTCTTTAAGCAACCATCAGGGTGCAGAGCAGTAGGAATAACCTCACCATGCCAGGTCCCAGCAAGTGTGATTTTGGCCTCGCAGACAATTAGCCTTCCTCCTCTTCCTGAAAAAAAAGTTATTATGATTCTTCCTTCTTTTATGCTAATCCTTTGCCTTTAAGGTCAATGGAGTCATGAAGAAATATGGCAGGGACAGGCGATAGAACACCACGACCAGAGTTTAAAGAGGTGTCTGGTCCAAAAGAGTGGTTGCTACTCCGTGAGTAAGAAAAAGTGTCTCATCGCCAGGCCCTCAGACTGTGTCCTTGGCGTGTTCCCAACACCACCTGGCCTAGAGGGAAATTGAAGCACCAGGAACTTATCTCGAGCTTTGATCCCGACACATTCTCTTGCATTAGCAGCAGATGAACAGATCAGTCATACCTACACTGTGTCAGGCTAGCACTAACACTAATAAAAATCTATACTACTGTGACATAAGGATTCTCAAGGAGATTGGCTTTCACCTATTGAACAAATCCCTTTCTTATTAGCTTAAAGAGTAAGACCCGAAGTTGTGTCTATATCTTCTAGGTGTTCCTGTTGAGAAAACTCAAAGTCAGCAAGGTTGGTGTCTTGTAAAACACAGCCACAGCCTTATCCAGCATCCGTGTAATAATTTCCTGTAGAAATGTGCGTCACTGGTGGTTTTCCTGTACAATTTTTTGTAAGCAGAGTACACTTTACAGTCTGTGATGAACGACAAAAAGTAACTGGCAGGATGCTGCTGCTGTGAGTTCAGACGTGCAGGGGAACAGCCACACCGTTTCTCAGAGTGAATGTTAAAATCAAGGCTCCACTGCAGTGCTCATACCTAGAACATCTCAATGGATTCCGTTAGTGAACGCTGTGATTACTAATCAGCTACAAGGGCATTCTATCCCACGGAATTTGCAGGCTTATACGACTTGTTTTATAGTCATCCAGCTGAAGCTCAGCCTGCCAGAAATGCATTTATGGATAAGTAGTGACAGTTGCCTTGTACATCTATTTAAAAAGCTCAGATATGAGATTTTCAATAAAGGGAACTGATATAAAAATAAATTTAGGCTCTGTGTTTTAATCTCATACACAAAACATGACATGTTTCATTTGGTATTTAGAAGACCAGCTTAACAGAGGAGCACTGACAGTGCAGCAGGGGATTTTTTCAAGGAATGTACATGATGTCTGCCAGCCTATCTCTGATAAGAATCAAGATCAACAGAAGCAAATTCTGATTAACTCTAATGCCAGCCTGCTGTCAGAAAACTCTGCGGTTTGAACCATCTTTCACCATTAAACATCTCCTGCTGAATTTCTTCACTGGTGTCAGAGTGTCACATTGCTGTGCCATCACAACGTTAGGACTGCTGTGCAAAGGCTAACAGGAAAAGGAATAACATACAGCACACTGCACATTCACTTGCAGGGCCTGGATTTCATACTGATTCTCGAGGAAAATGTTATTCTTCCTTTCTCCTTTAACATGGTTTAAAATGGGTGAAAATCATAATTTGAAGTGTCAGAGAGGGACAAGATGTCGTTATTTGTAATTGGTTTTAAAAATCTATTTCTACCCATCTATCTGATGTGATAAGTGATTGATAACCAGCAAAACCACAGAGTCTTCAACATTGAGAAAAGGTGACCATTTACAACATTAATCCTACCTCTCCTCTCATTTCCTCTCCACACTCTGTACCTGTGGGCCACCAGACCCTTGGCCTTACTGTACCAAAACTTAATTCAGGTGCTAACATTAATGGCAATACCTTTGAAATCTGGCAGGACGTGGGTCAAACGAGCTCCATCAGCAGAGCCCCCAAATCACACACACTGAGGATGAGACTTGAGAGGCTGATTTTCTCTCACTTCCAGTCTGATCCTCAGTGCAGGGAGGCCTGGCTGGTGCTCTCTCCAAGTCTGGCAGGTTTGGTGGTTACCTGGATCCATCAGCCACTTGCTCCAGGGCAGGGGTGAGGGAGGGGGGCCAAGCTGCAGCCACACTGAGCTCCCCAACAAAGAAGAGGAGATGCTTTTCCTGCTGGATTTAGGCATGGAGGTCTGGCAGGGTGATTTCTGGACCCTGTGCTGGTCATGGCTCGTGCCCTGCTTGCCTCAGTCAGGATTTCATGGGATGCTTCGGGCTGTGGCTGAGTGGTCACAACTGACTAAGCTGCCTCAGGTCAGCTGAGCCTCACTGACAGGCTGAGAACTTGCTCTTAGCCCATCAGCAAGATGAAGTGAAGCACAGTCCCATAAATTTCTTTCATTAAGGGTTTAAGATAACATGCTTTATCTCGGGTTGTAGGCTAAAAGCACTCACAGGGACATTCACAGTGCTCAGTGTGTTTAAGGTAATTATTTATTGTCAGTAACTTGTCTTTGGGGAGACAAGGGAATGGAAATGGAAGGCTGTCTCCAAAACTATGCTCTGAAGAAAGAGATCAATGCTTTTCCTCTTCACAAGCATCTCACTTTTCTTCCATATTCCTTCTACTGATCTTTAGCTTTTTTCATTTTATTATCAAACTCCTTCCCTTCTCACTTCCCACAGTGTAAGAGCTTTTGACTCACCTTGCATACCCCTTCTCTAGAGAATGTTTTTTACCATCTACTTGCATCTATAGATCCCTTTTTCTTCTGTCACATGTATTATTGTGTGTGGTTTCTGTCTCCTTTGCCTTACTGCTGCCACAGAAAGCAGAGGCTGATGAAGAGGGAACAAAACTTTCCCCACAAACAGCTCCATGATCTGCTAAAAGTTCTGCTGAGCTACTGACAGCAAACTGGAGAGGAACCTCACACAGGAGCAGCAAAACTCTGAAAGCTAGATTTAGGCCTCCTGGTTTACAACCAAGTGTGTGTGGGGTGTTTAATATAGGTACAAACGGGTGGAAGAAGTAATAATATGCTCCTCTCATTTGTGAAAGTTCATAAGAATCTTTGAAATGTCTTTGGGTTCAAATACCTCTACAAGTGCAAAGAATAATACCAAACCCCCTAAAAAATCAGCACCCTTACAGACCACACACACCCAAACTCATTAGATGAAGAAAACCAAGTTTTGAAGCCAAGGGAAGGCAGAATTATTGCTGTCTGTGATACCTGAATCTCACCCCTATGCATGTGCGCTTCATGATGCCGTTGTAATAAGACAGCTTTAACATTTACCACATTTTCTCTACTGAATGTCTGTCTAATTTAGTGCAAACGATGAATCTGAATGGAAGTGCCAGAGCCAGCAAATAAACTGTTTGAACTGCTGCCCTTCTAGTGCACAGGTTGGAATGTGCATCCTTGCTCATGCAACAACCACCTGATGTGTGTGATAACACACTATCCCCATTTTGCAAATGAAGCCTGAGGCAGACAAGTGAAGTGATTTGTCTAATTTCACACAAGAGGTCTGTAGTAGTGCAGGGAATTGAATCTGCATTATCTACATCCTTAATCACTGGATCATGATTCATGGGTTTAAAGAAGCTGTGCTGCTATGAAAAACTGGAATAAGGATTTATTTTGTCATTCTAGTTCAGGGAAGCACTAAGAAATTGTGTTAAAAGTTATTTACTTTGCAATTGATCATGGACTGCATGTAATTCTCAGGGTGTGACCCTGTGGTTAGATGTGCAGAAAATGTGAGCAAATATAGCTGCAAGCAAAGTTTGGGGAGTTTGATTTCAAGTCTTTCAGACTGGAAAATCTGAATACTATCCTGCCATAATTTTTAGGGGAATTATGTCGAAGCATAAATATGAAGAAGGAAATCTAGGTACTAAAACACTTACACAACCTAGAACTAAATATAGAAACTCAACAGAACTGCAAAAGTTTCTGTCTCATGATCTTTAACTATCTGAACTCTTGATTTTCCTACTTCCCACACATTGTTTGTCATCATTTCTTGTGCTATGCTAGCAAAGATAAGTTGTAAGTAGAAGTGAATGAGAAGTTTCATGTCATTTAACCTAATTAATTTGGTCCTTTTGCAAAAATTATTCAGCCAGATTTCTTCAAATGGATTGGAGTGTAAGCACTTCCAGCAAGAATTTTGTTATGTTCAAGTTTCCAATTTGCTTTCCTTATGTATTAGGGAAGGTGAACTTCTTCAATCAATTAAATGTTTGCAGAAAAACGGTCCAGAAATTTCATTACCATTGGTGAACTCCTTTCAAAACAAAAGAGAATACTCAGATACAAATCACTGTCCAGTTCTTTCTGAAAAGCCCTGGTCTTTGTCTTACCTGTCTGTATACCTGAAAGTCTTTAAATACCAGCATTAGAGGTGTGTCTACTATGTGTTCATTGTTTAATTTCCAGTCTTATTTTTCAGACCCTATTCTTGTTCATTTCACCCACAAGTATTTTTTCAAAGCTGGATCAACACACAGTTTTCACATTAAATTTTCAGTTTCTAAAAACAGGTTTGGAATTATGCAAGACATGCCCTGCTTTTGCAGAATGTCACAACAGAAGTTCTTCTTTTAAAGGACTTTGAAAAACGCTCATGATAATAATGCTGCAGCCCTGGAAATCTTCGTACCTCTCTGGCACTGAAGATCCTCACTCTTCCATTTGTGCCATTGCTGAGCACTGATACTGTGTGACTTCCCCTTCACTGCTGTGTGAGGGAGATGAAAACAGAACTAATTTCTTCTGATTTATGAAAGGCTTATTTCACAAATAGGCTTTAGGGAGCACTTTAACGCATACGAAAGTGACTTACGAAAGAGAATAACAAGCTTAATCTATGCTCACAAAAGAAGAAAGTAAACATAACCAGGTTCTGAGCCAGCTCAGAACTTCCAGAAAACTGATGTCTCCAAAGGAAGAGCCATTTGAATCAGCTAGAGAAGAAGACAAGGAGTATCAGGCATTGTGGTGTGCTCTGCTAGCCATCACTTAGGTATTCTTGTAATTTAAGATCAGTGAATATCCTTGAGTCATCTTCAATCATGGCTTCCTTGCCAAGGCCTCAGAATCCTTACCTAATTAGCCACATGGGTAGTACTTTAATTTCAGCTTCATCAGGGACTCTGAGGAAATCTGAAGCTGAGCTTGCTCGTTCTCCTGAATGAAGATGAGCACACACAAAGGTGATCTGAGCGAATGCGAGCACAGCGAAGATTAAACACTTGGGTTACAAATGGGAAGCTCGTCTCCAACTCAACAAGCACAAGATGTAGAAAACATTTCTGTTTCAAAAGAGAATCTACGCAGAAGTAAACCTGCATTACTTTGTGTGAGGAGATAAATTGCACTTTAAAAGCTGCAGACGTGGATAGGCAGATCCCAAAGCACCTGGTGGCTTCCTTGGTCAAGATGTCCCTGCCAGCATCATGAGATAATGCATTAGCACAGCACAGCAGGAAAACACAGCCTGTGTTAGCTGATTCATTCAGCAGGAGCACTGATCAAGCAGAGTCATGTGTACTTTTGTTTTGCTTTATATGGGAAGCAATGATAGCATGTGAAAAAATGATAGCCTTTATAATGATTTTTTTTTTTTATTAAAAAAACAAGAAAATAAAGGAGAAAATAAAGGTCAGAGAAAAAGGACTGACAGCAGATCCACATAAGGATGATGCTGTCACAGAGTAGGTATATAAGCAGCAGACAGGCAATGCAATCCCTTTCCTTCAGTATGCAAAAGTGCATCATTTTGGCAATTCTAAAGGAGGCTAACAGGAAGTCATCCTTCCACCAGACAGTTTGTCACCAACAAATTCACTTAGCTTAATTATATTTTGACTCTTAATCATGTTCCATGAAGCAGGTAGCATTCCTCTTTTTCAATGGAGAATTCATATGCCATTTACAAAGAATAAGTCTACGAAACGCACAGTTTCCCCCACACTTTTAACAATCATATTCCACTTCATACTAAATTCACGACAGTAATCCAAAATCTTTCATTTCTCTCTCTAGCTGACGCTCTGCAGGACCTAGCAGCTATGTCAGAAGCAAACCCATGAAATCTGCTGAGGTGAATTGCAATGTTCTGCAGTTATCTGTAATGATATTAAAAATGCTGTGGCATTCTAAAACATCTTTTAGTGCAAATAAATTCAATTCATTATCATTCCTCCTCATATATACTAGCAAGTACTAGCAATCCAACTTCACAGAACAGCCCAGAAGTTTGTGGTGGAAAAAGTTTGGGAAGCTTTTTGTTAGAGTTAGGTGTACATGCCTCTAAGATTAATGGAAAATATGACATCATTCCCTATATAGCTAGGAAAATTATAGTAAGGTATTAAAAATAAAAAATAGGACAAGAGTTACCATAGTGAAGAATAACAGCATCAGATTTTTCACATTTTTCAAAAGCTGCTCTAAGAGTGCATGGTCAAAGTCATCACATATGTGGACACAAAATTTTTCACATTACTATGCAGGAAATAGCAAAAATCACTGTAGGAAGCAGAATGGTAGTGGCAGATATTTGCTATCAGCACAGTGCCGTGGTCCAGCTCTAGAGAGGCTGGACACCCATGCAGGCTCCTGTCTTCCCAGCACAAAGCCTGAGATGAAGCCTTGCACTTTAAAAGGTGATTTTCTCTCACTTTCTGTGTTTAACTGAAGCAAGCCCTATAATATTTACCAACTTATTGCTGTAATTGTTTCTTGAATAAAGATCCCTGTGATGAAGACAAAGTAAAACTCTACAGGCTCTGAAGCATCAAGAAAATGAGTGTTCCTACGTTCACTAGCATTTGTGTCTTTTTGGCTGAGTCCATCTTTTTCTTGGTATTTCAAGGAAAACTAAACTCTGAAAATTGCGCCGTGGCTCTTGGCTTTTCACCAGTTTAAAAAACAAAGCCATTCAAATGTCACCAGCACTTTACTACAACAGACTTGCATAAATATATCTCAATCCCTACCCACTCACACTCTTAAAATTCAAAATAAGTTGTCATAAGGTTCTGGAACAGGGTTTGAACTGGGAAAAAGTGAGTGATGTTGCAGCACTGCTCCTTTTTGTCTGTCAGTTCCTGTATACCTGATGTCTGCAGTCTGGGGAGCATGGGGGTGTTTCTAGCTGTCTCTTTACCTTGTGGGAGAGATGCTCCCTCCCTGCAGAGGGGAAGGGCTGAGCTGGAGGACTGATGGGGAGAGCAGGGTAACAGCTGAAATTAGCTAGAATTAGCTAGAATGTTATAAAAAGCAACAGAGGCCTTGTAAAATGAAGATATGATGAGATGAAAGAGAAGCAGCTGGGGACAGTTTCATATCTTAGAAAACAAATCCTGTTTTCATGTCTTAGCCACAGCTTGTCACCTGAACACACATATCATGGTCTTGATTGTTTTTGTTTACTGCCTTTCAGCTGCCCTTTATCTCTTCCCTGGGCAAAGACTTTGGGTCTCAGCTTGGCTACAGCTGAGCAAGACTCTCTAACACCCGTAGAAAATAGATTTATACTTGGTGAGGATCTGGCTTCCTACCTTGTCACTGAAACAGGAACAAGAGCTATAGCTTTTAAAAGGACCACTTATTACTGACAGTGAAGCAGCCAGAGTGACCGGAGCAGTTGAAAATTGGTGTCTCAGAAAAGCAATCTGGGGATTTCCAGGCATTCTTTTTAGTGCTATATTTGTGCCAAATGAGGATTCAAAATGCAATTGAGAAAGCTCTTCTAAGGCATGTTCAGGTGTCTCTCAACAGAAAGACATTAGCCGAAGAAAGGAAAAACTGCAGAAAACAGTCAAATCGCTTAAGAAAATTGAGCAGTCAGAAAGTCCATTAAAGCCCACAGCGTTCTGGTGTGCAGCAGAAACTGCTGGCTGAAATGGAGCAGAAATCTTCCCACAGCAATTCTCTGGGCAATGCAAATACAGCTTTCAGCTTCGGAGCACATCTTGCTGGAGAAGAACACTGTGTCCTGTTTGTTCATGACCGGCTGTCCGTCGCCTTCGTCCCCGCTCCACCAACCCAGGAGGCAGGGATCAGTCACTGGTACCACAGACCCAGTGCCTGCATAAACCTCCAGGCAATATGCAGCAGGTTTTTGAGAACCAAGATGATCAGGAGCAGCAGGGGAGGTGCAGAGGGCAGGGTAAGAGCAACCACAGCAAGGCTGTCATGGGGCAACCAGGAACCAGAACCTGTTCTGTACAATGTGTCGGGAAAAGTTAGGGTAAGAAAATGTCCAGAACCGGGGTTGACAATTTGGGTGTTTCTTCAACAACAAAATGATGTCAAACTGGACATGTCTACTAGGGGTCAAAGGGAGATGCTGAGGAATGGCTTGTCTGACTAGGAAGCAAGCCAGACCAGGAGGAAAGGAGAAAGCCCCAAGGTCACTGAAATGGCAGAGAACCATGGCCATTAACAGCAGGGCAAAAAAACCATGATAAAACCATAACACTTTCCTGAGAGGAATATGGAGAGAATGAACACAGGCATTGGCATAAAGTCTTTTGCAGTTTTCCCAAACTTACTGTTCATTCCACCACAATGTAATACACTCATATCAGATCGAAACCAACCTTTTGATGCTTTCTAGTCTCCTCTAAACCTGAAATTGCAAGAGAAAATGTATCTTCCTCTGCAGTGCCTTTAGATTTTTTTTCTTTCTCCTCATCAAAATCCCAAGTCTTTTTAGTCTTGGGAAATGTGCCTTGTATTTCATTCTCACTGAGTGCCGAGCAGGTTGCAACAGATAAATATTCTTATGGTATCAATGACTAAATCCTTCTTCTGTAAAACGTAACCATGCTGCTAAGATGTGTGAAGAGAAACCCACTTCCAGTAACTCTCTGCTGATTTGTCTCCAACAGAGGATGTTGTCTCTTCTCTCTTTCCTGTGAAGGAAGCCTGTGTAATTCTACAAACACATCTTCCATATTTTACAGATTTTGGGAGAGTGGGTGGGTCAGCCAGTGAAGTAGCATGGTAAAGGATTGAGGGAGAGGAGAAAGGAACTCATCTGCTTTTTTCCTCCTTGTCTCAGTCTGTCCAGGATAGTCTGGGAACCCTTTTGTGAAGAGGACCATAAGTTGTGACCTCACTATGCTCCACTGTGCCTCTTTCAGGTCAATTCAAGCTTATCAAGATCTTGTCATTTACAACCTTCTGACTGCGGATTTTTTGTACCTTATGAGGTTGCAAAAGTGTTATGGAATTGCACAGATGGAGAAAAAGCAACAGAAGGCTAAAATAGCTTGTATAAAAGTCATATGGACACAGCATTTCTAAGTATACTACTTTGTTAGGGTAGTGAGGGTCTTAGCATGCAAGTAACAGAAGGGCAGCTTTTAGTAAACACCAAAAAAAAAAAGAGAAAAAATAGTCTGAGACAGACAGCTTAACTGTTTTCTGCAGGGCTAAGCCTGGGGAATAAAAAGAAGTATAAAAACCCAATAACCTTTCCCATTGGGGTCAAGTGGTGGTTAAAGTGGTGTCTGGACAATCTTTTCTTCCATCCCCTGCCTGCTTTTCAGCTGATTCATAATATCACAAATATCAGCCCACATCTCCCCAATATACCTTGTGGCAATAGAAAAGCCTGCAGCATAGTAATTGCGTTATCCAAGCATACAAGAATATTTTTTCCCCCCTCAAGTATTCTGTATTTTTTAAAATATATTCTTCCACTTTCTAAGGAAGAACTATTTATAAAATATGTCTCTCTGGAAAGAATACCGGTAACAATAATTTCACATGGCAAGCTTGACACACCAAACAAAGCAATGCTCTGAGTTGCCCTTAGCAAAATTTTGACCGTCTACTAATTATATTTTAAAAAGCTGAATGATAAAAAAAACCACAAAACAAACAAACAAAAATATTAAAAAAGACCTGTGGCTAAGTTACCTCTGCACAAAGAATATCATGGTGGCACCATGGCAGGATGGGTGAAATGTGAGCCGTCTGCGATATTGCTGAGCCAGAGGCAGTCCAGCTAATGCAGGTGGTTATTGTGTGCTTAACTGGGGGAGGCTGAAGGAAGAGGAGCTGGAGGAGCCTGTTGGAGCTGAAGATGGATATGGTTTTTGGAGTCTGTTCTTACAGTCCTTGCCTAGATGACCTCTGTCAGCCTTTTTATTGGTTTAGGTGACAAAAAATGGCAATATGAAGTACCATAAGGGAGGTTGTGTAAAGTGCTGAGGCAGAAGAAAGGGAGAAGAAAGGAGTCAAGTGAAGAAATTGGAGGAAGAGAATTAGGATTACTGATATTTTGTCCCTCTAAACAGCAATCTGTCATGAAGAGATCCATGCCTTTCCTTGTGATTACAGGAGAGCTCTACTTAATTTACTGTCTGCCATTCAAGCTTTAATAAAGGCCAGGCTCAATCAGCTTTGCGTGTGTTTCTGAGATGTGTCTGGATAATATTTGTCCAACCTAGATATTTGTCTGCCCCCCAAGCCAGATCAGCTGATGGAATAGCAGATTCTTGGATCTTTGGCTTGTGTCTACCAGTTTAGCCTTGATTCAGGACACACCAACAAGAATTTTGATAGCTCATCTCCAGCCATCTGCTCCACACCTTGCTGCCACAGAGACACTAGAGGAGTTGCCAAGTCAAGAAAATGAAACCATACCTTCCTAAGGTATGGTGTTATGGAATATATCGGTTTTTCTCTAATAAGTAAATCAACATTAGAAAGAACATCTGCACCATCCCCTGTGTCTGATCCTCTCATAGCAAAACCACCAGTGTCCGCTTTTTGATCCTTAAACAGCAAAAATGAAAATCCAGCCTCTGTAATCTTCAAATGAGCCAGTTGGTAGGATGCAAATGCAAAGAATGAGATGTCTTGCCATTGGCTGTAATCTAAATCTAAAGACACTAAGCCCACAGAGATACATTAAAGTCAGAGAGCCCGCCAGGAAGGCAGATGGCAAAATAAACAATTCAGAAAAAGAAAAAAAGGCACTAAACCCCTTGCTGGCACTTAATAGTAACATGGGTAGGACAAATCTCACCAGGGTAGGGAATGTTAACAGCCTGTTTGTGACAAAATGAAATAAAATTATTTGAATTGGCACTTCACCTCATAAGTCTGACCAATTCCTCTATTACTGTTTTGACCTGGGACTTCAGGCTTTGCCGGGATGCTGAAAGCTGCTTGCATTAAGGAGGAGGTATATGATGGAGCCCAGCATCCCTGACACACTTCACTTTCTGCAGAGTCCTATTTCCTGGCAGGCAGGGGGACTCACCTGACAGAGCACAGTCTTTGTTCACGGCTCCCAGCCCATTTCTGCCGGCTCTGTCTGCAGCTGCTCTCCCTGGGAGCGTGCAGTGCTGAGCCTCTCCAGGGTTTCATTGCTGCACCTCCCCCAGCTTTTTTTAGGGGTAGTTTCCTGTCTTTCTTTTCCTAATTATCCATCAATCAAAGTTTTAGACTCTGTTTTGTATGTCAAATCCCAGGAAAATCTGCAGCTCGATATATCCTGTGTTTCAGGTCCTGCCCGGTGTGTCAGCTACTGTGCCATTGAAAAGGAACTGAATCACCACCTCCATGAATTCAGAAATACGGCTGCTGTGCAGAGCCCCCATCCATTCCCTTTCTAAGGTTATGTGGGCACATGTTACAGAACATGCTGCTCTCAGCAGGACTCAGATCTCTCTGATCTGAGGCTGGGGTTGCTCAGGCCTCCATTTGAACCCTCAAGCTGGCAGGTGTCAGCAGGTATCTCACCTCCTGTGATTTAGGTGCACTTTCCTAGGAGCTGGTCCTCCCAGTGAGAGACAGCTCTGTCCCTGGAGCACTGTAGAGGAACAGGCATAAAGGGAAAAGTGCTTCCCTGATGTATTTAACTCAACCAGTCACCCTTCATGTGCTCACCACAGCCAGAGACCTGCTGTGCCCAGTGAGGAGAGGGAGAAAAGCCTCCTTGCACTGTCCATACTTTGTATATCTCACAAAAAGAAGTTTTGCTTGGTTTTGTTCTTCTAGTTTTAAACAACCCTTCAAAAAAAAGCCAGCAATTACAAAACAAAAGCCCCCTCCAGAGAGCGATCCAGAAAGATCATTTCAGACTGAGATTAAATTCCATTTCTTTGTTTCTGTCCCTAAAATCTTCTTGCTGCCACACAGGTAATTGCAAAAATAAGCTCCACCAGCTGAGCTGATCCAAGAAGGCAGAAACACAGATACCTCTTCAACCTCTGACATTTGCCTAAATAACTCTAGTGTCCTTTACTTGTATTGCAGTGACCTCTAGGAGCCTGCTCCAAGTCCATTGTCTTCATTGTCCCTTGCTGATTTAGCCCAGACTTCCAGAAAGTTTTCTAAGCCTGGAAGGATGAGTATAGTACAGATGAAAAAAACCCAAAAAAACACCAGTGTGCTGATGAGAAACAGAATAGCCTAAAGCCTTCCATCTCAATGCTGCTGATGTCTGCATGGTTAAAAATGAACTACCTAGGGCTATACGAACCCCTGGTGTTAGCCTGAACAATGCATTCACATCCATTTACCTGAAATCTAAATTTGGTTTATTGCATTTCATAACCACACGGAAGATGACAGCATCCCTTTAATGCTGAATCAGAGCAAAAAGTTTCCAATTTTTATGCATATCAGCACAAAAGAAACCACTTACACTTACCCAGGAGTACTGTAGATCCATATCAGTTAGGGAATATGTAAGATGTGGCTGATGAGAAGAGCAAGTACAGTTTTCCCATTCTTCTATTTTTGAAATTAAGAAGTCACAAGGACAGAGCTGGTTGTCAGGAAACGGCTTCCAGTCACTCCACAAGTGAAATTCTGTTTCGGAATGAATTGAAATAGTTCCTAAGTTATTAAGTCTGGAAGTGTATGAGCGGCCCAGAGACGCAGAAATAAAATCCGCCCTGGTCTCAGTCTCTTCTTTTCTCTTCGCACTGTCTTTCCATGTCTTTTTTTCCTGAGGTTTTGTCAGCTTCATGCAAGAAGTTAGTGCTTCTTCATCCTCTTCAGAGAGATAAGCATCTTCTAAGGTATCTTTAAAAATGCAAATACTTGTTAGAATGTGTTACAATTCATAGAGAACACAGCACAATTTTTTTAAAAATTTTTTTGTAGTCTTTCACTCTGTATAATGAAAAAGCCAAGGACTCCATAAAAAAAAGGCCATTAAAAATACAAAAACAAAAGACTCCTCCCACAAACAAACAAACAAACAAAAAAAATCCCCAACAAAACCAAAACCAAGTAATTGTGATAATTAGTGAGATGGAATGGATTTTGTACTGGGTCAGACATCTGAGCCAGAAGTGAGATTTATTCTCCATTTGGCATATTTGTCTTGTTCCCTCAAAAGTGTGGAAAATTTTACTAGTTCTGCCCGTGAAGAGTTGCTAGCTGAGTGTCATATTGCTGATAGTTGCAGAGAGCAGGAGTTGAGCTGGAAAAGTTCAGGAAGCTTTCAGGATTATTGCTCTCCCACTCCTTGTATGTATGTTGTAGTTACAAAGTAGTTGCTGAAATCCCTATTTCCTCATGTGTTTCATCACAAGCAGTGATTTGGCTGGAGCAGGAGTTCATCAGATAGTTTAAATTTGTTTTGCTAATTCTGGTTTATAAATAATCATATAAATAAATGCACAGTACAACAAATGCACGCACTGTTAAAATAATGTTGGCAAAACAAATTCAGAGGAAGAACTGTTGCACAGTCAGATCAGTGATCTGTAGGAGACTCCAGAAAATCAGATGAGGCCAGAATCAGTTCAGAATTCCTGGGTTTTATGGCCCTTGGCACTCAGGTATGATGAGAGACTGACTTATCATAACTCAAGACCTTCCTGCACTCACAGACGCCACAGACTCAATGGATTAACACTGCAAGTTATCTTCCTGTTCGTGAATTTTGCTTCTCTGACCCAAAATGTAATGCAAAACTAGGAAAACCGAAGTGTCCCCAGCACGGGGGCTCCGCTGTTATACAATTCAATTTATTTAGAATCCCCACTTGCGAGATGCACTGTTACAAAACTGCAGCCAGTGTGACAGGAAACAGGTTTTCACACGATGAGGAAGTCAGGGCTGGAGTGGTATCACGCTAACATCTCAGCTGGGGGTTGAAAATCGTGGGTGGTGAATGACAGAGCAGGACAGGATTGTTTACAGTTATGTTCAATCCAGTGTCATTTGCCAAATGTTGGAAAGAATGCTGATGTGATGCTGTACTCACTGAGGGGGACCAGAACGTGCTTGACATCTTCCAAGCTTTGTGTAGTTGTTTTCTTTGTTCGGACCAATTTCTGCAATCGCTTTAGTGTTCCCCTGGACTCTGCTTTATTGTCTGGTTCTATACCCTGACAAAAAAAAATTTAAAAAAACCAAAAAAACAACCAATCAAACAAACGAAGACATTAAAATTATTCAAACCGTACAAATGAAAATTAAGGGTAACATGGTGTTTATTTTGGGAATGACAATGTGTCAGATTCAAAGAACTGATCATTGACACAATGCTTTAAAAGTTAGGCTCTTCCTTGCTTTGGACTAATAGGTAAAAAAAAAGAAAAAGGCAACTCACAAGAGACATCAAACTTAGGCCAGTGTTCATATTGCTGTTTATTTATTACTTTTCTGGAACACCCCAGCATTACTGAATACTTAATTCCAGATTTGTTCCAGAAAACATTTAAATATCTGCATTCACTACATAATCTAGAAGCTTTTTAAGTGTGCAGCAGAAATCCCAGATGTGGAGAGTTCTGCATTTCAGTGTGTATGGGAGTGTATTCTGGAGTACTGGAGTCTTTCTTTTTTCAAGACCTTGTTTCATGTCCTGGATTAAATGACAACAATGTAAATGACAATTCAAATCTGTTACTGTACACACCAGCAATGTCCTACTGAGAAACTCCAGGTTTAGATTTTACAGTCTCCTAGAGCAGGAACTTGATGAACATGCAGCTATCTCACATATGTCCACTTATGTCAAACCAGTTCCTATCTTGAAAATCACAAACATTAAAGTTCTCTTCCAGCCTCTGAACCTCTCTGTGAGCTTCAGAGATAAATTGCATACTCTGACAGCAAATAACTTCTATTCCATAGCCATATGCACTGTTTCATGTAGGATATCTGCTTTTCATTGAAAAAAACCAAAGAAAAACGAAATTAGAAATGAATAAGGCTGTAACTCACCAATGGCTACTTTTTGGAACAATACTCTCTGGCTCCCCTCTATATTCAGCTGTTTGCTTTCAAACCTTGAAATTATTTGCACAACCACATCATCCTTCTTCAGCTATAAATTGGCATGAAGATTTAATAGCCTACAGAATCTGCTATATCCTCCTCATTTACGAACAATGCACTAACACAATATTAGAAACTGTCTTGATCCAAGCAGGACCTGGTGAAATAAACATATACCACATTCCCTAAATTACACACAAAAAATCTGGAACTGTTTTATCCTTTCAGGCACTGTTATGATACAATACTCATAGTTATGTAAAACATTATTATTATTAGTAGTAGTAGTAGTAGTAGTCTGTGTCTAGCTAAACCTTTCAGGGCTTCCTTCATGGGTGATATAAATCACACTGATGCTGATGGAGCCTATGCTGAGTTCTTTCCTTAAGGATAGGACCTTAGGAGCCCTCCTTTTTTAATTGCAATAATGCAAAAGTTCCCACAGTGGA
Source organism: Pardalotus punctatus (assembly GCA_013400915.1). NCBI lineage: Eukaryota > Metazoa > Chordata > Aves > Passeriformes > Pardalotidae > Pardalotus > Pardalotus punctatus. The sequence goes on from VZTX01016851.1 coordinate 85,690, forward strand.
TAACACTTGGGTTTAGACACCCTCCATCTCAGCAGCGTGGCACATTCCTTGAAATCTGCAGTGTCCTGGAAACTGGGAATCAACCACAGGAACAGAGCAGGAAGCTGGAGAGTTGACACCTTTTATGTCTCCGGTGTCTCTTGTAAGTCACGGCTTCAGGAGTGTCTTAGTTTTTAAATGAATTTCACAGCTATCCCTGCAAGCTGCATTTCTATCTCAAAGTGCCACAAAAATTAAAACAAGAGGCACTTTCCAGAAGTGCAGCTGATGAGCTCCAGCAACTGGTTGGTGTCCAACAGAAAGGATGTGAACACAGGTGGACCTCCCGTAAGACACAGTGTGGACATCAGCTCACCAGCACCAACTGTTCCGCTGTGCTTTTTCTGCCCTTCTTCTCTGTGTAGATTTATTTCTTCTTCTAAATTCAAGATAGAAGGAATGCATTTTTACCTTAGCTAAAGAGAGAAACTGAGGTGTAATTTTTCAGTCTCTCATTGTGAGATGTCTTTGCAAAATAAATCACAGTGGTTTAAAATGCTAATATTGCTCTCATATTAAATCTCTTGTAGCAATAATAATTTGTTCACTTGTAAATAACAACACAAAAGCAACATGATGACTTTGATTTATGATCTGGGATTTCCATCATGGAGACATCAAGATAAATGGAAGATAATCTATTCAGATAATTTCATTAATGGCAAACCCTAATCCTCTTTTCCTTAAAAGCACTCATTTCATAGAGTCTATTGTTAGAAAAAAGTCATAAGTGCTTAAATAATAAATGCCGTAACACCCTTTCATGTAGAAAAAAGCTCATGCACTATCAGCTGGTTGTGAGACAGCTTTTAAATTTATGGTATCTTATTTTGGCTTACCTAAGCATTCAAATCTGGGATTTTATCTGCCTCTCCAAACATTCTTTGATGTAGAAACGAGACAGTCAGAACTGTGCTTTCCCCCAATCTATAAGCAAAGCTATCTATAAGGAAATAATTCCCAAATGACCAAGAACCAAGAATATTATTGATTTCCCTACTTAATGGGTTTTAGTGATGAAAAATCATGTCACATCACAAATCAAAATGAATTGTGTAAAAACATAAATCACAGGCTACCCTTTAGTTGCAAATAATTTGCATGAAGTATGCAGGAATACTTAAGCACAAAAACCACACATTTTAAAAATGCACTTCTAAAATGCATTACAGGAGAAAGACCTAAATTGTGTCTGATAAACAGTTTCCAGTTTATCCGAAGGTATTTTAAATACCTCAGAAATCTTTGCACAGTGAGTTTTTATGAGGATTAACCTGGTGACAGAAATACAGCAATTTGGAAGCTAAGTGTAAAACACTGCTGGTCAGATTCCAGCAATCTCAGTCCTGTTGAGCACTCTCTTTCCTGGGTGTAACTGCATTAATTTCAATAAAACCACTTGCACAGCATGTCACTTCTCAGCATAAAGAATTTAGTCATGGCACAGTCTAATCTCTGTGATTTTTCTTCAACTGCTTTGCCTTTCCCAAAGAAGTGCAATGATTTAATCATGATTACTAATGCACTTAAATTCAGAGTACAGTGTAATAGTGAGAAAACAAAAATTAGTGTATGTTTACTGTGTCCACAGTGCTAATTGCTATGGTAGCATAAAAACTTCTGGAAAGTTTCAGTAATAACCTGGCTGCACATAACGAATATTAAAATAGTATATGATAGACAACTTTTTGCTCTGCTTAAAAGAGTTCTGTAAAATGCACCAAATTTAGATAAATTTTCTGTTAAAAAATGTCAGTAAAGCCACAGTCAACCACTGCATAGAGAAGAGCTGTCCAAACTTCTTTCATGGGCTCCTGCCCATATATATCTGACCTTTAAATATTCCCATTATTTTGGTCTGGTACTCCAACTAGTTAAAAATGAGTGCAGAGTCAGACTAAGCACACTAAGATTATAGCCAGATTTTGTCTTGGGAATCACAGAGCAATAATACAATATTCTATAAATGATAAAGAAATATCATGATTAATAGCAGAGCAATAATAAGGTATTCTGCAAAAGACAAAGAGATATCATGATTAATAACATGGATATGGATAAAGATCTTTCAGGTTTTGGAGAAGGAACATACCACATAGGAAATTCTACTAAAAAAGCCTGCTCTTCCCAGCTGTTGGTGAAAAAAATGAAGAATTTTCATGGCAACTCACCATTTCACTGTTACCAGGCACACCTGGATTGTGAACTCGTGGTGGGATCCATTGCTCATAGTTTATCACCTAGATAGTAAGAAAAGTAAAATTAAAAAAAGTACAATTTATGTAAGATGGATAAGCATTATTACCGCCATGTAAGTGAATATTGATGAGAGCTTGGCAGGTTTTCAACCTGATACTGTGGGGATATGAAAGTAAAAGACTGGCATGCATGAACTGACACCCACTGAAATAATTTTAACATTGAGCTGTCTCGATTTCCTCAGTTATCTGGGGCTCAGTAATGTCTTGGAGACATTAAGTGGTTAAGTAAGTGGTGCCATGCATTATCGCATGGGATCCTTGGATCTCATCCTAGATCTTGGCTTTCCTTGCTCAATGAGAAGGAAATCCAGAGACTTCCCTCAGCAGCGAACCCCCAGCTGAGGAGCCTCACTTATGCAGTTATAAAAAGGGTCTTGCTTCATTCACCTCATTTTTCCTGGGATGTTGAGCGCCGGGGGTGTGAGTTTGAACTGGATTAACGATGTGGAGAAAATGGAACGATCCTCAGAAGTCAGACAATACTGCTCACACTTTCATCATCTGCCCATAAGGCATTTCTTGGTCACGGTGGCCTCAGGAGAGGAACACCATGGGAATGAACTTTCCCTGGGGCATTTCAACTGTTGCAGTCCCTGGTGGGCAAGGCTGACAGTGCCTACAGCTTATCAGGAAAGTAATGAACACTGGCCTTTTTTCTTCATGAATATGAATAGCACGTTGAAGGCTGAATGCAACCTAAGAATTTACGTGAGAAATGAGGCATGAAACATTTTTGAAAATGTATTAGCCCAAAGACTGCATTACTTGATATTTTATGTCCTTCCCAATATGCTACAAAGGCTTCGAGCCATCAAGGGAGCCCTGCTAGAACTGAGTAAATAAGAACAAAGGTATGAAAAATAAATGCAGAATGTAAAGGTCCTTTTTATGGTAAGGTACAATTATTGCAGTGCTCATGCTATATCCCTCAACCTGGACTTCTGTTTCAAGCTCCATTTTCCAGCACTTACAGAATGAATGGAATGAATGAATGTCAATTTAGGACATGGAGAAGGATTAAAGCTTTTGTGAAGCACTCAGGGAAACTTATTTTTTGCTTTCTCTTTTTTATTTCTTTACTTTTTTTTTTTTTTCTTTCTTCAACATAAGGAAAAAAATAATCTAACGTGTTCATCTATGCTATCTACTCCTGCTGGTAAATTTGCCTCTTCCACATCTCATAGAATCACAAGCTCCCCCAGACCAGCTGAGGCAGGAATGCATTTTTGGGGATTGTCCAGTCTAACTCCCTGCTCAGAACAGCTCACCAGAGCAAGTTGCAGAGGTCCCTATCCTGACAGGAGTATCTCCAAAGATGAACTTCTCATACCCTCTCTAGGAAGCTTTGTAAGTGTCTGACTGCCTGTTATGCTAGAAAAGTGGGGTTTTATATGTTAAGGGAAATTTCCTGTATCTCAGCTTGTGCCCATTGCTCCATCACATTCCTGGGAGTAGCAGCCTGTAGTTCCCTGGGCTTTTTGGGACAGCCCAGCTGTGTGAGCTATCCCACCCAGGCCTGTGATCCTCAGGCTGCACTTGTGCAGCTGCATGCAGACTTCTGATTCCTCCTGTCTGTTCCCCGTGCTGTGTGCATCAGCAGACGGGCACTTCATGAGGACACTCATTTGTGCTGATTTTGCAGAAAAAGTGTGAGAGCTTCCCCCACAATGCTGTCCTCTCAGCATTTCCCTGTTTGTGCGCATAACGTAGTGCAGCAAATGAATTCAGGTATAATCAGACTATTTTGGAAGATAAAAAGAGAATTATAGCAACGCTATGTTGATGATAGTGAAGATGAGAGGTAACAATCACTAAAATTCAAAATAATGTAATTAAACCTGAATTTTTTAAAAAGCACGTGCAATAGGTCTTGAATTGATACTGAAGTTTGGAGGGGACCAAGTCTCTACAGTTCATCATTCATGCACCCCAAAAAAGCATCTTCAAATGCTTTGAGTAGTCAAAAATAGAACTTTGCTTCTAAAATGGGGCAAATGATTAATGGGAAAAAGTTTTAAGGGGTTTTATGGAAACTTAAAGCAAATATAGGCCTTATTCCCTCTTTCCCTCCATAGTCTATCATGTCTGAGGAATGACCTCTGAGATTTTAACCAGGAGCCAGTCCTAAAGCTGCCATGTCAGGATACTGGCAGAGCCAGAGTTCCCTCACAGTAAGGGAAGAACGACTGCAGGAAATCGAAGAGTAATCTTTCTCCACAATACTTAGAAAATGAGAGGAAGAAATCAGAGAAAGAGAATGAGAGATGCAAAAGAAAAAGAGTTATTTTCTCCTTTCCTTCCTCCTCAGCTACTCTTTTGGCAGGTGGGAGAGGAGATAGTCACGGGAACAAACTAACAATGCAGAGACAGATAAAACCCTGAGGGAAAGCAAGAGAAACCTGGGACACACTGACTTTCAAGACACCGGATTCCAATACGGTTGTCTGTCCCCCGATATGCAGATCATTTTACTCTTTTTTTTTAACCCAGATCTCGTCTTTGACCTTCAGTGGAGCTGAGCACTGTCTAAACATTGGGTCTTCACAGTCCTCTGTCTTATCTCAGATGCCTTCAGGGTGATGAATGTACATTTTTTTCTTGGTTTTAACCTAAACATCCAAAAGGACTCCTGACATTGTATAGAAACAACAGAGGAAACTCAGCTCGGAGCCTTTTCTAAAGTTTAATGCTCACCCTGAATTTAAAACTTTACAGCAAAGGACAATTTAAAAGATTTTCAGCTTCTAAATAATTTTATTGTATGAATTCCTCATTTAGAACACACACATCTAGACAGGCATGTTACACATTTTTAGTCCCAGACTGTGTAAACTGTTGTGTCCTGTGAAATCAGCAGAGCTAAGCTGGTTTGCCACAGATGGGAAGTGAAGTAACACATGACCAGAGAGAGCACTGGACTGGAAGTGATGTAAAACCCAAACACCAATCATTCCGATTCCAGAGCTACAAGTCTTTCTCCTCACCTCTGCTGATCACCAGCTGTTCACCTGCTTTTATGTTTTTGTTATGATTACATTAACCCAAGGGTAGGAATTCATTAATTGCTCATGCCAGTGGGATGACTAATACTGTACTAGGAAGAGGAGATATGGTATAAATATTTTATAGAAATATAGGTTTATAGAAATTCAGAAAGCATTAGGATACATATGCCAATATGGATCATGCAAGACAGATCTAAACACTTAGTATAGATCTTGCCAGACACAGTTCTAGCACATCAATTTAGCAGAAATGTATTCACTCAGGGAAGGAAAAGGTTTTCTAGGCAATGAAATCCATATGGGCTGCATAAATAATATCATGAACAACTTTGTTAGTCACCAGAGTCTTCTTTTAAACTCAGCTTCTAAAATACAGAGGCATACTGAGTATGAAGTTTAGGCTAGGCAAGTGCTGAATGGAAACAAGAAATGAAATTGTACTTGAATGAAATTTTAGATTCTGAAAAAAAGAGCAGTTGTTTCACCTGACATGTTGTTTCTTCTATCTTCTTTCCTTGCAGCAAATGTATTCCATCAGCAATAATATTATCTTCTGTGAATTATGACCAGAAAAGAGAAAACATGCTTTAAAATGTCCTGCTTTATGTTTTTATGAGGAATATCATTTGAATTGCACTTGATGTTTTGAGCTGACATTTTGACTCTCTGAAGTTAATCTTATGTCATTTAAGCATGCATTTTATCTTAAACTGCTTTGAAGTGAGACTGCAGAACAAATTGGCAAACTGACTCACAGAAAGAAAACTCATTCATGCTCATTTCTTCTTCTGTACTTAGTCATCAGTTTACTATCCCAGAACCCCACTGAGACCTTCCTCTTGCCCTGCTAATTTACAGCAGCAAAGTCTGGAATAGTCTTATAAAAAATGAAGGGCAAAAATGATCTTTTCTACTGAGATCTGTTTAGTTTAGATTAGATTAGAAATTGTTTTCAAAGGATGAATGTCATCCCATCTCTTGCAATAAATGAATGTTTGCATGGGAAGAGTATTAACCTTCACTGCAACAATGAGCAATAATAGGTAAAAAAATCTGAAAAATTATTTTAAGCAAGGCTGCTTTGAAAGATGTACTCTTACTCCCAATCTTAAGGCAAAGCATCCACTGTTAACTGTAGGACAGCCCTAGTGCTTAGGTTCCATCAGAACAGGTATCAGGATCACTCAGATATTTTACAGGGAGAAAAAAAAATACCATGAAGAAAAATATCTGCTAATCACACCACATTTTCTAAAGTCACTAGAAAACAGCAGGATTGTGTTGGGTTTTTTTTTTCTCATTAATCCTAATTTGGCATCCTTATTGCTTCTGTGGAATACCTTACAGCATCAGTAGTTCTCCTGTTTACAAAAAGGACAGCTTACTGAACCTACAGATTCACAAAAACCAACTGTAGGCAGGTGAGACTGATTGCATTGTATTCCCTACAATTAACAGGAAAAGAAGGAGTAATTCAGGGAATCATTCTGAGTGACTTAGATTCATTAGTCATCACATGGAAAATTGTCTGAATGTGATCATTAAAATTTGTATTCAAAGAAGCACATAAGATCCTTGTCCAGATTTGAGGTTGTCTTAAGCACCTACAAATCTCCCTGAAGGAACGGAGGGCCTGGTGTGAGCCAGTCTGGTTGTTTATTTTATTCTGTAGCTAACTGGACTTCCAGGAGCACTGTAACTCATGTTAAGCAGGGTTTATACAACACCAGATTAACATAACTGGGCTCTATCTGGGCCTCAGGACAACTTGTTTTCATCTCCTGCAGGCATCTCTGCACACTGCAGCCCTGGGATCTGGAAGTTAAATCTTGCGGTGTTCAGCCCATTGCCCCAAAGTCCTCTTAGAGCCCAATCCAAAATGCTATTATTGAGTAGCTGTTTGCAGATGAGTCACAAAAAACTGCGGGGCATCACATAATGTCCTTAACCTGAAAGACTACATACAGTGACACTGCTTTTGGCGTACTATTGTTCAAACCCAAATTAAAACAGCAAGTTATTAAAGCAAACCTTAGTGGTCCCCCTCCAACCACAATGTCTTTTGATCTTTTGATAGCCATAATAGCTTTTTTTTCCCCATGCCATTATGGAATAAGGTATTTGTGTAAAAAACCAACCAACCAACAACAAAAAAAAAACCAAAAAAAACATGCAAAAAATATAGATGAACTACTACAGATAGAGCTGCAGTGTCCTTGTCTCCCAGTCTGGTGATGGGTACCAGTCACTCCCCTGTGGAATGAATTAGGAACAGTGGGGAATTACATCCACTGTCTCTGAGAGGTGTCAGTTCTTCCCTGTTTGTCTCCATAATCTTTCATGGAAGCCCAATGACCGTGACTTCCATAGTCAACTTTTCAACACGATGTTTTTAGGCTGGCGGATCTCATCCTGATAATTCGGGTTTGGCCTTGTGAGCAAAGGCAGGTATTCCCACTATTGTGGCTGTGGGATATATATGTTTTCACTGGGTTTTTGCCTGGAAAACTTGGGTTTGTAGATGTAATAATACACATTCTGTCATCAAGGGCTTCATCCAAAGGCTACCAGTGTCCGTGGACATCTCTCCACAGATTTCAGTGAGATTTAGGACAGGTCTGTGGGTACAGCTCTGAAGAAAGCGGAGAAGTCTATGCTGACCACCACACGTGGCTTTTTAAATCTAACAGAAATTCATATTATGCAATAGACATACAGACCTTGAAGGATTATCTCTGCTAAGAGAAAAGCTTGATCAATAGTGACGAATTATCTTGATCGATAGTGATACACTGTAAATCTCCTTGCAAAGGTTTTCACCACTGAGTGAAAGGGACTTCCCTTGAAATAATTTTACTGCAGTAGGGGAAAGGGAGATTTTTATTTAGCTGCCAGCTTTGCTTCCTGTTCCCTCTGGGCCCCTGCCCTTCAATTACAACACTTGTCAGCTATTAAAATGTGGACTCCTTCTTTTGCATGCTTTGGATATTTAAAAGGGTAAAAAATGCCTGGAGTAGAAAAGACTTTGGAGGAAGGTCAAAAAGTTCTGCTTTCTCATTCAGCCTCTCCCCACTTCCAATCTGGCAACGTCTGGAGTATCATTTGAAGAATCTTTCCAAAATGGTTTTGGTTAAAAGTAAGACTTTTCTGGAGAGAAATTCCTAATATTTCTTTCACCTGTCATTAGAACCTGTTCCTTGCAAGCCAATGAGACTTACTGAAGGTCCATTTTCCCCTCACTAGCCCAGTACAAGAGAAGAATTCCTCTAGTTCTTCCTGTCATCTCTTACTTCGGGTTCTGGTTCAAAAAACCAAATTTTCCCATAGTTGGTCAAATGCTACTGCAATTTCAGATCTATTTCCAAACTTTTAAGAGTTTAACTTCAAGTGGTGAAGTGAACAAAATCCAGAAGGAAAGTTGACACCCTGTCTTTCCCCTTCTTTGGCATATCCAGGTAATAGTGGAATCTCCTGTCAATGGAGGATCTCTAGACCATTTCTGCAGGAGATAATTCCCACTTTGTAGGTTTAAATTGAGAACAAAACATACATCCACTTTAATCTCACATATCTTGGCTTCTGCTTCTGCTGAGCATTGTCTGGTTTGGTCTGATTATGCAACAGTAAATAGAAGTACCTTAACTTTGAAAAGTACAAATATAAATGCCATTCCTGGAAGCAACGTCAAGCAGATTATCAAAGCATTTTGATTTTTAAAGGCCAGTTTGTGTTTAAATAGGTGAGGTGACTGCTCCCTTGTTAATACTTGATGTTATTTTAATGAATTTATGTTGGTACACTCTTAAGCAGCAACTTCCCTTATATTAGCTGTAAGGTTGTTTTAATACAGTTGGTCAGAACAGGTTTAGAAAGAGAATCAAAGTGCTTGCATCAAAAATTTTGCCAACTCCATTTTGCACCAGCCACAAAAGGTTTTATTCGGAGAGAAGTTGCACTCTTTCCCCGTTGGATATCTGGAGCAGTGTAAAATACCCAGGAAACATGGATTACTACAGGTGGAAAGCCCTGTACAGCACAATATGGCAATTTACTGTAGGGAAAGTCTCCTGTGGCCCAAGGACTACAGAGTGAGCTGGTCTCAAAGTGTGTTCTTAGATTCCCAGTTTTTAAGATAAGCTTTATTTTAACTACTTTTTTCCCTCTTGAGGACAAAATAAATCTCTAAAAGACCTGACAAATTATTTAGCTGGATTATTGGTGAAAAAGGAGAAATTTTCCTAGGTGGCCTTTTAAATACTTTGTGGAAAATGCAAAATCAGCTGAAATATGTTTAGCAAGTACCTTCAAGCTGACAGTGCCTTCTGATGTACGAATCATTTTCCGGCTTCCTGGAACCCTGCCAAAGTGTGCCATTCACATTTTTCCTGTCTAAAGTAAAAGCACAGAGAGCAGTCACCTGAATTTGCAGCAAACCTGTGAAATAACAGGAAATTCTATAAAAATAGCATCAGAATGCAAATCAAACAAGCTTGCAGAACACTGGAGCATCTGCTCGAACAAGGAAATGAATTGATGATTTTGCAATATAGGAATTTGGATGGATGGATGGGTGGATGGATGGATGGATGGATGGATGGATGGATGGATGGATGGATAATATTTATTGTTGTCAGATTTCAAGTTTTATCATCTTTTGTTATGGTCTAATACCTCACTGTTAACACTTGATCAGAATTATTGTTATCATAACCCCGGATTTAAGACCTAGGATCCCACAGAACACAGCCTTTATTGGCCTTTATTTTGCTTCCAGGAATTGTATAATTGTTATTATTTCAGTCTACCATTAAGGAGCTAGAGTATTTGCAAGCAATAGCATCAAGGATGTCCCACTCACTCCAAGGCTTGGACTGTCTCAGCCTGGAGGGCAGAACTAGGCTGGCTTTGGGCAGGAGATGGCCATTCTCCTGCTGCCTCAGTGAACTTCGAAGTGCTCGTGCTTCTCAACATGGAGATAACTGTCAGGGGCTTGTGCTTTCTGGGTTTGTTTGGTTTGGTTTTGTTGAGTTTCATTTAATGTCGGGTTTTGCTCTGACTATTATGTCCGAAAATTTTCTTTATGAAAGCTCTTGTTGATCCTGCCGGGTGCTGGGAATTCATTAGAGCCTGTTTGCTGTAGACCAAATGATGGTGTTCTGCATGAAAGTCTTCCCAGTGCTGGGTTTCAGAGCGAAGCCATGGCACAGGGGAGCTTTCATCTCTCTGAGACACGCTGTGAAATAGAGCCACATCATTACAGGCACGCACAATAACCTTTGTGCTCAGCAAGGGCCAGATACAACAACTAAACCAAAACTCCAAATAATAAATGAAAGCATGATAACAGGAAACGCACATTGGAAAAAAAAAAAAAAA
>VZTX01016851.1:96430-235605 GCA_013400915.1 Pardalotus punctatus
ATTATTATTTCCTGTAGAGGATTTAGGAAACAGAACCCATTGAAACACAAGTGTAGATAATAATACACAGTGTCAGGATGGGTTTAACAAAACCTGGTTAACTTGTTTGTGAAAACTCTCACAAAGTAGTTTTAAATGGGAAAGGGCAGAGACCTGAATTTTATTAGATCAGAGATATTTCAGGGTTTTATTGAAATGATTAAAAGAAACACTGAACATGCTGAGTATTTCTAGTGCTGTCCCCATAACAGGCTCTTCATCTCAATGTGGTTTTCATGTTTCACTAGTTTGTTTTCAATATCTACCTACAAATGTGTCTGTGGAGAGTGGGGAAGAGGGGAAAATATATTGACAGCTTAATTCTATTTTTCCCTTTCCTTTGCATTTGCTCCAACAGCTGTAAAACAAATCAGACCCTTAATTAAAGTTGGCTCTCTGAGATTAGCAAGTAAACAGTAAATGATTTAAGCAGCTACTAACCAAATGCTTCATTTTCAGACATGGACTTCTGGATGGATCTAAAAGAATTAAAAGAATTTACCATTAGCTGAAAGTCAGAATGAAAAAATTAAAGCATGTTTAATCAAATATGGGTATTTTCAAACTAATTCTTCAAAGCAGGGCACAGGGATTTAGCTGTGCTATTCCCACTGGCTTTAATTGGAATTACTTGTCTCATTCACCCAATCATCTACTCCCACATGCTACACAAAGCTCTGAAAGCATCTGAGGTTTCATTCTGCGAGAATATGTGACTCAAGTTTCATTTTTGGAATGAAGAATTCATGATGGAATCAGAGGAACCCATCAGGAAGAAAAGAATTTACACTTTTCCTTAGAAGTGATCTAAAGTTCCCTACAACTTTTAGAAATTTTTCCCTGAAGTTTGGTGACATAATAATGGATTGAAACAAAGAGCTACATATGAATGTACCATCCCCAGGACCTTGAGTTACATTTTATTGCCCCAGTAAACCTTCAGCTTTTTGCACATTTACATCAAGGATTAATCCTAACTCATACTCCCATCTGTGGTTTATAGAGGAAAACTTGATGAATACGCAGATTTAACAGAGGAGGAAAAAATCTTTGAATAAAGGTTAATTTGTTCCACTTTATCCATTAAAAACCCAGTGGAGAGGAGTTTATGAGAAGTGGGTGAAGACAGAGGGTTATAGTAGACGAGAGCAGGGACTCTCTAATCTATGGCAATGATCAGCAGAAGGGAAAGAGCCCAAAACCTGGAACCCCTCTCCCATTTTCAGTCCTGTAGGTGCAGAAGTGTTTCCTAAGCAAGATGGTGAAACTGAACTGTTGTGGGTTTTTTTAAGGAACTGGGCTGTACCCACTAGTTCCTTTTAAAATCACTTGGATTTTTTTTTTAATCCAGAATTCCACTATTTGATTCTTATTGCCTAAATAAGGGATACTTCTGTTTATTTTATCTCTGCTGCTCTGTACAATTTGGTGCTTTTTTGTTGCCCCATTTTAGGGAGCAGAGAATGATTAATTCCTCTTTCACTTCCTCCATACCTACATGAAAGGTCAATGGGAAAATTGCTGCATTATCACTGGGAGTGTCATGCCAGGACAGTGATGGCTGGACACAATGAAATAATTTTCATTACTAAATTTTTTCGTGGTGGCTCAAACTATTTTTTTTCCAGCTCACTCATTTTTTTTTAATTGATCGGTCAAATGATCTTGACAACGTTTCTAAATTCTGATAATTTGCCTAAAATAGGATTAGGTTTCAAATAGAATAGTTTCATTTGCATTGTAAAATTTGACATTGTAGCTATAGATTGCTATTTTTATTCCTGAGGCAGACCTAGTTCTGATCTAAGCAAGATAATTTAGCCATCCAGGGGATTGCATCCTATTTGGTAGAGCTTGGTAAGGCCTACACGCTAGTTTGACTTCCTTTAAAGTGTAAAAGAATGATGAAAAATCCATGAGTAACAGAGTTATGTCCGTACTTTAATTAATGAAATTTTGGGAGCGGGTTCACTGAGCCCTGGCTGGTGAAATGTAGCTGAGATCTCACAGATGAGTGCACACGTCTGTGTTTGCAGCTGATAAGTTACTAGTGTTTTTATCAGATGACCAGAAGTAGATTAAAGCTCTTAAGACAAAAGAGCTCCTTATTTTCTTAGAAATCTTTACCTATTTTGAGATTTCTTAGCAACTGACATAGATAACATCAATGTTCTGAATTTAGAGGAGCCCCACCTACAAATGAAAAAAACAAAACCCAACAAAAACTCCATGGATTTTCATGTCTGTCACAGTAGACAGATAAGATCTGTCTGTATCATTCCATTAGGCAGGATTTCAGATTTCATCTGAAGGGGACCACTTCAGTAATGCAATAGCTTTCAACCTGAAGCCAAAAAAGAATTTTCAAAATAAATTTCTCTGCCTGCTAAGAAATATTGATCATTAGTCCAAACCATAGCATTGTGTCCATGAATGGGTTCAAAACATGCTGCTATCACAAAAATGATTCATAAAATAATGTCTGACCTGCTTTATCCGAATCATTTTGCAAACTAATTTTTTACTTGGATTAAAAACAAAAACAAAAACAAACAAAAAAATCTTCAGGAGATTATCAGGTCAATGGTGCAAACATGCTATAAAATAGGTTACCACTTCAATCTTTCAGAAAAGCAGACATATGGTTAAACCAAACCCAGATTAACTGCATTTGATTTTAGCTGTCCTGGTTCTGATGTTTTGGAAGAAAGCTTTGTGGATATGAAAAAGTCATGGCAAAAGAGCTTTAGTAAGGCATTACAAGCTTGTTATGTGCTCTCCAACTGCAACATTAATACACATACTCTATGAGAATGAAAGCAACATTGCCAAACATTATTAAAACGACAAGGATGAAAGGTACAGACAAATATAGTGACACTGTGTAGACCTTGAACTGGTCTCAACTTACTTTCTTTTTTTGATCAGTGTGTTCTCAAAGTCAGGAAACTCCTTTTAAAAAGACAGAGAAAAAAGGTCTATGAAAATCAAAAATGTTTAATCCAAATATATTTTTTTTCACTGAAAAGACAATGAATTATATACTTTTGACATGTGTTTTTTAATATCCACTAACATTTCCAGTCTTTCCAACAGCTGAAGCTGTGGAGGACACAGTGCAGCAGAGAATATTTGTAGTTATGTGTCCTGATTTCAGGAGGCTTCAGTTATCCATGGCTCCCAGGAAGCTGACAACCATAATATCCCTGAAAAACCAGAGAACCATGCTCATACCCCAAGAATTAATATCATATTTCTTCCATAGTATGATTCTTTTAAACTTTATGAGGATTAAAATACCCACACATTACAATGGGATGTGGTTTTCTGATGGACCCAGGACACAACCTCTGTAAACCCAAACATTCAGGGGAATGTGGAAGAGGGCAGGAAATTGCAAATAAAATTGAAAGCTCTGAGGGGGACCAAATCAGAATCAAACACTGGCCTGGAGGCAAGACCACACAGCCCCCAGGGCCCAGACAATAAATATTTTTACCCTGATGAGGTGTGGGAAGGAGGAGAAGCTAGGTAGCAGTTGAAAAAGAGAACAAAAGGGTGCCTTGCTGGACAAATAATGCCAAAACATCTCAATGCATGTTTGCTGTGCAGTTAACCATGGACTTGAGGTTAATTTTAACTGCAGGAAAACCTGAGGATGTCATACTAGGACAGAAGAAGTCTCTATCCCTATGTTATTTTGATATCTCCTGAGACAGAATATCAAAGCACTGTATAAATTCTATATCTATCTCTTCCAGCCTAGAAATCAGGAACAGGGATAAAAATGCCCATGATGATACCACTTCAATCTGTTGTGCAGCAAGAGGCATTAAAAAAATAATATAACCATTCATTATTTTATAAATCTGAAAACTTAGTGTATCTGGACCTATTTCTCATAGTATTAAGTTTAATTTATTTCCTTCTTGTAACACTAACAACATCTGCATGACTCTGACCATATTAATTAAAAAATGTCATCCAGCTTGCATGATAAAAAAACAAAACCTGTACTACATAAAACCATATAAGTACATAATTGAGCATTTTATACTTTTCCTCTCCTCTCAGTAAAACCCATAATAGATTTTTTTAAGCTTTTGCAGGGAGTACACTAAGAAAAGGCTGTTTTCCTGCACTAAGTTATTTTAGCTGAGTGTAGGAGATCCTTTTAGCATGGATATTTGTGTATGTTAATAATTGTATGCAGTTTCCACATAATTTCTTTTGCCTGTGTTGATTTGTTAACAGATGCTGTGTGCAGATGAAAAGAGTATACAGAATTTACCACTCACTTTCAAATAATGTAAGCAATGTAACCTAATAATGTAAGCAAGTAATGTAAGCAATAAATTTCTTGCTGAAAAAAATGTCAGCATGTTAGTCTTGGGACAAGTCTTTTCAATAACTCAAGAGAAATGACTAGATGAGGTGCACAAACAGTAGAGAGAATTTGAAAAATGTTTAAAAAGTGATTTTAGGGCTCATTTTCAAAGGTAGTGTCAACATTTCGGTGAAAAATATCAAATATTTCTTTTCAAAGAGGTTTGTTAAAGGAAGAATTGTGCCTGGATGTCAGAGACCAAAGGATATTTTAGCTTAAAATCTTTATATGATCCAGGGAAAAAATTGGAGACAGGCCCCATTGTGGCCATGCACCTAGAAAGACTTGATTTATATCTTCACACAGCAAACCCCTGGTGTGGACCATGAAACAGAGTTTAATCTTTTGCTCCACAACTTGGAACCAATTCCTAAAGTCCAGCAAAGCTGCATTGATGACAATATATGGTATATTAAGGTGATGACTGATGTGAGTTCATAGGATATCATGGGATGCAGTGCCAAAATGGAATATGTAGTGGACTTAAATGGCCATTTAAAAATGGCACCTTTCATTCAACACACTCATCATGCAATTTCTGAATCGGGTGGCTAAACTGGGGTACAAGAATAAATTACTGTGGTTTGTACTTTTTTTAAGTGTCTTTTTGGCATAGGCTATGTTTAAAATTGTATGTAACTTTAATATGAAATTAGTTTTTAGAAATATATTTTATCTTAGAATGTAAATTAAGGTTCACCTAGACTCTGCTCTCCACATTCTCTAAAGAGCATAATTAACTTGTTTATGAGAACAATTCTTTCCTTCCTTATCCCAAATGTGAACAATCTGTTTCGTAGAAACAAACTGCACATGTGGAAACCCAGCATGATGGAATTATCGATAAAGTCCTTTTCTTCCTGATTTTATCAAGTAACTCTGAATTAAGGAATTGAATTAAACCCTCTGGTGTTTCTAAGCTGGCTGAGAAAAGCTAGAGCTCCTGTGTGTGTTAAGACTTGCAAACAGGGAAATGACCATTTCAGATAACCAGCCCTCTTCTTGCCCCCACTGGAGTCAAAGGCCAATTGTAACACTGCAGATTAAAGCAGGTGTCACAACCGATTGTGATTTTCCTGGCAAGAGTTTAGAGTGACTGATAAGTTATTTGGCACTTTTCTGATATATAGGATAGTCAATCATATCACGGTCAGCAGTTCAAAAATACGTGGATCTTAGGACATTTGGTGATTGCAGTCTGACAGGATATATATGAAAATGTTTTTAATACTGAAGATTCTTTTCCTGAGAAGCTCATGAGGTAGAAGCTGTAACGCCAGGTGACAAGAGGTAGGAATTCCGTTTCCCAGTTAATAACATAGTTACAGGCAAAGAGTATCCATATGGTTCATTGTGTGCTCATGGCTACCAGCTGTTTCTGAGGAAGGTCCGATTCAGATTTGCTATGCATGACATACAAAAACAACTTCTTAAATCCATTTTTTTCTTTCTTTCTGAAAATGTTACTGATGGTGAGCAACAGGCAAAGCAACCAGAAAGTTAACAGGCCAATTTTTCAAGAGGATTAAATCAAAAGGCAAGTGTGCATAACAGGCCCAGGATAGTACCACTGGAATCCAGAGTGGAATCATCCCTGGCAAGTAATTCTGATTATTAAACAGGTCTTTGGAGTTATGTGAAGGAGAAGAAAAGTGTACATGAAGGGGAGATTTTTCTTCATACTGGATGTGTCGTTTGGGCTGATATTTGGCCAGGACCAGAAAGAGCCATAGTTCAAAGAAGGAGTGTCCAAAGAGTGTGTTCACTGAATGAGATCCTGCACAGCTCCAGTGACCACACTATCCTGTATTTCCCATGTCTCCAGAAGAATTCATGGCCCAGCTGTGATTAGGACAAATCACAACAGACAAGATCACTGCAAGGAAATAACCCCCTTGTTGCAGCACAAGGAAGAATTTTTGCTAGCCCTGGTCACCCTTTCTAAATGTGAGAGGAGCAGATGTTGGATGCCTGCCCTGTTGATTTTGAAGTTGTACAGGAAAAAGGAGAGGCAAAGCCTCCTGAGGAGGAAGTGTGCTGTGCCAGGCTGCTCCACCCTTTGGAGATTTTACAGCTCTGTGGAACCTGCCATGCTTCAGCCAACCGTTTAAACCTTCACTCGAGTCCATACCTACTTAGCAGTGCACTTATATACGTGCATTACTGGTAATGATGGATGGCTAAATGGAGCCAATAATGTTCCGAATTTATCATGCTGTGGGGGCTGCCCCGCAGCCTGGAACCGAGTGACGGAATTAAAAATGGGCGAGAAGTACAAATGGGCTCAGTTAATAAGCTTAACGGCTTCATCCAAGGTGTAGCTCTAATAACTCACATGCCAGAAATAGCAGATAAGATTACACACAGGCCTCTGGCCTTAGTGACATTTTTCCATAGGTCTTACTGCCGACATGTCATCGCTAATCTTGTTTTCCATTTCTAGAAAGTATTTTGTAAATAATCGTGTTGATTCTACGGCCAGCACAGTGACACAGCATCCAGACGTTATTTTTAGTTAAGTGCTGAACTGAATATTCTCTCAAACCAGAAAATAAAACCCAGAGCCAGCTTTGGGAGGTTTCTTGTTAATACCTAGAGAGACAAGTGTGCATACACCATTTAGTA
Source organism: Pardalotus punctatus (assembly GCA_013400915.1). NCBI lineage: Eukaryota > Metazoa > Chordata > Aves > Passeriformes > Pardalotidae > Pardalotus > Pardalotus punctatus. The sequence goes on from VZTX01016851.1 coordinate 103,482, forward strand.
TAGTTTTTATTGATTATGAACTTTATATTTAATGATGAATTAATGTGCCATCACCAAAATATCTCCTTTAAAAAAACAAAAATATATGATAAAAGGTAGAAGAAACAAAAGTGCTGGACTCCTCTATTCACTGTTATACATGTATCTTCATGGATTATGCAGTGTCATCCCACAAAACACTGAGCAATGGGAAAGATGTGTTGCTACAATTTGTTCAGATTAATGTACAGGATTTTCTAATCCTACACTAGTAGCAAATCTGCTTCTGCAGGTTGGCTCAAGGAAAATAAAGTTCTCTATTGGATAGGTTGATTATTTTTATTTAGCCAAATAACTTATGAAGCCTAACTCTGTACCAACCCAATGGAAATTCTGAAGTAATGCTGCCAAATAAAATGCAGAAAACCACTGCAGTTTTAAGTCTTAGCCTTACACATTGTTGAAATGGTGCTATGGATGTGTCTTCACCACACCTTGAGAAAATAAAGGGCAATTGCTATTAATTTTCTATTACAAAGTCCATTGCGCTATCATATGTCTTATTCTGGGTACAAACCAAAAAAACAAATCTGCCTTTTTCATTTTCATTTTACTTTGACTAAATACTGCTCCTAACAGATAAACATCTATGGGCCAAGGAATATTAGTGTAGCAGTCATTGAATATTAAGTTGGCTTGGAGTCAAGGCAAAGGGGGAAAAGACTGAACGGATGTAGGAGCTGTACTGTAATGTTCATCTTTAGACATTAATGTCTAAATGTGTGGAATACAAATACAAATAAGTAGAGCTTCCCACAATGAAGATACTACAGGCATGCTAGGATGAGGTTAAAGCCTTATTTCACAACCACAATTAAACACTCTTAGCTGGGACATTGTAGAGTTAGCTCATTCTTATAGTGACACGGTGACAACCTGGTAATGGGGAAACCCCTGTCACTCAGGAGAGCATCTCCCACCTATTGCAGTAAAATTATAATGTGGGGACATTTCAGAGCCCAGGCTCATAGATAGGTGCTGATGCTATGAGGAATCATCTTGAGATCTCTGCACTGCTGCACTCTCAAAACCAGGGCCATTATGTACAGTCCCAAGGTGATTATCTGGAAGAGAGGGACATGCACAGAGTGAGACAGTTACAGCAGAAGGGTCTGAGAAGAACAAGTTGTTTTCAGTCCTTTAGCAGTTTAACAAGTGCATGCCACAATTCCCCAGCCATTCTCCTATCCCACCAGCTCCAGCTCTTTCTCCAAGCACATCCTGTGTGCAAACCTGCCGTGTGATACTGCGACACCAAGGGCCCAGCAGTCTCACAGGTACATGGTACCTAACCCAGAGTGCATGTGGGTAAAACTTGGCACAATATCTGAAGGGAGGACAGTCTCCTCTGAATGGCGAGCATCCTGCTTTCCCCTTTATTCAATCACCAGACTGCATCACACATTGAAATAGAAACAGTAATTATAAGCAAAGGCACATGGCAAAGCAGAAAACAGAGATTATAAAATGAATAAGATTATGAAATTTAATATACCATGTTAAAGTATTTGTCAAAGCCTCATATATTACACCAATAACACACAAATAAGAAAGGATTAAGTAGGGTAACATCATTTAGGAAGGAAAAAAAACCCAGAAGACAACCTTCTTCATATGTTTGCCTGAGGAGGTCTTGTAAAATGTCAAGTTGATTCCAGAGGCCATCAGCTACAAAATTCATACCACTCACACTTTACAAATACATTTTTTATATTAATAAAATAGACAATCAAAGACACCAATAATATAGTCTTTGGAGACAAACCCTACCAATATCTGCACCCAGAGTTTTCATATGCTGCTACTTGCAAAGAGAAATTCCCTTGTCCAGTGCAGCTGCACTAATCTCCCTTCGCTGCTCGCTGTAGAGAAACTCATGACCTACTTTTCAAGTGTGCTTGTTAAGACTGGACAGAAATCAGGTCATTGGCCACAGAGATGAGATTTGAACAGTGGCTCGAAAGAGCCTAAATAGTTCAAACTGGCAGATAAGCCAGCAGAACACACATGTGCCCGTGTACAGAGCAATAGTTTTTTGGCAAAACACGTTGCATGCTTTGCAATTAAATGTTACTTACCAAAGACATAGACCTGTCAGGTGGCCCACAGTTCACATGTGTGCTCACTGGCGTGTCAGCCTGGCTGTCAGGAGGAGCTGTGTCCTTGGCTTCCTGATGTTCTGGGACAGGCTCGTACAAGCTGTCCATCGAGCCCTCCTAAAAGACATTTAAACTGAGTTTCAGTGATGAACATTTGCAAACGTATTAAATTAATAGTAATTTAAAAAGCAAGACGTTTCTGTGATTTGCAGAATGGAGTGTGTTTTTCCTCCCCTGTATTTTGAAATCCTTTATTTAGTTTTTACTCTAAAAAGGCAGATAGAAGTTGATTTTAGGAAGTACCCAAATGCTGGAGTTCACAGTATCACGACTTAGACACCACAGATTGCCAGCTGTAAAGCTGAGGGCAGAGCAAAAATGCATATTATTTGCTCAGAAGGAGTAAAAGCAGTGAATATCTCCAATTGAACACTACATGAAAATTCCTGTCAAAACTATGAAAACCATAAGCTATGAAAACTTTTATATGAACTATAGAAATGTTTTATAGTTAGTACTCCCATACAGGAAAAAAAGTTAATTTGATGCAGAAAGGTAGCCCCATTACTTAGAAATAGGCAGAAACAATCTTGTCAACTCACAGAATTTGACAATTATGGTTCAGGTTCCCAAAATAATGATAATTGAGAGAATTTTAAATTCCATTTGCATTCAAAGTTTTGAACTCATGTTTTAATGCACAGGTAAGGTTCTTTTTCTCCAACCACCAAGAATACAAACATTTTAACATAAATTAAGATTTTCATATTTATCCCACAACTCCAAGAGCCAGGATTACATATACACACTGCTATTTCATAATTCAAGAGTTAAGTGAAAGCAGATGGCAAAACTAAAGACACTCTGATGATCCTAGATTTTAGATGTTGCCATTTTGATCTGCACTGAATATTTTCCCAATGAATTTTGATTACTAATTTTAACTGCATTAATTAAGGAATAAATCAAATTTATAGCAGTGTGACTTACAGCAGAGCAACACCATTGAAATTAACATGGTATATCATTATTTAAAGGCATTTGTTCCTTTAGTACAGAAGATAAACACAGATGTATATTTGAAGTTATATTATTAATATGTAAAGCTTTACAGGCAGTATTTTTGACTGGTGAAGCAGCAGTTCAAAGACATGACTAATTTTTGCAAGCACAATGTTTATCAATGGATCGTTATTTGCCTCAGTCTGCTAGATTCTTGATAAACCAAAATAAATATTTTGGGACAAATATTATGTGGTGAACCAAAATAAATATTTTGGGACAAATATTATGTGGTGAATTTCTTGAAAATACTCAAGTTATATACTTGAGCCTATTCTAGGAACTAATGAGTTAATGCTTCCTGGGAAATTGGTGCCTAGTTTATGAAACACACTATACATGGAAGTGCTGAACATACAGCTGAGCCTGGGTTTTGACAGCAACTGCATTTTTTTTTATCACTGCATTTATTTTTTATCACTGTAAGTATTTTGCTATATAGCAATGATGGCTCAGCCTCCCCATCCAAAGTTGTGGATTGAGCAATTCTAGACAAAAAATGATGAGTTTAAAAACTTGTTACACACTTCCAGGATTCTGCAATGAGAAATGCAACCATATACTCCTCCCACAATAGGGAATAATAAACAACTTTGGTGGAGTACTTAATGAAAAGATGGAAGCATAAAAGAGAGCTCATGTGAAAGGGAGAGTGTGAGTGAGCTAAAAAGGGAGAGAAAAGATAAGACAAGGAACAGTAGAAGAAGAGAGCGGTGGTGGGGAGGAAAAGGGTAAGAAAATACACCAAAAGAATACAGGAAGAGAGAAGGGAAGAAGTGGAGAAATGAGCATGGATAAGAGAGGGAGGAGAGGGGGAAAGAGAAGAGGTGAAACAGAGAGAAAGGGAGAAGGAGCATAAGGGGGAGCATGTGAGAATTAGTGCTTGAAAAAGGACAAATGTGAGAAAGAGCTCAAGCAAGAAAGAGAGAAATCTTGTGTGAGAAAGATGGAGCTCAAGGGTGTGAGAAAGGGTGGGCACGTAAGAAAAAGCAAGTGTGCAGAAATAAAGCAGGTCCATGTGAAAGAGCGAGGGCACAAGGAGTAGGATGTGCACAGAGAATTATGAGGGCATGAGGAAGAGGATGCATGCAGGAAGTGAAGCACATGGGAAGGCTGTGAGAAAGGACACCAAAAAAAGTGAGTGCACAAGGAAGATCCAGCACACAAAGCAGGGAGCGGGTGGAGAAGAGAGAGATGAGATAGCAGGGGAGACAGAGGGAATGTGTGAAAGAGAGAGGTGCCATGAGTGAGGGTGGGAGAGGACAAGAAAGAGAGCATGAGACAGAGATATTGGATGAGAAAGAAAGTTTTCCTGAGGAAGAGTGAACATAAGGGAACAGAAAGGGTGTGAGTACAGGAGGAAGCACAGGAGTGTGTGAGGCAGAGAGGAAGTACATGGGAAATAGTAAGGGTAGGTGAAGAGCCAGGGAATGAGAAAGAGTGAGCACGTGGGAGAGGGAGGGCACCAAAGAGATCAAGTGCAGGAAAATGAGCAAGGCTGTGACAAAGGGGGGGGGCATGGACGAGAAAGCACGCAAGAGAGCAAAAGCGTGGGAAAGGGTGAGTACATGCACAAAAGAGTGTGTGAGAAAGGCCACAAAACAAAGAGGGCAATAGTGTGTAAGAAAGAGAAAGGGCTGAAAGTTTGTGCAAAAGAGATGTCATGAGGAAGAGAGCGAGCATCATGCCATGGGAAGGAGCGAGTGCATGGTTGCAGGAAAAGCCACAAGGATGCAAGAAAGGGTGCAAGGTTGTGAGAAAAAGACTGAAGGTGCAACAAAGAGACTAGGCACGAAAAAGAGAGTGAGGGGTGAGAAAAAAATGGGCATGAGAAAGAGCTTACTAACGTTCAGGAAGAGCAAATGTGCAAGGAAAAGTTGGCATGAGTGAGATGTGAGAAAGGAAGCGCGCAAGAGAGAGAATAAGAAAGCAGATATGTAAGACAGAGCAAGCCCACATCAGAGGGAATGCTCACATAAAAGAGAGTGCTCGTGAGAAAGCAGGAGGGCACAGGAAAGGGTGGGTGCAAGAAATGGCAGGGTCAAAGGCAAGAGAGCAGGATAGCACAAGAAAGAAATCACAATGGGTAGAGCAAGGGTGTGAGAAAGGCACCATCATGAGAAAGACAAGTGCTTGAGAAAGGAAGTGTCCAAAAAAGCACAAGCAGGGCTGCAAGAGAGGGCACATGTGAGAGGAAGACAAGAAAGAGAGGGAGAAAAAGGAAGAAAAAGAGAATGTGAGAAAGAGAGGGTGCTGGGAAAGTGTACAAGAAAGAGAAGGCAGGAGAGACAGTGAGAATGAGGCTGTGAGAGAAGGGTGAGGGCATGAGAATGGGGCAGACAGTGCAAGGCCATGAGGAAGAGGGGCTGGGAGGAAGGGGATAAGAAAGAGCAGGACAACTTGTGAGAAAGAGTGAATATCTGAGAAATGGTGGACAGGGAATCCTTGTGACAAACACAGCTCTCAGGAAAGACAGAGAAAGGGGGCAAGAAAGTGAGCACCAGGGCATGAGCCTGAATGGCCATGAAGTATTAAGCAAGGGAGAAAGGGCATGAGAGTGCAGAAAAGAGAGTGAGGTCATGAGAAGAGAGAAAATGGGTGAGAGAGCAGAATCATGTGCTCTAGACAAAAAGGATGAGTTTAAAACCTTGTCACATATATTCCAGGATTCTGTAATGTAAAATGTAACCATACACTTCTCCCTCGATAGGGAATAATACATGACTTTGTTGAAGTAAGAGATAGAAGCATAAAGGAGACCTCATGTGAAAGAGAAGCATGAGAAAGATGAAAAGGGAGAGAAAAGAGCAAGGAGCAGTGAAAGGAGAGAGTTGGGGGGGAAGAAAGAGATAAGAAAGAGAAGCAAAAGAAGATGGAAACAGAGAAGGCAGGAAGGGAAGCTTTGTGGGCTCAGGTGAGTGCAGACACAAGAAAGAGTGAGCACACACGAGAGAGAAAGGGTGTGAGATAGGACAACCAGGAAAGCAAGTCCAAGAAACAAAACTCACACAAAAAGCACAGGAGAGAGAAGAACACCTAATAAAGAGAAAATACATCTTCAGGTTTCAAAATTGTTTTCTTTGCTTATGTAAGAGTATATTTTCCTTGTAGTAATTGCCTTTCTTTGAGGGCCACTCAAATTGAAATATTCTTGCTCCTTTTTATTTTATTTTACAGTTAAACCTACTTTTATGCCATAACCTGCCAATTTAGTGAAGTTTTTCATTTCATATGCTAATTCTTTTAGTAGTCCCGTGCACAGTAAACATCGCAGAGGAAAACGAGGGATAGCAGAATAAAATATTAGCTTAATACTGGAGTAGTTAGCACATTTTCTTTATTCTACGTGGAATTAGAAAGCCTTCTGAAGCTCTTTGCTTTGGGAGTTTTATTTGACAAAATATCCTGGCTCATATCTAGAAGAAAATAATTGACTGTAGCTCTTTCCTTTGCATGATATTGTTATCATCATGGCATGCAGAGACTAGATTGATCATAAGGTGGAGAGGGAGCACTTAGTAATGCAGTCAGGTAATTTTCCATCTCAGGTTTAAAGGGGGAATCCTGTGTATGGTGGGATGATAGCAATCCAGCTAAAAGGAGCAAGGACTATATGGAGATGATTACATGGGAAGCACTACAAAGTTCAACCACTCAGATTTCTTTTAATCACACTCCACTTTAGAGGAAGGTCTTTCCACATTCAGCTAATCCTTCTTTTTTAAAACATACTTTAAAGTCTAGTCCGTTCCTAAGTACCATCATATCCCATTAGTTATAGCAGCATTAGCATCTTTCTATTTACTCTATGGTTTCTTTAGAGGCTCCAGCTAATTCATAATTTATCCACTACATCACTTTTATTAATACTTATTCTCTCTGCATTTTGCACCATAGAAACATTAGCTTTTAGTGCCAAGGGCTGTTTCAGTTTATAACATTAGATGTAATACATTTTACATTGTGCTGTCAGCACATCTTTAAACCAACAATCACAATAAAATGTATAACTAGTTCAATGCTACCGAAAATCACTAAGAGGATTAGACTTTCACTCAGTACTTAACTTTACATTTTACTAGCAAAAGTGGTGGTTAGAAAGGCACCATATGGGAAAGAAATAGACAAATGAAAGGGATCTTGTTTGGCTTAAATCCTAAGATCAGTGCTCAACTTGAAAAACTGGTCTGAACAACGCTGTGATTAGGAATGTCACAGCCTTTCTCTGCTGGCCTTCTTCCACAGGTTTCTGCTATTCAAGAGGTTCACACTTCTTAACTATCTGAAATTCTTCCCTGTCTTCATTAGTTCCATTACTAATGGAAGTAATTATAAACCATTTTCTTACAGAAACTTCACTGAAGGGCAGGGGTTTGTGAGCATAACTCAAGATAAGTTTAACCAGGTTCCAGGTGAAATGGTGCTAACCCTGGTGTATATGTCCTTGATATTGAAGAGCCAGTTCAGGAAAATAATGTAGGAAAAATATTCTACCTTAAGTAAAGGACTTCACAACTCAAGATTAGATTTTATTTCTCAGATTTGTAGGATTCTGACACTTATTAGGCAGTGCATCCAAACAGGTGGTTTGGCAGCATAATTTCTTGCAATTCATACAAAAGTCGTGCTGATTTGGGGCGCTCTCAGTACATTGCCCATAATACAAAGGGTATTGTTCTGATTCAATTGTCTGACATGCTAAGCACCATGAGATGGAAAAAACACTGCAAATTTAGGGTCTAAGATTGACCTTTTAACATAATATATTTACAGAAAAAGGGATATTTATACTTTTGATCATTTTGTAAATGGATAAGGTACACAAGGTTTTGAAGGCAAATCTAATTTGGCTGCAAATCCCTTGAAACCAAGGCAATGAGGCTGATGCAAAAAATAATCTCAGTTGAGAAACCAAATAATTCTGAAGTCAACTCAGGACACAAAGTAGTGCTGGGGAAACACCCCGTGCTGGAGCACTCCCACTAGGATGTCAAAGGACTCCCAGGTGGTGACAGATTGGAGTAATTCCTGTCTGCCTCCCTGAGACAGGGAAAATCCAGTTCAGTCTCCAAAGTGCCATCACAACCATCTTGTGACTATTGTGTGTCTCCAGCGTCCATATCAAAAAAAAGCAAAACCAAATTCAAATTCAGCAGCATGAACAGATGTTCCTCTAACTACCCTGATGTTCTACCACTTTGGATCAGCCTGAAGTCTGGTTAAACTTTGTTTTAAAACAGAATATTATTGTCATTCTCCCAGGTTGTAGATTACTTCAACCGCTATACTCTGTAAGGTTGAAAGCTATTTTCTGAGCTATAAACCAGTGTTTTTTAACAATATATGCATATGTAGACACACATATATACAGAAGCACACACTCTTTGCAGTCTGAAATCTTGTCAGTCAGTCTACCTGAGGTAAATACTTCCATGAAAATATTATTTATTTTGTACAGCTCTTTTTGTTCTGTCAATAGTCTGAATTTCTCTTCCATGGTTTCAGGTTCAGCAGTTAATCCAGATGTTGGCTCAATGTAAATCAGCCATGTTTTCTATTCATCTGCGGCTATTTGCATCTACTGGGGAACTGCCTCCCCTAACACCTTTAAAACTTGTGTTTAAATTCTAATTCTGTTTTTGCTGTTCATTATTTCTGGCTTGACTCTCTTGAAGAGAAAAATATATTATATTGACACTACAGCTACTTTGTAGACAGCCTTTTCACAGCCACAGGGTGACAGAGTAAAAGTGGCCAGTGCACACGCCTGGATTGCCAGCTCATTTCCAAGCTAGACAATCTGATTACTGAAAGCACCTGCCCCGTGTCACACGCATAGGGAGGACTGCACAGGGCTCTTCCATTTATGAAACACATTAATGACCTATAAATTTTCTTTAGATGTTGATAGCTTGTGGGGTGTTTTGCTGGGTGAGCAGAAGATTACCAAAGCGGACAGAATGGCTCCCGTGTAAAGCTTGTAAAGAACGGAGGTTATCTTCTTAGCGGCAATCTTTAAACAGAACTAATTATTTCATTACAGAAACTACCACGGCACCAGCTTTCACTTGTCTGAACCATCCATTAGCACTGTAGTCATTACCTCTCCCACAGAAGCCCTGGGTGCTGCACACCGAGTTTAACAGGGAAACTGGAACTTGACCTACTCTCAGCCCCACAATCTACCAACATTTTGGTTTCTTAACCGATACAAGGCTCAACACCTTTTTCAAAAGTGAACTACATAGAAAACAAGAAGCTGCTCCAACGGAACAGTAGAATATTGGTAGAAGAATTCTTTCCCAAAGAGCTTCTGAAACGAGTGTTTTCAAGCTGTTACAGATTGTACTACAAAGCCGTTGTTAACTTTGTACAAATACACAGGCATTCACACTAAACTATGATCAAAATTGTCATTGAGTTCCCAGGGAATTATTTTTCCGAGTGACTCTTGTCATAGAATCCTGAAACACCACTGCATTTAAGTACAAACCAGCTTTTAATCCTTATGATCTGGAAAACACCAGGACTCTGCACTAAGATAGTATTAGCAATCAGGAACAACGATTTACACAAAGCAGTTGCCCTATTTGAGTTTGTATTAGTGCAGCTCGAATATTGATTTTTATTGTTCTTTCTAAACGTCTGGGGAAGATACATTAAACATCTGGACAAAAGATGAAATATGGGCAAACAGATCTATTGTGCTGTGTAAATACAGCAAATATACTCAGCTAATTACCATTACTAATACTGGGCATTGGTATTGGCAGATGGTTAAGCTCTTAAAACAGAAACAGTTTCCGTGGATTTCCTATCCTGATTTACCTGTTCATTCTGAGCAGTTGTCTTGGGACAAGGAAATAGAAGGGAAAAAAGAGAAAAAAAAAAAAAAAAAAAAAAGAGAAAGTGCAAAAAAGCAACCCCAGCTAAAGAGGATCTTAAATCAATTCCTCTGTCTATGTGCAAATATTGCCATGACTAAATTAGCCCTGATGAATATGTTTTCATGTTTGGCTGCTAGAAAACTATTGCTTGAAAAGTTCTAGTAGTTCTCCCAAACTACTTAAGAAGGAAAACAGATACTATTATCTAAAAAAAAACCCCAAAAACCCCCTAGTGTAAAACAAATTATAACATAAATATATTTAGTAATTTTATATTACTTATGAGGCATTTCACTGTATTTGGATAAAATACCTCATGACTAAACCTGTATGGTTTTGCAATAGTCACAGACAGTGCAGGGCACATTCATGATACATTCTCTGCTATATATTTTTACTGAATCATGTTTTGCTACATACAATTTCTTATACAAAAACTCCTTCATCTAGGCTAAAGAGACTCACTGTTGTTATACAACCCTTGCACCTTTTGTGATATAAAACCTTCATGATTTTTCCATAAAAACACACCCTCCAGTTCAGTTTATGAACTCAGTAACCCACTAAATAAAAACACATGTGTTTACACTTACCAGAGAAAAACAGAAAAGATTCATGTTGGTATTGAGATCCACTCCAGCACCCTAAAATTCTGCTCCACAAACTCCTGCCGCACAATGCAGTTCCTTCTTGCTCTCCCAGCTGTTTGTACATTTCTCCCTGGAGATTACTGCAAGATAAAATCCCTGCAATAATCCACTGGATTCAGAGCCCATTATCAAATGAGACAGGCTTCCCCAGGCCAGTACAAACTGTTTTCTGAATTAAAGAGCAATGTTTACTAGCAAAACAAAAGCATGGTCTGAATGATTGTCATGAACTCAGAAAATGCTCTCTTGCAGGCTGTTGTTTCCATTAAAGTTTATAATCTAAGAGAAATAAAACTCTTTCTGTCTGAGACTACTGGCACATACGCCTAACTCTGAGGCAAATCTTCTTAGCATACTGCGATTATCAAAAGACAGAAATTCTCATGAAATGCTGGTTTCCTATATACATGAATTAATATGCAAAATTCCGTAGTTATTACTGACTACATTTTGAATGGAAGTTTATTATTTACAGACCTTGGGATTAAAAAAAACTGTGAGCCACAAACAAATTAGTAAAAATACCTGCAACCAACCAACCAAAAATCTCAAACTGTACACCTGTAGTCTAAAGGATAGTTACCAAACTGCTGACTGCTTGACAATGAAGATTAAAATAAACCAATTTTGACATTTGAAAACTTGGCAAATCTGGAAAATAAAAAATTAGGAGTGGTCAAAGCTGATCCATGGGTTACAGTGGGAGGTATCATAATATATACAGACAAACAAATGAAGGAGAAGCAATTGTAGAGAAAAACAGTAATCTATGCCACTAGCTGATATAAATCAGGAAAATTTCATCCCCTGTAATGGAGTAGAAATGGCTAACAAATAATTAATGCTGAAAGTACACTGAGTCTCAATTTTTTTTTCAGATTATGAAATACCTGAAATTAGATGGGGTTTGGAATAATATTGCCTACCAACACATGATTAATTTCCCGTAAATTAATTTCCTGTAGCTTTTATGTGAATTCTATGAAATTTGATTACATGACCAAGCAGCAATTGGTAGTGAAAAGAAAAACTGAAATTTACCACAAATGGAGAGGCAGTGTCATTTTGTGACCAAGATCTTGATTTCCTTTCTTTGGGCCCATAGCTTCACATTCGTAAAGGACAGGCATCACTTTCCTTGCTCCTATTTCTGACTGTTTCAGTTTATTCTAATAATTCTGTAGTTTGAATCTGCATTCCAGCAAATTTGAAATGTCTGTACTTTGGCAGGAGAAATACATTTTAACATAAATTGGTTTCTACCCTGAAACCAACCAAAACCCAAACAAAGCTCACACAAACAAACACAGATAAGATTCAAGATTTTAAAAAGAAAAATCCTTAGCTTTCACTTTTCTAATATGCTGTAAAGTATATAAAAGGCTTTTTGAAGGCTTTTCCCAGGCCTTCTTTTCAGTTATAATTTCAGGCTGGTTTCACATATTAGTAAAGTAGGGTTGGCTATGAAGAGCTTTATGACAAATGTTATCGTTCAGAAGCCAATTAATGAGAGACTTCTCATTTACTCCTCCTATAAACTTGAGGATCAGTAACAGATTCTGTCAATTACCACCTAGTGACACAAAAATAGACATTTGAGAGACCAAGCTTGCCACAGATGGGCTCACATTTGCTTTATGGCTCACTTGCTAGTTTCCTTGTTAGGGAGCAAGTTCTCACTCTTCCTGTGCCTCAGGTTCTCCAGCTGGAAAAACTGAACTAAGAGCACAAACCTCATGTGCAGAGCACTGTGAAAGTAATGACCAAAAGCACTCTTTCCCAGCTACAGAGAATTACTTCTTTTTTTTTACTTTTTTTTTTTTTTAAAATGCCTATTTACAGTAATAGCTATCTGGAAAACTCTAGAAAGTCTGAAGAGATAATAAAATTACAATAATCTACTCAGGGGAATGTGTCTTTCACTCAGACTGATTTAAGCTCTTGATTTTGGGTTGTAGCTTTTGAGATAATTTGGCTATTTACTCCAAAATTTTTAGGAGGAAGTTTCTTAATTTTATACCACAGATCCTCGAGGTAAGAGTAACTAAGAAAGTGCAGACCTTACACTGAGCTATTAAGTTTTCATTTTGCTTATATTTGTAGACATGCATAAACAGAGAATAATTTAAGAATAAATATTAAAATAGGAAAACCAGCCTGCATCTACTGTTACAGATACACATATATGGCAAGCAACTGTGTAGGAAGGCAAAAATGCACATGCTATTGCATGGTTTTGGGTACCGTCAGTGTCAAAACTCTTCTTATGAATAAGTAATGCTTTAGATGTTTATTATTCACTGATACAGCCTTCTGTAAGGGTCAAGTTTGTTGATAGGCTTAAACTATAGATGACATTAGACTACTAGATAAATCACAAACTGTAAGGAAACACCTACTAGAATAATTAAAATAAGAAGCAACAGCTTATTATCAGGATGAATAATATAAATAAAATACTCAGCAAGAGTTCATAATGCCATTTCATATCACAGCTGTCTGTAGAAAGAATTTGAGCTTTGAAAGTGATTAAAAAACAGTAACCAAATAGATCAAATTTGAAGGTAACATCAGTGTTGTCACCTCTATGTATATTTTATCTGGTATAAATAGAAAACTTTGCTACAGCAGAAGCATAACAGAACAGCAAACCCACACTATAATGAGGGGACAGGAAAAAGTTTTTTGTCAAACACTTGAACCTTCACTTCCCAGATTTAAACTTGCATTTCTGTTAGCATTTAATTCTCTTTCTTTGCTGTTGCATGATTTCTACATGCTTGGGCTCTACATACAAAAAAAAAAAAACCAAAAAAACCAAAAAAACAAAATTGAAGCTTTCGTATATTGAGTTTTCTATCCCTGCACAATGAATAGAATTCATAGCTGAGATCCCTAGGCATCCTTGGCCTTTTCAGGAGACTGGATTTCATCTGTGCATTCACAGTAAGTGGCAATCCATAATCTAACATGGCATACAAGCAGTAAAGGTCGAGCCATGGTGCAGGTATTCACAATTGAGCCCCAGCTCCAGGCTCCCTTTCTAATGACAGCCACTCTACTGATGCAGCTTCATCTGCCACTGGGAGAACTCATCAGCAGGGCTGTGTAGTTCACAGATTTCTTTGTGTAATGAACAAAGATAAAATAATGCATTAGTAGTTGTTAACTTGGACACATTTCAGTGAATCTGGAAACAATATTTACCCCTAATTTCTTCCTCCTCTGTTTTTTCCTCTTAAAGCATATCAATCCTTAATTAAAATGCACATCTATTTCTCTTCTGATTATCATTTATTTATCATCAGAACGTTTTCATGCAGGTTTACAACTAAAAGCAACAATGCCACTGCCTGACACAGTCTGAGTGTTAAACATGTAACTACTCATATGCCGAGCGGTCACATTTCTCTATTCACTCCATGTAAAACGCTGAATTATTACTTTATCATCATTTCAAGTGCATTGCTACCACCTTGGTGGAAAGTGGAAGATTCAGAAATTAAGTCAGAGGCTTCCTCTTGCTCTCCCATTCCTTTGGAAAGAGCTCTTAGCACTTCCTTTCAGCTGGTGCCTTCTGCATAAACCACATATTCCCTAACACCTGAGGGCAATCCTGCAGGTGAACACTGGATAAAGCCCTGCCTCCTTTCACCTTCTCCTGGCCACTTCCAACAGGCAGGTGACAAAGCCGTTCTGTGCACAACTGTGTGACCCACAACCCGTGGCCAAGCGCTTGATGAGGAGCCCCTCTCTGAACCTGAGGGGCTGCTACTGTCGGACAAGTTTAACATTTTCTGTCATGAACACCCCCTGAAGACACTCCAAATGGTAGAAAGCTCCATTTCAGACCACAATAGTGTCTCTAAGACAGAGATACTAGCATTTGATATTACTGAATCAGATGTTCAGTGGTCCTAAATTACATCTACTTAATAGTTTGGAAAGGACCCATGAAGTATCAACTAAAAATCTGGTTCCTTAAACGGTATTGATTTTTTTTTTTCTTTTAGAATCTCCTTCAATTTAGAGACAGCTTCTTCATTTCCTCCTTTTACATTCAGCAGCTAATTAAAAATTGGTAAGGAAAAAGCTCCACAACTCTCCTCACCCCTGCCAAACTGCAACATTCTGTTCCTCCTTTGAAAAGGCAATCTTAAAGATGCAAGGATCAATTCAATACAGCAGTTTTTACACTTTTGCAACAAGGATTTTCAACAGAGTTTAGCTCAGTTAGAGATTATTTTAAGCTTACTCAACATAAAATGCTATAACATTTACTTCAGCCCAGAAAATCAAGCAAATAAAGACAAGAGCCAATATTCCCTAACTCAAAATCAAATAGGCAAGTAAAATGCTTTCACAGTTTCCAGGATCCAAGGGAAGCTCTGTGCCTATTAAAGTCACTGGCAAAATTCCCATCAAATTCTCTGCAAAAGGAATTTCACGCACCTTCTCCTGCTAACTGATCACATTTAATCACAGCATCATAAAAGCCCGTGGTGTTTTCCATATGATTCATTGTAACATTCAGCTATTCCTGAGGCTAATGTTCTTTTTAGGATAAATAACCACATTGTTCTTTCCCTTGTTCCAGAAGATTTAATTTTGTTTTTCAGAGAATTTATATTTTAATCAAAGGAAAATCTGCATCCCTGTTTTAGAGAGGAAATGTATATTTCCTAAACAGGAGGGCCAAATCCTCTGCTCTATAATTTACAGAAACTCAATGAATCAGGCCCGCACATCCTTTATTGCTATCTAGCACTATACTGCAATTTAGAGTGAAAACTGCTAACTTCTATCATCAGGTCAATTTATATATTATCAGACAAAACTGATGTCTACAGTGAATTATGGGTATAGGAGTCATTATCTTCCCGGAGCACCTTGAAAACGAGATGTCTAATCTCGGTAATGTAAGTTTCCTGGTTAAATAAATCCCTTGTGCTTAGTAATTCTATGCATTTATAGAAAAGATGTCACCCCCCCACACCTCCTTAGACTTTAAAAAACATTTTAAATCCTCAAGGGGATTTGAATCCTCACTAAACAGAATTGATTTCTGTACTTACTACTTAGTATTCTTAATCACACAGTTCATGCATTTTTGTTATGTAATGGATTGGGAAATTCAAAGAACTGGCCTGTTTTGAAAACATTTAGTTTTCCATCACCCCACTTCCCTTTTACTTTGATGGCTCTTTTTTTAAAAAAATATCACGATGACAGCACCCTGCTGGAAACAGCTCCAAACAATCAGCGCTGCCCTCTAAGTTTGCAGCCACCCAGGCCTGGTGTAAGCAAGTTAGAGCAGAATTTGGAAAGGCTAGCAGAGCTTTTCCAATCCACTCTGCAAGAAAGATTACCTCTCAACTCTTGCCTGTGAGAATTCAGGTTAAGGCCTGTAGTCATCTATTTCTTTCTTGAGAGCAGGATTCAAAGCTAAATGAAGCCAAAAGGAGTCCATCTATTGATCTGAGCATTTCTGGCAATTTAATTCAGAGCTCCTCTACCAATTTATTTGTTATGTTGGATAGAGCCTGAGGACACATCTTTGTCAGAGACAGGACAGTGGGATTGGGTTCACTCTCAGCAGATTTGCTGAGGACACCAAGGAGTGTGGACATGCTGGAGGGAAGGGATGCTGTCCCTAGACAGGCTCGAGAGGTGGGACTGTGTGAACCTCGTGGAGTCCAACAAGGTCGAGTGCAAGGTCCTACACCCAGGTCAAAGTAATGCCAAGCACAAAGACAGGCTGGCAGGAGAATGGATCCAGAGCAGCCCTGGGAGAAGGACTTGGGGGTGCTGCTGCTTGAAAGGCTGTACATGCCTTGGCTGTGTGTGCTGGGAGCCCAGAATCCCCCCCGTGTGCTGGGCTTTTTTTCTCTACTTTTTTTTCACCAAGGTGATCAGGGGGATGGAGCAGCTCTGGTGTGAGAATTGGGATTGTTCTGCCTGGAAAAGGAAAAAGTTCTGGGGAGATCTCAGAGCACCTTCCAGTACCTGAAGGGATCCCACAGGACAGGCAAAGAGTTTACAAGAGCATGTGGTGACAGGACAAGGGGGAATGGCTTTAAACAGATTGAGTAGGTTTAGATTGGCTGTTAGGAAGAAATTCTTCCCTGTGAGGGTGGAGAGGCACTGGAACAGGTTTCCCACAGAAGTTGTGGCTGCCCCACCCCTGGAAGTGTCCAAGGCCAGGTTGGATGGGGCTCTGAGCACCCTGGGATAGTGGAAGGTGCCCAGGACAGGGGGTTGGAACGAGATGATCTTTAAGGTCCTTTCCAACCCAAACCACTCTGTGGTTCTGTTATTCTAGGACAGTCTATCCTAACTTGCCCCCACTTCCTGTGGCCACAGGCACCTATTCCTGTTCCCAAGCACCACCTTATCTCCAGGAGAGACCCACAGATGGCTGCTGACAGCACATGCTCCAAGTGAAACAGAAGGAGCCAGCTGGTTCTCACAGCCCACCCTCCACCCTTACACCTCCACAAGTAGCCTCTCAGCAGAATGTACTATTTTGTCCATACCACCATATTTTCTGCCATTTTCAGGGCTGGATCTGGTTCTTAGCCAGCCAGTTCAGATTTGCATCTGCCTATATTTGTAGACACAACACCAAATTAAAAATATCCTTCTGTCCTCAGGAATTTTCCTTGATGCTTTTTGGCATTCTCTCTCTCATCCAAATCAGGAGGAACTCACTGGCAGACTGTGAGGCTGCAGCACCATCTAAAATAAAAAAATAAAGCCTAACAATGACACCAGTGAGCCCCTGGCTCATGTTCTCATTTTCTTATCAGGTTTGTGTGAGACCCCTTTCTGGAAATCAAAGTGAGGAGCTCAGAAATTCCCCACTCAGTTTTCATTTACCCAACCTGTGGATCCTTAGCTGATTTAGGTATGTACCTGCTGCCTGCAGCCTGTTATTTTATATATAATTCCTAACAAATTCTGGCATACAAGCACCGCATTTTGATTACATTAATTCCAACTGAGATTCAGGAGCTGTATAAAACCATTTTTCTGATAAAAAAGCAGTTCTTTCATACAGCCTGAGAAGACCAGCAATCCATGTCAGCTATACATTAAAGAGTACAACAGTGCAACAGTTGCTGTTGCGTCAAGAAAAGCTTTTCTCTAACACTCTGCAAATTAGGTTTCAGTCTCTACTTAGTAAAATGCAATATGGTTCTAATATTCTAGACCAATTCTGCAGTGTGAGCACCAATGCACTCAGGAAGTGCAAAATTTGCTTGAAAGACAATGGTCCAAACACCTAAGGACTGCAAATATAGTTGTGAGCTGGAATAGACCACATAAAATAGTTCATCAGCTTCATCAGTTCACCTAGTTCTTGCTTCAGCAAGAAATACATGCTGCCCACAGAGCACTTCTTCCCACCTTGCTGTTTTACACAGCTTAACAGCTCCACACTGTTTGGATGGAACATTTATATTCTCTGAAGTTGCTCTGGACAGATCCTGAGCCGGTGGATATTAGCAAAGCTTCGTATTTCTCATCTGGGCTGTGCCAGCTGATCCAGTGTCCCCAAGCAGTCCCACCCGGGTAGCTAATCCTTAGGACAGTGATGTTTTTTAGGGGCAAGGAGACATCAACTGACGCAGTGGCAATTTGAGCTGTTTACATCCCTGTGCATGTGATTGCAGAGCCTCCAGCTCGGAGTGTCCTCGTTTTTGACTATCCACGACCCTGCTACTCTGTCTTACTGCCTCTCCATGTGTTATAGCGCTTTCCATCACTTCCACAAACATACTATGCCATGTGAGAGACAAACTGTATTTGCCTTTTATGGCCCCTTTGATAAAATGGCAGTTCTCGTGCCCGATGGCAACTCGTGCCTTTATGTACCTCCAAAACACGACCTGTCTGCACCAGCAATTACTGGCTTTTATTAAGGTAATCAAATATGCAGAAGAGGCTGATGTTAAGGGGGAGAAGTTCGTACACTACTGTCAGGACATGTTGCAAGAACAACACATGGCTGGTGCGTTCTAAAATATTTAGGGAAAACAAAATTTAAATTTGATTATCACGTCCCATCAGTAAAAAATTGCATCAGCCACACACTGTCTGCACCAGTCGCTTTAAACTCAGGCTTATACAGTGGGAACAGTAGATGCCATCTGCAGCCCTAGAATAATCTTGGCAGCGCACCAGCACATATTCATTTCTGTGGAGAACAGCCTTGCTTGCTGTAGCTGAGTCCTCACGGTACCTCAGATGGCCAAATTGTCTCAGAGCTAGTAACTGGATATTATCACTCATTTAAATCATCCTAGTTAAACAAGATGCTTGGAGTTGGCAGTTCCAGAAACTTTATAAAGGTTGAGTAGGTAACCTTTCTTGCCCCCATGCCCTGATTTAGCAGGACATGATTACCTCAGGCAACTGACCAAAAACATTTGATGGATAACTCGAAAACTGGAACATACGTGAAAAAAAGTAGAGAGAAAAAACCCCAGAACAATATAACCAAAAACCTGCTGCTGAGGAAATTTCAGTGTGGTTCTACTTTAACTAGAACAGAATCTTTCAACAGGACAATTAATATCATCCTAATGAATTACACATGGATTGAGAGGGGAGACAGGGGAAAACACAAGGCAGTATTTCTGTGTTTGGATAGGAACTTCTACCTGGATAGCCTAACTTCTTTTAATTTATGAGGGCAAGGAACATTCAGGACAGTTTTTGAGGAAGATTGGCATCCAGTGCTCTGCAGAAAGGGTATGGACAACAGGCACAGTTACAGTTCAAAGGCTTGTACATCAAAGAGTGACCCATTCCCCTGTGACTCTCCCTGCTCTTATTTCACTCAAATTCTTCAAAGTGGGATTCAGTGGAATAGATGACTGGTTTTTTATCCTGGATAACCATGGAGCAGCCAAGATTTACTCTAACTGTATTGAATCCACATGTAGTCCAAAACCCTGTTACCCCAATAACAAACTTCTAGAAGTAGTTTTACCCAGCATGGTGTGTAGTTGTAGCATTACACCAATGTTATCATACAGTTGAGCTTATTGTCTGTATCCCTAAAAACCAAAAAATGTGTCACATAGCAGTCACTGATGATAGGATGTCTGAAGGCAAAACTGATTTTTAAATCTGTAGTTCCAGTCGCTTCCTCACTCTTAAGATGCTTAAAGATACACAGAAATGTAAAGTCTGTCAGTGAAAAATTCACATACTGTAGATTTCTTGACAATATTTAGCAGCTAGACAGCTATCCTACATTTAAGCTAAATCTGAATCCATAATTTATGCATTCATGTTCCTATGATAGCTCTGCAATTAATCTGACTGCTTTCTTCAGAGGAAATCTACCCAAGGAAGCTTTGTGGAGAATAAGGGTAGAGGAGTGGACAGGACTTGTCCTTCCTGCTGCAACCCACCAGTCACAGCATCCCTCCTCACTAGGGTTCAAATTTGCTTCTTGTTTGCTCTCCTCCTCTTCTATGTGATTTTGGTAACCACCAGGTGACTTTCTCCTTCTCCAGAACCTTGAATCGACTTTATAGAGATTAATTATATACCAGTGGAGCTAAGGAGAGGTGTGTATATATGTGTACGTGTTTGCACATGACTCTTTGGCCTGATTGCCAGAGCAGTCACTTGACAGAGGGTAGAATTGGATTCCCCAGTCAGAGCTCCAATAAACATTAAATATTAATTCATCTCACTGGAGTAGAAATGAAAATTGTTGCAGCAAGTAAAATAAAACATATTGGAGGACTGGCTATACGTGCTCAGGTAAGAAGTCTGCAGAAAAGAGAAATTTGAACCACACAGCTGAACTTACAGATTTGTGTACTGAGAATCCAGCAAAGATACTTACTCATCCTCAGAATGAAACTGGAAACAGTTTAATTCTGCTGTCAGTTTGTAAACTGTTCAGTATATGTAGTATAATTGCCAATCTCTTATCTTCTTTATTACTTCTAATGTGTGACCTCTTGAGGAACAAAGGCTGGCATGCTTCTTACTCTGCTCACCGTTTCATTCCTTCTGCCAGTCTCTGAGAATTTCCAGGAGAGAAATGGTGAGGGTGAGGAAGGAGCCATTTCAAAAAGGCAGTGGAAAAGCCAAATGCAATGAGCTGATTTTTAGCAGCTTGCTGCTGTGTGTAGCTTTAACCACAGGGAAGTCAGTCCATTTTGTCAACAGTGCCTTGCTGGAAAAACCCAGTTGGACTGAGTGGGTGCAGGGAATCTTATTTGAGACAAAACGATGGCACCATGTGAAAATTGAATAGGAGAGGATAAATGTGTGTGCATGTATCCTAGCCCAGAACTGGAAACGTTTACTGCTCCTGTCAGTGGTGTCAGCCACAGCCACAGTTTTGCTGGGTGTCAGTTTACACTCACTTAAAGACAAAATGTTATTTATCTCACATATGCCGAGCAAAGCATAATATATTATTAAGGGATTAGGTAGTCAGAAAGAAAAAACAATGTGAGGGTGGAAATTCTATTTCTATGACTAATAACAATTTCTATTATCTATGACTAAAAACAATTTTAATCACTCTTAGAGATGGGATACTCATCTGTTCTTGACCAAACAGCTCAGTACAGTGTGTCTGCTCATGTGCTTTTAAGTACTCCAGAGAGGTTTTCCCATTTTCAAAAGGTATTCAATATCTCCGTGTTACCTGTAGATTTTATACTAATTTTAGTACAAGAAGATAAAATAAAGTCCAGCCTACAAAAAGCAGCTGGGAGCAGAGATTAACAGAACAAAATTTAGGCAATGAGAAGGAGATCCGTAACAAAAATTTTCAGTGGAAACTGAGACAAAAATACCTTGTAACAGAGATTCTATGCAACTCTCTGAGAGGTCCAGGCTATCATGCAGAAATCCTGCTGAATTTGACAGAAAGATGTAATGGAAGAATTTTAACCAGCTTAACCACTTTCAGGATTAAATGCATACTCTTGAGGTAGAGAAATCTTTGTGCATATACATATGCATACATACATACACATATATATATGTATGTATATATGTATGTATATATGTATACACACTGGATTCCATAAACTGGTTTAGTATAGACCTGCTTTTCTCTCTTTTTCTTTTTTTTTTTTTTTAATTAAAATCCATGTTATATTAATGGGTTTCTATTTACAAACTGAAGAACTACTCTGCAAAGGCATCTTTACAGAAAAACCACAGTGCATTTGCCACTTGAGCATTACAACTTTGGATCTGTAGAAACTCAAAAATCATTGGAAAACTACTGCAGTAATAAAATTCTGCTAAATCCAAAAGCACAGATTAAACAGAAGTGTCTAGAAAAATTGCCAAAGCATTCAAGTGAAAACAAACATGAGGGGGATATAATTACAAGGGATAACAAGACTTTGGTTGTAATCTCTTGCACGTATTGGTATTATCAGCTGAATCTTTGGATAGGTCTGATCCAAAGGCTGCTAAATGTTAATGAGGGTCTTCTGATTTTAATAGGTTCTGAACTAAATCCTAAACCATTTCAGTTGTGTGACATAAAGCATGGTGTATGAACATAAACCTTGCATGGCTTTGAGTATCAAAACCAGGGTCTCATTATTCTTTATTTTTAATGTGGCAAAAATAGCCTTTTTAGAAATAAAGACTCCAGATAACAAATTTTTCAGTAGTGCATTTCTTGAGTCCATGCACTTAGACTTTGGCTTAGATGTACTATGATCAATATTTCCAGGTGAAGCAATTAATTTCCTCTGTTTGGCAGGTGAACAAAACTCCTGCAATGCAACTTTGACTTTCATTTTAGTTGCAGCCTGTTATTGCTAATGAAAAAAAATACTTTCTAGCTTTTCTAATGTATCAGCTGGATAAATTGTTAACACTTAAGAACTCCCCAGGCAGTAATGAATGACACAGTTTTCTGTGTTATCCCTGATAAAGTTTAGGATATGGAAAGCAGCTTAATCCTCTTTCTATACTCTCCCATCTGTGCTTTAGAGCTACCACAGTAAATTACTACATACTGAAGCACTGCTTCAGATGCAATTTCATATTTTCAAAGCTGAGATAATTTTACTCCACAGTGTATTTTTTAATCTTTGTTAAAAAAATATAAAATAAAAAAAAAAAGGTAAAATGTTTAAGGAAGCCAGGTCAGATAAAACTGTTGGATTTAAGAGATGGATGGTAGTTTTCAGTGAAGTAAACCTTTTATAAAGGTTACTTGGAATACAGAGTTAAGCCAAACAAATCACTTTGTTTACAGAAAATCTGCAATGTGAAGTGTTAAGATTTAACTCAATTGTGATCTTCTGTTAATTATAAGACAGGAATAGTAGCTGACAAATATGGCTTTAGGCACTCTTTATTGTACCTTAAACAGGATATCGCCTGTGTCTAATGTCTTTGATCCTGCTTTCATTTTGCAGAATGATTTTACTTGGTGCAGTTTTGCCATTAACCTGCTCAGTCACAGTTAGGGCTCATTTCTTTTTGTGAGGAAAGCTGAAGATTTCTCCATGTTTTATCAGATGTGCCTTTTGCTGCTGTCTAATCATTAAGGATAAAGGAACTGATTTAGTATCTATTGGAGCAAATTGACTGACTCAGTTCAGAGGCTGAGCATAAGCAGCTGCTCTAAGAGTCGAAGTGAATGCAGAGAGAGAGATTTTATAAACTTCTCTATCTTGCATTTTTCTGTAACCACAGAAAAACTCACATTCAGTAAAACTGCAAAAACCCAGTCAGTCCAGTGTCTTGCTCAGGTCACCATATGGTTGTAGAACAGCTGGTTCATGTTAAACCTTGACAAAACTGAGATTATACTTGGAGGAAGCAGCAGATACTTTGAAGAATCTGCAGCCACAGTGCAGCATCTAAAGCAGCCAGCCACAAATCATCAAAATACTCTGACAGAAAAAGAGTTCCTCTGTAACCCCTTGTTACTTTGAATTTCTAAACAACATCTTATGACCTATCCTAAGTCCTGGGACTAACCTGAAGAATAGAGGCCATCCCACCTGGTGACCTAAACCCAGCTAAGCAAACATCTGCCACCTTACAACCGGATTATGACAATCCAGCACTTTCTCTAAAACCTGTCAATTGCTTCTAAGACTAAAAGTAGTCAAACCTGAGTTTAATCTCCTAATTCCGGGTGGAGAAAAGGGTCTGTGGATTTTTCTGAGGGGGCAGGCAATCCAGCTCTGCAGAGAGTATCCTGCTGACATTAAAACAGAGCAGCTTTCCACTGAGAATGCCAGGAAGGAACTCCTCCTCTTAAGTTTTGTTTTCTTTAGGCCTTTGCCCAGTGCTGGCTGCTGGGATTGTGAAGGAACAGGGTCCCATCTCCATCACCCGACCCACAAACAACTGCCCCTCCTGTGGGGTGTGGGGTGGGTGGTGAGCAAAGAACACCTGAGTGGGCAAACCTGGATTTGTTCTCACCAGTGGGAGATGTGACACATGGAGTCGAAAGCAGCTTGGTAATGATGAAAAACTACCCATTGTGGCTAAATTGTGGTTGCATATTGTTGAAATAATAGTGAAGTGGCACAGCTAGGCTACTGTAAAAATGAAAGTTTCAGAAAGCTCTTGGAAAAAAATAGAAACACCTGAATACAAGGCATTCATGTGGTCTTAACTTTGCCCCTTTGGGTACCTGGTGTGATGTTATCAATAAAGACAGTAATCCAAGGGATCATGTAGAAGAAGCAGGGACAGGGTCTGAACCCTGCCTCCGGGAGGGAAGGAAAGCTCACTTCAAAGCTGGTGCCTCAAGAGGCAAGAGAATGGGTTACCTTGAGCCCGAGAAGGTCGGGGAATAGAGGCACCTACTGGCAGCATCCTGCTTCCCCCCTGCTTCTCCCAACACCCCGTTCCCAACGTTTTCCGTGGGAACCCCGACAGAGCCTCTGGGATCTGCGTCCCACACAGTCCTGATCCCAAGGACAGCAGTCAGCCCCCTCCGTGCCCTGGGGGGCTCTGGAAAACAGCAGGGAGAATAAAAAAAGGAGGAGGACCTGGCTAATCTTCTGCAGTTTAACCTGAACATCGGTTCACAAAATTAAACAACAGATGCTTCTCAAGGGCATGACATGGAGAGGCCTCCTTGAAGTAGGGGAACAGCTAAAGCCTTCCAGCTAAGGCTGACAGATTTTCTGATAACAGAAAATGAAGCAATCTAAAAATACGCTCTTCCAGTTACCCCTACAATCAGTTACAGGTAGATCATAGCATATTTCATAAATGTCAAAGCAAGTTGTCCTGACATCATTAGTCCTTTGCTTTAGACACTGATAGAAGGAGATAAGCTAATTATTTATGACTATTCAAAGGACAAACAAAGTGCAGAAGCAGATTGATATGAACACTCTTAATAACCTGATCCAGAGATAACTCATGGTTTCCAGTCTTTCTTTTTTTTTTTAAACTTTTTGTGGCTCTGATACTTCTTGACTATGTGCTGTTTATGGTACTGCTGTATGCAGCAATGATTTAGAGGTATACAAACAGAAAGCAAGCAGGCTAAAAATTAGCTAGTTTTTATAGCTTGCTGATAGAAAAATAGAAATACCATACTTGCTATAGTAGACATTAAGTTTAGGTCTTGGGTGCAAATATAGAGCAAGACATATGGCTTTCTTAATGGAAGAGTAAAATGAGTATGCCTTTTAGTGAATTTGTGTGTGAGCTTGAAAATCATTGTAAACAAGGTAACTGAGATATTTTGGAACTGAGCATTCATATAAACTGCTAATGAAGTAATGCTGCAACTTCTGAAACGTGTGAAGTTACTGCTTGAATAACACTGTGATTCTGCAAACAGCACAATATAGGAGAGATATAAATTAAATACTCAGTATCTCCGAAAGAAAAAGTATTCACAGTATGTTGTGAAGCAAACGGATGGAACACTAGTGAACTGCATGATTTAGGCATAAAAGCAGCAGAGGTTTCAGCTCCAGGAGGATATATGTCTTTGTCAAGTCTTGGGAAGCCATTGAAATCCTGCCCAGATTGCAGAGGTCTTCTTAATTATAAAGAACTTTAATTAAAAACTGTGCTTAACTTATATGTCACTATGTGAACCATCTAAGTGTAGCATATTTCCTAATTTTATAATAACATTCATGGAGATGTTTAGAAGGCAGAGCTGTATTCAGTCGCCATCAGAGAGATTCACCTGGTCTGCCATATCTGACAATCAACACCTTTTCACTGGAGCTTGGGATACAGACAACCAGAACCTCACTGTGAAACTAGGATCTGTGACATGAAAAGCTGAGAGGATGTTCAATAATTGAGTAAAAAGACAAGTAAGAACGTTGTGATAAACCTATGAAGAGAATTCTTTGTTCTTTTTTAAAGGAATATTTGTGCTTCCTCCCAAAATGCTTTCAAGGAAATTCTTATTTACTAATCAGCTTAGTCGTAAGTTATTCTTAAGAGCACTAGACTTTTTTTCCTCCTTCTCACAAGGAAAAAAAAGCAATTATATGACAGAGATGCCACTTGTTCTCGTGAGTGAGTCTGACTGTGCCAAAATAGTATTACCCACAAAAGAAAGTAAGCAGCATTTGAAAATATTGGTGTGACCAGCCAGGGACATATTGAATTCATTGTCACAAAGAGCGAGAGCAACAAGAAGGAAGGGGGTGTTGGAGGAAGGAGAAGCAAAGGAGAACACAAGAGAGCTCCATTCATTCCCTCCCTTGAGTTTTCTTGCAGACACCAGATTGGTTTTGCAGCTTTGTAGGAATGTCAGGAGCATTGAGAGCAGCGTCCATCGTTTCCCTGAATGGGACAGGGCTCCGACCCCATTCCCTGGTGCGCTGGCCCTCGGGGCTGGCTGGGTGGGGATGCTGTGTATAGCTGTGCTCTCCATTAGGGGACTCCGCCAGGAGCTATCCAGGGCCTTTCAGGGGAACTGTTCCCTGATTCCCTTGGCTCCTTGGAGGTGGGGTAGCTAGCACAGACAGTCCCAAGAACCCCTGAACACCTTCCTGTCATTACTGCTGTGCTCTCCACACAGTGTGAGTAGCCAGCCTATACACCGGGTTAAATAATTGCCGTTAATCAGTGGCAGCCTTAATTAAACTTTTGCCGAGCAAATTTAGTTAATCGTTCAAAACACGTTTGTGAGATTCTGCAAAATGAACAGCTTACTCTCCACCTTTGTGAAATTATGGTTAATCATTCACTAATGTCTGCATCATCCTATTTAAACCTTCCCCCTGTGGTTTTAGACTTCTTTCTGCTTGCTAATCCACCACAGGGGAGTGATATGTAAACATGCAAATACATTATTGTGGGCTTTTCCTATTTGTGGTGCTAGGTTCTATCAAGCCATATTTATAGCCTCACCAAGAGTGATTTATAATTCATTCGTCTCACATCCAATTGAATTAATTTAAAGGTATAATTCAATTTAACAAACATGCAGCTCAGTGTAGTGAGCAGTGAGACAGTGCAGCTGTTTCGGGCATGCTGCACTTCACCCCATCTTTCTGTTCCCAGCCAGCCTCCTGGTTCCTGGTATTCTTATATATCAAACCAAGTACCACACCAGAGCCACAACAGACCAGAAGAAGTCAACAACAGCTTTTAAACCTCCAAGCTGTGTCACTATTTGTCTGTCCCAAATTTCTCTAAATTCTCCTTCTCCATGAAGAGTATGTCCTTTACTGTGAAGTTATTTTAAAATCCTCTTGATATGAACTACTGCACTCTTGCTCCTAACTCTGCTAAGTCCATTATAGACAACCTTTTCCTGTGATTTACGCCTCATTATAAAAATCAAATTTCTTGGTTGTCAAAAGTAAATTGACTGCAGCAAGCTGAAGGAACTAGACCCCTAGCATACAAAGCCATCACACCAGTCTAAGGGTGCAACTTCAAGTGTGATGGAAGGATATCCTATAAATACAGAGCTCTCGTACAGAGGAAAATGAAAAACCGATTATCAGGTTGAGTGAAGAAAGTGCAAACTGTCTCTCTCCTAACCTTAACCCCAACCACCAGGATGGGCTGAGACTTGGCCTGCACTCAAAAGCCATCAACCAGATGAAAAAACTGTCAGCAAAGAAAACATTCTGCAGGATACTGCTCCTTGTGCCAACCCTTTTGCAGCCCCACTACAGCTGGAGGCATTGTGTCTCTCCTAATACTAAACCTTATCTTTGATGGTCTTTTAACCATAAGCCTAAAGTGAGTTGTGCTCTCAGCCATAGCCTGGGTCCCCAGTATATGTTTGGGATGAAAAAGTTATTATGAAAGAAATAATTACGCTATACCATCTAAAATGTCTCTGTGAAAAACTGAGAAAACTATGTGCAACTATTGTAATTTCTGAGATGTCACTTTAGTTTTACATGTAAATCATTGATTTTTATAGCTAGTTATTTGCTGAATTAAAAGCAGAAGCACAGTACATGTTGAACAGACCCTTCATTATATCTTTTTTCATTGATCTAATCAACCATTCCTCACCAGCACTGAAATGCTACTTATATTCCAAACTTCCTTCCAACCATTGGCAATTCTAGCAAAAGAACAATTTTTAAATTGACTAAGATATACTGTATGGGCCATACATTTAAAATAAAATAAATGATCCAGGTTTATGTTTTTCCTTTAAAAAATAGTGATGTTACCATAAATTTATTTTCTTGGCAATTTTTCCATTAAAGTTACTGATGCTATTTAACAGCATAAAGACACATAGTCTTTCTTACACACATGAATATATATTACAGATTCTAACCCCCAGAATATTCCTCAGATTTTCTGATTTTTCCTAAGCTATTTTGCAATTTTTTTCATATTTATTGTTGGCTTGAAATCACTATTTTCTTCTATTTACTTCAAGGTTATGCAAGTTGGCTGTTTGAGTGCCCCAATACTATTAGAGGTCCATAGGCTTTTCTATTTATCCTGAGAAGTTCCATCAGCTCCTGCAGATGGTACCAATGAAGGTACCACATAGCCAGGTGCATTTTGAACTGTCTTTGAGTGCCACACACACATGGCCAAGAAGTTTTTTTCAGCTGGGTCACCAGCAGAGAGCTGTGGGGCTGGATCTGGAC
Source organism: Pardalotus punctatus (assembly GCA_013400915.1). Taxonomy (NCBI): domain Eukaryota; kingdom Metazoa; phylum Chordata; class Aves; order Passeriformes; family Pardalotidae; genus Pardalotus; species Pardalotus punctatus. The sequence goes on from VZTX01016851.1 coordinate 132,305, forward strand.
AGAGGTATGAACCCACACCCTGTAGCTGTGCAATGTGATAACTTAGCTAAGTCATTAATTAACTTCCCTCAATATTTTTTAAAAGTCCATCCTTATGCTGCATGTATTAAATGGTAGTAGATAACATGAAGAAATTTAGAAATTCAATTTTTTGCTACTGTTTTCTATATGTAGGAAATCTTAGCATATTTACACTATCTGCACCATTCTCCTTTTCCCCGTAAATCCTCTTCTTTCTGTTTGTGTCTGTGTACATGAAAACCCTTTCTAGTTTTCCCTTCTTTTCTGCTCTTCTTGGCCATTACCAATCTACCTCAGAACTTGGGAGAACGAACACATTCCAGTTACTGCTCTGTGCACCCCATACCAACAGAGCAGCCTACATTAACAAAACAAACCCCCTAAAATCCTGAATACGTCCAATTTGCATGAAGAAACTGAAGCAGAAAGCATTTTCCCCAGATTTTTCTGGTTTGATATTTCCAAACTTCTCACAAATAGAGGGGTCCATATTTATACCCTGATAGGTGATCCTTGTGTTGATGTGCCCCTTCAAACTTGGCCCTCAGCACAGATTCTGACTTCAGCAGAAGCTGAAATTAGCAACTATACCAGGCTTTGGACAAAAATGGTTTATGAGTGGTCCATCCCCCGCCCCCATCATATCCGAGGAATGTCATGGCCTTACAATGGCACACTTTTTGAACCCTTTCCAATTTCAGATATTTCCTTTCTCTTTTAATACCTCATTGCTTTTGCATCAATTACAGCCTGACCTAAAGCCACACTGGCAGTGAATGTGATATATAGTAGAATCCATTTAAATGAATTTCTGATGAAAGAATAAAACTGTTAAAAGAATAAATTTACTGCACAGATTTATACAAATCCTGTATATGCACTGAAATCCTCTTAAAGGAAAAACTGATGGAAGATTAAAATGTTAAATGAATTAAACCCCAGCATCCTAGTGAAATTTAATGATTGTTTGACCTATTAAATGAATAGCTCCACTGACCATATAATGGTAAGTATTCAAATATATGTCAATTTTAAATATGAAGTGAAAAAAATGTAAAGCAAACAGTGATCAATGAGAATATATATTAAGACAATAAACCTACAGAACAGCAGGGAAATGTTTGAGAAAGGTCTTTATTCACTCAGCCTTAAAGCTAGAAAGTCCTTAATTTCTGTTAAGAAAGAGAGAATTTTAATGATTATTAAAAGTTATTAACTTCACAGCATAAATGTAATTTTTGCTTTGCTTAATTCCAGCATATTAAAATGCCTGAGAAAGCCATTCCCTTTCCTTCCATCTGTGGTAAATTTTTAGGGATTCGTTTTAAAAAAGATGTTGACCAACATCTGTCATTAGAGTTGTCTGTATTCCATTTTATGGAAACTATCTTTTGAAACTGTGCTATATCTATCATCACTAACAAAACCATACAAAAGCACACATTGTGAACTCTCTAATATTTATTTTAGCTTTTGTACTTTAATGTACAGTCAAGAAAATAACATACAGATATCCTTCCAAGCAATATTGCCTCCATATATTTCAATGCTAAAATAAAAACTAGGGATTTTGTCTTTCCCATCAGAAGCACTGTTTTGGTAACATTAAAGTTCTGTGAGGTGACCCCAGTTTAGAAAAAAATTATGCTTTATCTGTCTATCTTGGTTTTGGCCAACTCTTCTAGTAACTGGTTTCAGGTTTAAATCCCAGATTAAACCACTAAAAACGTGCACTCTAAATCCCCTGGCAATGAGTTGAAAACAAATTTATACATCAGCTTCCTACCTGAGAAGAGTTGAGTTCATATTCAGTTTAGGTCATAGGTGAAATGAGTTTGTCAGTCACAATCCAGTCTGTAATAAATTTATATCTTGATCACAAAATTACTGTAGCACCCAATTAAATATTGCCTGAAGGGACTGATCATTAGAGATGGAGACCCAGAGATGGATATTAGAGACTGAAGTCCATCTTCAGTGTGTGAAGATGTGTAAAATCCCAAGACAGTTCTGTCTCAGTAGCAAGATGCTATGCATGGAAATAGCATCCTTCCTCCTGTCTGCACCACTTTGTGATTATAAGACCTTATAGATTCCAAAAATTCCACACCGAGAAATACTATAACCCCTGTGTCACAAGCTTCTCTGCAGAAAATGCTATGTAGAAATTCAAGGGGGCTTTTAGTGACTCCTCAGCCACTGTGATTATCCTTTTGCCATTTAGCCCAAGGCCTGTAATTCTGAAGGATGCACGGATAAAGCCAAGTCTTTGTCAAAGGGGTCTGGCTGGCAGTGAAGCATCCTGAAAGATACAACTTCCTGATACTGAGGGAACAAAGAGTGTGTGTGAACTGCAGGCCACCAGAGGAATGTACCTGGAAGGGTACAAATGTGTCAGTCCTTTCCTACAAAAAAATATGTCTTCTGCCTGATCCCCTCCTGAAAGCAAAGCCAGATAGATGTGAAAAGTTAGGAAGGATACTTCAGCCCCCTAGGTGAGGTTAACTTCAAGTCCTATGAGTTTCTCCCTGATTCTACCATGAGCTTCAAAAAAAAATAAAATTGAGAAAGAGGAAATTTGTTTACTTGACTGACAAAATACAAGAAAAATATGTCTTTGGAGATTTGAGAGAGGAAATCTTTCAAGGTAGATTTCTCCTTGCTTTTCCCTTGTTACATGGCCAATATCCTGCTAATCTTACACTCACATTGAGATCAGAGACCACAGAGAAATTTTTAATTTCCCAAAACTCCATCTGCCTTTATGTTCTGATAATCAATACACCGCAACAGCCATAAAGAAGAAAGCTGGAAATAACCGTGCAAACATTCTAGTTATTCAAAAAAATGTGCTCTACCATACTTTAGAAAGAAAAAACGTACACTGAAAATACAAATTGATGGTAATAGGGAGACACGGGAGATTCCTGAGTAACTTCCTGAATAAAAAAAGTAGCTGGATGGCTGGGCCCAGAGAATGGTGATGAGTGGAGTTAAATCATCTGGTGGCCAGTCCCTAAAGGTGTTCCCCAGAGTTCACTATTTAGGTCAATTCTATTTAACATCTTTGCTGATGATCTCAGTGGTGGGATCAAGTGCATGCTCAGCCTGTTTGCAGATGACACCAGCTTGGGCTGGAGCGTTGATCTGCTGGAGGGCAGGAAAGCTCTGCAAAGGGATCAGGACAGGCTGGATTCATGGGCTGAGATCAATGGCCTGAGGTTCAACAGGGCCAGGAGCCAGGTCCTGCACTTGGGTCACAACAACCCCAGGCAGTGCTACAGGCTGGGGCAGAATGGCTGGAAAGATTCTTGGTGAAAAAGGACCTGGGGGTGCTGGTCAACAGTAGCTGAACACGAGCCAGCTGCACCCAGCTGGGCAAGAAGCCAATGGCACCTGGCCTGTGTCAGCAATAGTGTGGCAGCAGGTCCAGGGCAGGGATTGTCCCCCTGTGCTGGGCACTGGTGAGGCCACACCTCAGATCCTGTGTCCAGTTTTGGGCCCCTCACTGCAAGATGGACATTGAGGGGCTGGAATGTGTCCAGAAAAAGGCAATGGGGAAGGGTCTGGAGCCCAAGTCTGGTGAGGAGCAGCTGAGGGAGCTGGGGAAGCTCAGCCTGGAGAAAAAGAAGCTCAGGGGAGCCCTCATCACTCTCTACAACTCCCTGACAGGAGGGTGAAGCCAGGTTGGTCCCTTCTCCAAAGTTACCAGCAACTGGACAAGAGGAATTGCCTCAAGTTGCTCCAGTGTGGATTTAGACAAGGTATTAGAAAAAAATGTCTTCATGGAAAGCTCTGTTAAGCACTGGAACAGGCTGCCCACAGAAGTGGGGGAGCCACCAACCCTGGAAACATTTAGAAGACATGCAGATGTGGCACTTAAGAACACAATTTAATTGTGGACTTGGCAGTGTTAACAGCTGGACTCAATTTTCTTAAAGGTCTTTTCCAACCTAAATGAATACACACCTATTGGGACAGGGTTTTGCAAATTAGAAGTTTGATAAAGAGATGATTATTAAGTTTGACATTCATGTTAAGATAATTTGTGAGACTGCCTAGTTGAGAAATGCAAAGTAGTTGAGAGCTGAGAAATGAAGACCTTTTTGTTGACAAGACAACCACTAAAAAGAACAGGAGATGGCTGCATAAGAAACAGAGAGTATCCAAGGCCAATTTTTAGTCAGCAAGGCTAGGATGAGAAGCTGAATGTGAAATACAGTCAGAGAACACTGTTTTGGTTAAGGTTTTACTGGGCCTGACAGAAAGAGCCTTTTTTCTTAATGATGTGATGATGACCTAGTTGAAGAGTGAAGCCCTTCAAAGCAAGGCAGGAGAGGATGCTGCACATACATTCAAGGCTTAAATACCTTTTGAGAGTGAACAAATGTTATTGGCTATGTGGGACAGCAGCAAAATATGAGAGTAAGGAAGGTCTTGATTGTTCCTTTGCCACACATAAATAACAGCTTACAATAATCCAATATTCACACAAAAATCTTTGGCCACACACCAGAGAAAACCACATTTCCATCTTTGTCTCTTGAGACTCCTCTTCTGAAAGACTTACCCTTTTTCAAGACTTTAGTCCACATCTCTATTAGTATAAAAAGGAGAGTCAGCTCACCACATCTGATTATCCTTCTCACTGAACACTCAGAACAGGTGGTTTCAACCTGTTCTCTAAACCTTTCTTTGCTGAATTTTTCACTTATAGCCTTGTTTGTCATAAAGACAAAAAAAAAAAAATAGAAAGACTGAATCAATAGAAGAAACATAAACATATTTTAAACTTAAAACATAAACATACTTTAGCTTCAGGAAAAGAAATAACTGAATCAGGATCTGAAGCTATGTTTAGTGGGTTAATCTGTTTTAATCCATGAAAATCAGACTCAAGCCACACTCATTAAGAGGAATTTAATTTTGTTTTCTGTTATTTAAACAACCTAGGAAACATCTGACCTTCCTGCCAATAATTTCTCTGTACTATTTTTAAAGCATTTTTGAAGGTGCTGATTACAGTGCTGAATGTCAATAGGATTCTGTCTATTATTAATGTTATTACTATTGCTGTAGAACTTTAGGCAGCAATTATGGAGCAAGACCTGACTGAGCTGCAGGATACACAGATCCAGAATAACAGACTGGGACTGTCACAAGGGCAAAATGAGCAACATTAAGAGTTAACATGGATCTACTTGTGGAAAGCTGTGAAATAGTGCTGGTTATTATGGCAGAGAGGAGTTGGCTCACCAATGTCTTCATTGACAAAAATTTCAAAGAAGATTAGAAGCATGATAAGATAATAAACACGACAATCTGCAGGTATTTCTTAGGATCATTGCCCAAGAACAAGGGCCATCATGAGAAAGGTTTGATATGTTTGATAGTTGATATGAATATAATTGATGTGTCAAGAAGAATAAGCCCAGAATAACAGTCCTGGCCATTTCTGAGAGAAAAGGTTTTAGTGACCTCAGTGGGATATGACTGATGAAGCACAAGGGGAAGAAAAGTGAGGATATAACTGGAAAGTAGACCTTCAAAGTTTTAAATTGCACCTTCAGTTGCACATAAATGAAAAGGAGAAAGACAAAGGAGAACACATAAAGGCACATGAAGCTAAGGGTGCATATGCAATTTGTATTAGGAGGGACTGAAGCATGACTGTACCATGAAGGGGAAAGCTGGAGCGTCATAAGAGAAAGGAAGGAAAGGAGGGGAAACAGATACAGACTGAAGACAAAACAGGATGGCAGTGAGAGCCCTGGAGATGATTAGAGAAGGAACATGACTCAGGAACTTCCACCTGAATCAGGGGAGAAGATGACACAGAATCTTTACACAAAGACTGTAGAGAAATCTGGGAGGGGATGGGAAGGTCAAATGGTCTTTTCAGGGGGGAAGGTATATACAGTTTTCACTGGAATAAATTGCTGAAACTTGTCCAGAGAAGTCATGAATAAAGGTGTAGAAGGTTTTGAAACAGGATGCAAGCTGGGGAAAACGTGATTAGGATTGTAAGCATGGAATTTCAGCTGGAAGATAAAAGCTGTTTGGTCAGGAAGACTGTAGTATGGAAATAGGAGAGAAAGTATTTTGCAGCAGGAGGAGACAAGCATGGGGAAGCAGATTTCATTGTAACTCTGCAGTGTATAGACATGAGTGCTGCAAGGTGAGCACCAAAAGTGGTTCTAAGATGCAGCTTGGTAGGGCAGACCATGCAATTAGAAAACACATTGAAGGAAATAGTAGTAAAAGAGAGTGAAATTAAAATAATGCATCAATGTACAAGTTAAAACAAACAAGTGGCAAACCAGATCCACACACAGCCTCCAAAAGAAAAAATCTATCCCAAACCAGAAGTCTGAGAGTAGATGAAAAATTATCTGCTATTGCCTCTAATAAATGATGGGGGCAAAAGACCAAGCAAGAAGGCCTGTGGGTGGCTGATCTCAGTATCTTGAGAATAAATACTTTCTTTCCATGTGTCCTCCAGGGTGGATAAATTCCACACTGCAGATAAATTCTATTAATGCAGAACAGGCACATGCACTGATTAAATGATTTGTGCGAGGTGACACAGAAATCAGAGCTGAACGTTGACCCCAAGACCCCTGAATCCCAGGTCAGAGAGTTTGTGAGTTAAGATGTGTCCCTTGGTGGGTGCAGACTGAAGTCTGAAAGCAGTCCCTGCTCTCTGCAGAGCCTCTCTTTATGGGTCTAATAATGGAAGAGCATCTTGTGAGATGCTATTTAAGATAAAGAGCAGATTATGTCTCCAAATATTTTCACTTTCTCAGTGTTCTGCAAGCAGTATGAACTCTGAAATTGTAGGAACAAAGGCACTCCTAGAAACGGCTCCCTTTTTTATCTGCTGATAGTTGGGCAGAGGGGGAAAGCAAACTACACCCCATCACATCATAGAGTTTAATGCTTCCCGTAGCACAAAGAAACAAAAAGTAAAAATTCACTACTCATGAAACCTCTACCTGTGCTGACAGCTAATTTAGGCCCAATATACATGCTATGCAGAGAAAATAAATTCTTATGACATGTCAAGTCTGGAATCCAAGGAAGCCTGGCAATGATACTGAAGCAGCACACTGTTTGCATACTGATTTCTGTGGTACCACTCTTTGTTTTGAAAAAACATGTTTATGCAGTTTCACCAGGAACAGAGGCACTATATTCAAATAAATGAGAAAATCCAACCACAGTCACTAGCTTGTTAACAGTTCATCCTATCACTAGACAGAAATTCCTTCTACAGCTTTGGGGTTTGGATTCTGGTTTGCAAAATGAAAGTTAGGGATAGCCTCTTGGTCTCCTTTCACATTTTGGGGATTTAAAATATCTCCCCATCTAATTTTATAGATTCTGTGTATCCTATAGACTCATTTCACATGTAATTTTAATCTACCCATAGCTCATTGAACATTTAGAAACAACATAATTCATTAGCTTCTAACTTTTCATTTGAATGATTTTTGAGACTTTTAATCTATTTCTTAGCTAAGTGCTTCTTTAACCCCATGTGTTCAGTATTTAGACAGCTGCTTTTAATAGACTTATTCTTGCATGCACTTCATCTGTGGAACCCCTCCTGGAGAAATCTACAGCACAATAAACAAATAGAAGAACTTCACCTCAGAGTATCTCCTCAGTGGTTTTGCGTGACTTTTACTTCACCTCTTGAACCTCTTCAACACACTGTCAAACTGACTGCTCTCTGCTTATCTGAGATTACTTTCTCTCCACCGAAATGCAGTTCATTACTTTCTTCAATGGAATTCCAAACCTGCTCTCTAATAGATTTCTAATCCTCAGCAAACCCACGCATTACAAAGCAAGCGCTGTGCTCCCCATATGGTTAACCTGATTTTCAGTGACCCTGCCACATAATTTTCATTAAGAGCACGTGATTAGGAAAAGACCACGCCAACAAGAATTGTTTTCCCATTTCCGGCTTTCCCTTATTGCTCCGGGGGGTTCTGATTATCACACACCCTTCAGTCTCCACAGAGAACTGCAGTTGTTTCCCCTCACAAATGTATTATTACTTTTATATATTCTAGAGTGTCATAGACTTTGCTTCTCAAGCTCAGAGCGATGGATGCACAGTCCCCTGGACATTACACTGCACTTGCTTGTAGAAGAATCAATAAATCAATCGATTTGTGATCTATTACGGCAAGGATGGCCCTATAACATGGAGTGTGTTTCCATACTAGCACACTGCTAAAATAAAGATGGTGTGTGTTATTTTTAACCTATTTCTGACCACGCAAAACACTCTGACCACTTGTGATCATTAATAATCTTGTGCAGCTTTTCACAGCAATCGAGGACTTCATCAAAATGTCCTTGGAGAATTCCTGCTTATGTAACTCTATATCACCTAACTATATCCTTATTTCACCAACTGGGAGGTTTCTAGCTCATGTCCTGTCACAAGCTGTTCTGAGATCATACTGAATATTTTTCAGTAGCAGCAACCATTAACCTTCAAAGTACAGGAATTTTGGTGTTGGAAGGAGAATAAAAATACACACACATCAGAGGATGTGTAAAAATCAGTGATTTTTAAGTATCTGTTGCAACATGTAGTGAATCTGAAAATAAATTGTTTAGTATTCATAGCAACTAAAAATACAAACAAAGCAGGTTTAGACTGACCAGACTTAGCAAGCAGTTTGAGATTTTTAGGTGGAAGATTTTATATAAATGTTGAAGTTTTCATATTTTGCATTATGAGGTTTCTGATGATTTATTATGATGTTAAGATTTCTTCTTTAACAAATTATTTAATATTAATTTTAGAGATACTTCCGAATACTAGGCTGCACCAGGCACCTTGGGAATGAGGCCTGCTGAAGACAGACATGTAGAAAGTTACAGCCACTCAGGTGTGTTCTTTTCACATTTAAATATACAGAACTTGTTATTTTCAATTAATATCCTGTCACCTGGCAGAACAACAGCCCCTGGTATTTTATATAACACTGGTAAGCAGTTGTAGGGAGGGTACAGGCAGCCGAGGTGCGGCACAGCCCCAAACAACGATACAAACACACGATGTTGTGGTGCTTGAATAAACCCCTCTCTCAGCACTTTTTGCATCATCAGCTATTTATTTCAATATTCTGCATGCCATCGGTGCTTTGGCAGCCCATTTTTTTTTTCTCTTTTTAATGCTCCTTGTGTATAAACAGCACATATAAAAGTTCCGTTTTGGAGCAGTTCATTAATCTTAACTTGTTAAAGTCTGGTTTGGGAAATGCATCATTTGTGCGATGACACCACCCCAGCTTGTGACAGTAAATGCCGTAAGAATTCATATCAAGGTGTTACAAGTCTTGCATTTATATGTTTGACTGATAATTTCACAGTGGAAAAATATCTGGGTCATCACTTTCCAGAGGCACCAGTGTCTGTGTTTCTATTCCTGGTCAACATCAGAACGCGTTCCAATGCCTGCTCGAGTGGTGTTTTCCCTGCTGACACACGTAGACAGACAGAACTCTAAATGTTATTGTGAGACACAGCAATTTCCATGTGGGAGAAGGGCTGGGAGGTTTTAAACTATCCTCTTTCGGCTTAAAGAAGCCTTCAGTTCTTTTATTATACCCTCTTGATTTAGCTGCTTCTGTTGAAAGGGCAGGCTGTGACCTCCTAGATGTGCTGTAAACAAGCTGCATAGAGGTTTTTAAAGATGCTCCCATGAAATCCATGTCAGCTGCTTGGTTTACCTGTAACTTCAGTGGGTGAAAACCAGCCCCAGACCTTCTGAACTGGCTCAGTTTCAAATATTAAAGTGAGATTGAAAACTAGCAATGACACATTTTTTTCTGCACCTTCGAATTGACTATTGATCTCTCTGACTGTAGTGAAGGAGGTTCCAGCACTGAAAGCTGGTTATGGAGAAACACCTCCTTAGAGAGACAAAAATATTTCTCTGTCCCTCATTGCTTCATTAACATTTCACTGAACTCAGCTGGGACAAGAGCCTCCAGAGCCCACTTCTCTCGGAAAAAACGTTGCCTTTCAGAACCTGACATTTCCCAGCTGGAACTGGATCTGTTTCTATGAAATTCAAAAAGCAAGTGTAGCTCATGGCTATTAAAGCGTAATTTTTTTGATGTGCATCCATCATTCATGCTGGTGACCTAATCCCTGTAAAGTCAGTGGGAGAGAAGAAAAGAAGACAATTCACAGACCCTAAAAGACCCACACATCTGCTCGGAAGTCTTCCACAATTCTCCTTGCACGAGTTAAAATGTGAAGTATTTGCAGGAAGAATTTAACAAATAATTAAAAGTAAGGAAGAGCTGAGAAAACGATGACCTCTTCCACAGGCAATTCATGAAGAAATGAACAGAAAAAGAAACATCTGCCATTTACATAATTCATAAATAATGATTTTTTCAGTTCTCTTTTCTGTCCATACACTGCCAGGGAGGGACATTATCACAACCGTGTGTTTTTTCTCTTGTTTAATGTTTTTATCTCCTGTGTTCTTCAGGAAAGTTGTCACTTTTGCAACCAGTTCAAGTAGGTGTGTCTCACTGATTTCAGCCATATGATTTACACCAGCAAGGACGTCCAGCTCTGCTTCTCTCTCTTTTTAATTCCTCAACTTGCATAAAGCATTAGTTGACTCACATGCACAGTCCCCCCAAGTTATTCACTAGGGTAGGTAAAAGTTACCTCATTAGGCTCTCTGAATCAGATTTTTTATATGACTTCTGTTACATAATTTCTTTTCATTTCCAAAGTATCACTCAGGCCCACAGCACTGGTTGCCACTTGGCCACTGAGAAGCACGAAACCTCCTAATAAATATCACTACGAGAAATAGGACTTTTATCTAACTCTCTTGGGGGGAATTATACACTTCTGGGAGCCTCTGAAAACAGCCTGTCCTATGAACCTGCAGTAACAAGGAAGCCACAGATAGCAGAGGACTAGAGATTAGTGTGCATAAATTGTCAGGCCAGAAGAGGACATTACACTAAGGAGGCAAAGCCCTGCTTAGGTCAAATAACCATTCCCTGTTATTAAGCTGTCCATGTAATGAGCCCCCTCCTCAACACATTGGCCAGAAAAAGCACTAAATCACCTCCATCTGCCCCCATCCCTCCAGCTTTACCTTGAGTGATATTGCTCAGGGAAGAGGATCAGTGGATTAACAGGTTATAAAAACCAGGAGCTGCTTGGAGAAACTGAAATACAAAGCTGAGCTCCAGACCCTGACTTGCAGGTGAAGACTCCTCCTTGAGCTAAGGCAGTTTTAAGATCTCTTGAAGCTATACTGCTTTTTTTTTNTTTAAATTGGAGTCTGCCAAAACCTCCAAGGGGCCATTATGACAGAGATTACCAATGAATAAAGATTTCTGGTATGCCCCCTTTATAATACTTGCTGCAGGGTTGTTGGATGAAAATTAAGGACACTATCTCCTTAAAGCTCTCCCACATTTTCTGACTTTTCAGCCAACATTTCTCTTCTCCAAATCCCTTTATCATTTTATCCCATTTGCCCTGGCTCCTTCCATTGGCCTCACCCCTGGTTTGTTCTACAATTTGCATCCTTCCCTTCTCAGGCTGCCCTCAGCATCTCCATTTCTCTCTGAAAGCCCTCCCCAGTGCTAGATTTCAGCTTTCCCTGCTGTGCTTTAGGCCACTGTCAGCTTTCCTCACACTCAAGACTCATCTTTCTTCCTGCTCCCCATGTCTTTCCCCCTCCCCCAGCAAGTGCCATGAGCTGCTATGAGGTTTCACATGGATTTACTTCCTTCATGAGCTTCTTCAACATATGACCTGCAGTTCCTTTTACTTTATCCCTAATTAGTTTCAACAACCTATATTTCTTCTTCCCAGACTGTGTGTACAATGATGCTCACTTTACCAACCAGAATTCTTTCTCCTCCAATTTACTTCTTGTTTCTTTTCTTGTGTAGTGATCTTCAAAATTATCAGTCTGCTTGAAACACCTTTAAAGTCCTGCAGTCTCCCGTAATTTCAGTTTTCTTTAACGAATAAGTTGGTGTTGGTACAAACCTTTAATTTACCTGTACTATTCATGTTTCAGTGGCCTCAGTTCTATTCAACACCACCATTTCCAATGAGAAGGGATATCCTGAAGCATGCACTGTATTTACATTTCTCTTTAAATGCAGTATCTCAGCTTGTAAAGTCAAGCATGTTTTCCTCTTCCCTTTCACACCAGAGAAACTTTCACTTTTGTTTGTTCTCTGTCCTATGATCTGGAAATACTCTCTCTCTTTTTCCCACTTTTTTAATCATTGCTAGTCTGGACATAGCTGTCCTAGCAGAAAGTTGCCCCAACAGACACCAAATGAGACACAAGTCACACCAGCAAAAATAAGGAAATAAAGCAGATAAATCCCTGCTTATTTACAAACACACACACACACAAAAAAAAAAAAAAAAAAAAAAAAAAAAGAAGAAAACACTAAATGACAAAAACACCCAAGGAACTCTACTTGCCCCATGCCAAGGAACTCTACTTGCCCCATGTGTCTTAGCTCTTCCAAAAGCCCTCTCCCAGCTGCAGTGGCAAAATACCTTAGAGAAGTTTCCTAAAGGTCAACCCAATGCTGCAGTAATATTTCCTTTCCTTCCTTCAGTGGATTTATTTTGTCAATGGCTGTTCTCTGCCTCAGCAAAACAGCTTCATCTCTCTTCTCTATTTAGCATTTGTGGGGCTGAATTGTGCAGCAGCAGTCCCAGTGAAGTCGGTGGGAGTGCTGACTCTGTAAGAACCAGATGTGTCCCACTGAATAATTATCCAGGGCTGAATGAGCTTGCAGAAGTTGAGAGTGAAGACAAGCATCCACACCGAAAGGTTGTTAACCAAAGCAGGAGCCCCACTAAAACAACCTTTCCCACTGCCTCCCTTATTGCCCTCACCAACCTCTTCAAATAAATATTTCCACTAAAAAACCCCAAACAGATAGAGATAAGATTTCAACAAAGAGAAATGGTATTATTAAAAAAGAGATTGGAGCACTAAACCTTTCCCAGCTCTAAGTCAATTTATCTTTAAACAGAGGCCAGCTGGGTTTTTTCTGTTGTAGAAACACATGCAAAAATTCCTAGTAGAAATACACTTTCTGAAGTTTTAATAAAAGTATGCCAGAGGCCTAAGAAGGTAGAGGCCTTATTAATACTGAGGAGTATTCAGTAACCACAGGATTTAGCAATTTACCTACTAAAGTAGTATCTTGTTGACACCTAATTGCTCCCTCAGTGCTGCCTGTTTTCTAGCTTATCTTCCACATTTTACTTTCCAAGCACTGCAGGTATATTCTGAGTGAAAAACAGGTGAAGAAGTTGTTCTCCTGGTGAAATCAGTGAAGACTTAGTGTCTTATTTTAATAAGTTTTTTAAATTTGCAATCAAGTGTTAAAGGCAGTCTTCAAATTTTAAAATATTCTTTCTGGTAAGAGACAGCATGAACTATGCAAAATCTGAAACAGCCGGAAAACATTTCAAAGATACTGTGCCTGACACCTTAGTGATGATGATGATGAACTCACCGGTAGGTAAGGGCACAATTCACCTCTTCTTTTCCCTAGCTGTCTTTGGAGATGAAATCCAACAACCCAGAAGAAAAACTCTGCGTCACTGGTGAGATAGATGAGAATATGGAGAGAGAAGATCTAAAATTCTGGGGGATCATTCAAGGGAAAAAATCCCTTTTGTATCTGTCTGGCCAGGATCCACTGTTTCCCAGAGCACAAGGCAGAGGTTGAACATTGGTGCACTACACTTTTGCTCAGGGAAGAGTAACTTTTTGCTTTTTTCCAAGTTTGGAAAAGAAACAGGGCAAAAAATACAATGTTCATTGAAATACTCTCCGAGTCTGTCTCCTGAAGGAGTCTGCTTGCAAATGAATGTCTTTGCGTCTCTGACTTGACACCCTGAACCCAACTGGATCTTGTACTGCAAACCAGAGATTCTTCCAACTTTCACAACTTTAGTTAAGATGGTGCTACAAATCCATGTTGCCAGAAGTTCCATGTGGCAAAGGAATAGAAATTTTTATCTTTTTCTCAGCCTTGTTTTTTTTTTCTTTCCATTCTTGTCTTTCCTGCTAAGCCTACAAGGTGTATGGGTCTGATCCTGCCATGGGTTCTGACTTGGCTTCGGCCACATACTTTGGATTCTTTAAACCCAAATATTTAAGCCCATAGAAAACAGCTCCAGAAAGACAATGGAGGAATTTTCACCACCAATTACTCTGCCTTTGCCAGCTGGCTGGCACTCCGCAATTTCACTTGGATTAAAATTTGCAGGAGCTCTTCCATTTTACCTTTTTTTTCCAAGAATCTCCATAAAGAAGCTAAAAAGGTAAAAAGCAACCAGAACAAATTCTGTAGGGAGACTGAAATTAGTTCTGCTGACAAACCCAAGAGCGTATTATTCCAACACTGTCGGGTACTGCAATGGAAGGGAGCAGGAGGTGATGCTCTCCCATCACTAACAAAGTGCCCCAGTGAAACTCATAGTGGGACAGGTGAGTTGTAACTGGAGCTTGGATTTCAGACAAGACAGAATCGATCCTTCGCTGGCTTACCTTGAAAGCAGGGCTGAGAGTCACGGCACCACGGCGATACAGCTCAGCATGGAAGAAGAAGGCTTTGATGTTACCCTGATCAAAGTGGCATCCCAGCCATGGAAAACAGGGGAAAAGGTTGGACTCGATAATCTTGGAGGTCTTTTTCCAACCTAAATGACTTTGTGTGGTTCTGTGTAGGGAGAAGGCTGGGTGGCCCTTGGGAGTGGTCGTGACTCAGGTTCATTCTGCGAGCTCTTTCTGGGGCAGGCCGGTATAATCCAGCCCTTTATATGCAAGTTACTGGGTGAGAGCTCTATAAATATGGGACATCAAAATGTCATTTGCACAGTCACTTTAAACAGATATGTCCTAGCACTCTCTTCCTTCTGTGCAGGAAAGATAATAATCTGTTAAACTTTCTCCTGGAACCATATTTTAGCATTTTAATTAGAGACCCAACACATGCACTAAACACACTCTCACTAAAGGGCACGCCTTAATAAAGCCAGTACATTGTGCCGCTGTGACCCAGCAAGGTCAGCGCCTGCCAGGAATTGCCAACGAGCCCGCTGGCTCCTCGCCAGGACTCCGGCAAAGGGACAGGGACCCGCTCCGGAGCCACCGCCGGGGCAGGGCAGGGAGGAACCCTGGTGCCACTGATGCGCACCGCTGCTCCTCCGCGGGACGGCAGAGCCATCGAAACCAATTATTGTCGCTGATGGAGGGCTGCTCCTGGGCTGCTGTCGCTGGCCGTGGGTGTCCCGGGAAAGCCCGAGCCTTTCCCCCTCCTTTGAGCGCTATCTCCCTCTGCTGTCCTGCCGCAGCTCTGCGCTGGGGAGACGCAAGGTGACCTCCGAAGAGCAGCCGAAGTACGAAACTTGGACAAACGCCTTGAAAAACGTTTCTTGACGCTATTTAGTTTCACTAGGAACGCTTTGATGTCTGGAAGTATCAGTCGAAGCACTGGAGGTTTCACAGTGGAAAATACGTAAATAAAGAACAGCTGGGAAATGCATTTTCTCTGTGCGGAGCTGCCCAAGCAGGTTCCCATTACTAGTAAGAAGTAATAACCAGTAACAGCTTCTTCTCTGAGAGAGAAGTAACACGAATTTCTAACCAGCCGAGATTCTCTGAAGAGAGCAGAATATGAAAAATATTGTCAGCTTTTGCTTTTTTAGGGGAGGAAAACACGGAGCAAGCATCTGACTGAGGGAGGGGTAGTCCTTGCATGGCCCTGTACCTGCATGCAAGATATCAGGATTCAGAGAGAGCCCTGAAGTTCTGAAGAGAGCCCAGGATGTGTGTGGGACTGGATAGCACCTGAAAGTTTGAATAAAAGCCCCCATTTTCATTGGCACGGATGATTTGAGCTTGGTGATCTTTATCCTTGTTTCAGACAGCATGTCCATGTTCAGCCTCTCCAACAGGCTCTGGGCTCTTCTTTGCAGATCAGCAGAACTTCTGAGCCAGTCTCAGCTCTGAAAGGTAAAGTGCCAAGGCACTTAGGATTTTGGTTTAATTGATATTTTTCCAGTGATTTAATAAGAAAATCCAAGTTCATTTCCTTCCATAAACCCATCATGAATACAATATTCTTGAAGCAGTAAGGTGAGCTCACAGTGTGTTTGCAGTGTCAATAGCTATTTTTATGTTCTCCATGAATGAACCACGACAATACTGTTCTGTGCGATAAAATGCACATTAAATCATGGATTGCAAGCATGATCCTACAGTCTGGATGGTTTTCTTTTCCAAACACAAGGTAACAATTTGCTGATTGAGCTGCTTTGAGTTCTTGCAGGCACGGTATTAAGTTCTACTGTGATTTAACAGGGGCCAAGATTTGCTCTTATTTGGTTGTGAGTCTTTCAGCAGTCAGTGTATGCACGAGGGCACATTTTGCCTCTTTCTATTTAATGTACACATTACAGTTCAAATCCTTCTCTTAAATGTACTTAATGTGGCACACACTGAGTGATATTTTATTCACACTAGTAGTGGGAGAGGTGTTGAAATTTTCATTATTCCAGTTTTTAATAGTGTTGAGAAAGGAATGTCATGTTTCTCAGTCTGCACCATTATTTTTTTTCTGTGACCTCTAAGTAGAAATTCTGGGAGAATCTTGCTCCATACAAATTAAGACAGAGACTAGAGGAGAGGTTCAGCATCATTCTGTAGCTCTATGCAGTACCTCGTGCATCCAATTAACTAATGAAATCTAAATGGGGGGGGGGGGGAAAAATCTTTTTTTTCATAACATTCTCCATTTGCAACAGACAAGAGTGTGACACTACCTTGTTGGAATTACAGTGTAAAGTAATAAACCAGGGTACAGCATCAGACTAGAGAGAAACCTGACCCATACATGTTAATCTGGGTGTATGGGTCCAGGAGAACAAGGAGTTTTCAAAATCCTCTGCCTTGTTATGGATCCCCATGGCTCCTTGGCAGAAATCCAGACCCATGCATTAGCCATCTCAGAACAGCTTCCTCAGGTTTCTAGTGCCCAAATAACCTGATAATATTGTGCTCTTTCTGGCACTAAAAAACCTTCCCTAAAATTATATGTCTTTTAATTTGGGTATTGGTTGACTGGTTTAGCAATTCTACTTTTACCTCAGCTTGTACATAATTCCAGAAAACTATAAACCAAGAACAGAAGGGCAACAATTACACTGTGTCCCTGATATACACAGACCCAACATCCACACACTCCCAAATTAGTATACTAATGATGTTACTGCTTTAATTAACCATGCTACTGTGCCTGTACTGGACTCTTTCCCAAGAACTGTTCAGGTTACTGCATAAGGCAAGGACACTGATTTTCCTTTAATGCTTTTTTTTTTTTTTCTCCCCTTTATTGACAGGACTGCCAAGTTCACAGAAGAATCAATAGCCAAGGATATTCACATAGGATAAGATTTACAAAGCATGTTTCACAGACAGTAACAACTGGGACCTCGGAGCACTTACTGGAACCAACAAAATGACAACTGATATGTCCTCCAGTGAATCTATGTTAAGACGTTCTGTCTGCAGTAATTAAAAACTAGGTAATGTCACCTGTGTGAAAAGCCCACCATAAAATCAGCTCCACTTAGGAGTATAACTTGACATGTTGACTTTTTCCATCAGCAGCTCTGTCCTCTAAGCCAGCCTCTGGCTCTGCTATGCTGAATAGCACCTTCCTTAACTCATATCAGCTAAAGTAATACACTCTTGTGATCCTACCATCCCTTTCCTTCAGTATTATGTGTATGATGGTCTGGTAACTCATTAATTGCACCTGAGAAAATTATCCCTCAGTGAACACACAAAATTTTTTTTTCACACAGTCCTTTTTGTCATTCATAGATTTTGGAGTAGTTATACCTCTCATTCAATCCTTTGAGCTTATTTAAGCAAACTGATCTTGTGCTGGTAAAATACCCAAGTTTTCTGTTGTGTACTTTTAGCTGTGCAAAATCTAGATATCACTAAGCACAGGGATTTCCTGGGCATTCAGACTGTAATGTATAAATTAAATTGATTCCAGTTCTTCCTATACTCCAGAAACCCCTAAACTTCTACAAAACCAGAACACACACACACACACACACAGAACCTGAAACAAGTCTTTTCCACATTTTTTTTCATACACATATTTGTACTGACTTCATGCAGCAACTTTTATGCAGAGAAATAATGAAGGGGGAAAAAAGGAACTAACCTTATCATAGGCTATTGCATGTAGGAAGTATTATAAATATTATTAATTGCTTGGCTCTCTTCCTTCTCTGTCATATTTCCCTCAGGTCTCTGTTCCATGCTCAAGGCCATTATTTGATGGGGGAGGTATAAAGTCATAACAGGCTGATGTAAATTTCCTTTGAGATGCTTTATATATCACGGATTCCACAAGGGAGATGAAACAGCAATTTTGTTCCTGCTCATAAGTAAGGGTGGAAGAAATGCTTCTTGTGAAGAGAACTAAACTCATGCCTATTCTCTAATTGAGGCCGGTATAGTATATTATTCTTCAGTCAAATCTTTGATAACACTTATTGCCTTTTGCTGGTCGATCTTTGATAACACTTATTGCCTTTTCCAAGACCCCTTCTGTAAGGAGGGCTTGTAATTCTGAGGAGGAAATGAACAACTCCAAAACTGAGGGAGATAAAGAAGATGTCTGTGTCAAGAGTCTTAGACATGGCCCATCAGCTGAATTTTATGTTTCTGCTAAATTAAAATCAGAAACTCACTACAGAAAATGAAACAAGAAAGTAGTTCAGGCAGCCACCTTTTAAGATGACCATCAGCCTCTGAACAGTTGAGAAGCCTTTTCTCTCTCTACTGTAGATACTTGGGTTGTGGCTTGAAAAGATGCAGATCTGCTACTTAGTCTGACAGGGTTGATGTCAGGGCTTTCCTGAGCATGCCAAGAAAGTCACTTGTTGACCTTAAAAAGCTTAATTAAGCTGGGCAAATGATGATAAAAACTTAAGGAGAATACTCATTTCACAAATATTATAATGGGTCCACCCAGGGAAAAAGATAACACTTAGGTGTGCATGTTCCATGTCCAGTATCAATTTCATCTCCACATACTGCCTTTAGAAATCACCTATTATTTAACATGCCAGATGACCTTTTAATAAAACACCAAGGAAGTGACATTTTAAAATATTTCTAACTTAACCACAGTCCCTAGCTTTTGCCCAGCAGCATGTTTGTGCAGTTCAACTGGTAACCTGATTTTTTCTCCCCAGGAATTTCACCATCCGCACGAGCAACAAAACAGAACATGTGCATACGCCAGTTTATGCAAGCCTGCTGTAGACAAGGTTGCTTCTTTACACCATTCAAGGTTCTATTCTAGAAAGGATTTAGGCTTTAGTTCCCTTGCTGCTGTCACAATTATGTTTTCAGATGAGCCAGTTCAGTTAAATAAACTGGAAGGGCTAAATGACACTGCTTTTCCTTCAGCTGTCTTCAAAACTGGGTGTTAAATTCCACTTTTGCTACATCAAGATGCCCCGTTACAATCGTATAGCACAGCTCAAGAGGAAGAGAATTTGCTAAAATCCAGCTCTCATTCACATGTGGACAAGCAGCTTCTTTAACACACAGGTTTTGATCACTGCAGTTTAATCAGTAAGGCAGCAACATCTTTGCTCTGCTCAAGTTATCTTACTTCTTTTGGGAAGGATTTTTACCTATTCAACATATATAGAGATAATCACGGTATTTTGCCGTCAAAATCAGTGGCAACACTTTATGAGCAGAGTAAAACTAAGGATGAGAGTGGGTGTCAAAATCTGAAAAGTGGGAGGGAGAGGGACCACACAGTCATTTAAAATAGAGAGAGCATCAGGACTTGATGAGGAATGAGTTGAAGAGCCAGGAAAGTGTCTCTAGCAGAAGTTGGCAAAGCTGATAATTGAAGCCAAGAAGATAAAATATAGATGTATGTTTCCTGGAGAATGGGTTTCCCAGAATTTTGTGTGCTATTGATTTTTTGTTCACTTAAGTGACATATTTGCTTTTCAAAACTGCTTTCACTGAGACTCTGTAGTGGTAAAACCTGAACTGACTTTAAAAGAAAAAAAAAAAAAAAGAGCACTGATGCATTCAAATATGACAGCAAAATAGACCTGCACAGTCAGAAACTGGCAATGTTGTAGATATTGTTAAAATTTCAAGGGTCAGGCTATGCCAACACATTTAATCCTATTAATTTCAGTAGAAGTCTTCACTGATAAAGATACTAATCAGTATAACTATGGAGAATAGCAACCAGCCCTTAAAAGAGAATGGCATCACTGTAAGAGTTCTATCCTTCTAGGTCTATTGTAGGGTCATTGTAACAGTTCTAACACAGTTATCCTTCTCAGTATATAACACTTTTAAAATTACTTTACCTTCTATTATTGCGGTCTTAACCCTATATATTTGGAATCTCAAAATTTATCTTTCATGCTAAACACGTTTTGCTGTCTGATGCTGAAATGTAGAGGACTATTGTATCTCTGTCTTGAAGACATACTTTCAAAATGCTGATAATACTGTATGATAAGACTGTCATATTTAATTACCAGGCTAGCAGTTATGAGGACATTGGTATCTGATTCCCTTAGGTCTACAAATATATGACCATAACGTTGCAAACAGCTGTCCATCAACAGTTCTGCTTATCAACATCGATATGGAAGGGTTTAAATGTCTTCTCCCAGTGCTTCTGAGCTAATATTCTCTGCTGCATTTTCTGCAGCACATGAGGCTGGTCTATCTGCCAATCCATGCTCTAATCTCAGTGAGACCAGAGGGGAAAAAAGCCAACAAAACTTACTGTACTGTCTTTAGAAAGATAGTGAAGGTCAGACTAATCAATCTCAAAAATGACACTACAAGAAAATTCCCATTTTACCTGAGTCCATATTAATTCCTCCCTATCAGAACCCTGATGTGCTTCTTCACAAAGTGAGTTTGATCACTGTTTGTAGGACAGTACTTGCAGCTCTTCTATAATCAGCTGCTGAAATTTCCCCCTAGTTTATTCAGTGCCTGTACTCATTCATCCCATTCCATACAAAATGCTGCATTCCTTGCAGTGTCACACAGCATCATCTATTTCAGTCACATTGCTAACAACATTTTCTCCGGTTTTGGAAGCCCTGTAAGTCAAAGTCATGCAGGAATATGATCCTGTTGGTGTATAACAGCCAGGCAGCCCACAGCTCCTCATACTTTTAGTAAAATAGTTACTCAGGACACTAACAAGATCAATTCCTTTAAACACGCATTTAAAAAACTGTTACATTTTTACAGCTAACTCTTAGCTGGTGTGAATTAGCCAAGATTGATTGACTTTGTGTTAATTCAACCCTCTCTGGCCTTAATAGAATGATGCTAACTGGGGACTGACCCTGAGCAGCTGATCCTCTGGAAGCCACAGAACCACACTAGAAAAAGGACAGCACTCGGAAAGACTTAAAGTTTAAAAAAACAAAGGCACAGCAGCAGGTTACGGGGCAGAAAGAGGACTGCTCGGTGGGGTGGCCATAACAGAATTCACCTGTGAGGCTGCAGCAGCGCTCACATCAGAAACACTGCGAGTTGCAACCCAGAGCCAGGCTTTCACTAAAGAATCCAACCACCAGGCACCAAACCTGTGAGAATCAGGCTCCACGATTTTCTGCAGGTTTTACCACCTGCAGATTTGCCTCTTATGTCACCTTTTCATTACTCAATCAATAGAATTTAGCTCATGTTAGTTACCGAGAAAAACAGCCCTCCCTTTGGGTTCTTCCTTTGGGTTCTTTGAAACATTGTCCCCTGTGGGTGTAACATGACTTCCACCCCTCTTATAGTTGCTTACAAAACTCTTTCCCATTTTCAGCATTTTTAGTGCATTTTGAAATCTATTTCTGTAACAACACCAAAATCCTGGCTTGGCAATTTATGAAGAGCTTCCTTAAAATTCAGATAAATTATGAGCTGTCAGTGTCAATCTTGAGTGTAATCTTATCAAAAAACTTGAGGTTAATTAGGAAGGATCTCATCCTTCTAAATCCATATAAGCTTAACATAATAATTGAGAGTTGAGATCAATTACTCATGGTATGTCAAGGGTATGAACTTATATGGTAATGATTGAGTGCTTGGCCTGAATGCTCAAAAGTCAAGGTCAGAAAGCACACCAAATGCACCGTTAAAATTTCTTGAAGTCACAAGTGGTGGGGAAAGGAAAGGGATGAAAATCTTATATGTACATAGCTAGGGTGCATACTGATGTGAAACCCCGAGGCCAAGTTCAAAAAACATTGAAATAGTAAATACAGGGAGACGCTGGGAATAACTGCATCTGAAAATGGGATTGGCAATAGCTAGGAAGCATTTTCATGGAGCAATTCAGAAGCTCCATTTCACGAACACACATCCAGTTTCCTCAGTGTGTTAAAAAGCTTAACTAAAGTAAAAGCAAGGCCCTCTGTCCCATGCAGTGCATGAGACATTCATTGTGTCACAGAGTCACCTTAACGTGGCACTGGCACAATCTTCATAACATTGTCCAGTCCTCTGGAAACACACTGCCACTCCTACTTTAATCACTTCAAGACAAGGAGAAAACAAGAGTCCTAGAATTCCTCACCCTGGGAGGAAACAATGAAAAATCCTGAAAGAAGATTGGCCTTGTTTCTCTTTCTTTTTCTTTTTTTTTTTTCTTTACAAAAAGCCCATAGCTGAAAAAATATTGTTGCCAGTACTGTTGCAGGAGCTGCCTCCCAAGCGAACCACTGAAACAGAGAGTGGACTGGAAGTGCACGAGCATATCTCTCTCATTGCACTAGAAGCCCAGAAAAAATTCTTCTAGAAGAAGATGCAAAATTACAGCAAATTACTGAGAGCTTTGGCTATGGCACTAGATTGCAGCAGTCTAAAGGAGGCTCTGTAGGCCTACCCTGTGTGTCAGAGGAGCTGTGCACTCGCAGACAGGTCATCAAACCTGTCAGGCATTGTGGCATTCATAGTTTATGCATAAATCCCCCCGTGCTGAAAAGGGGATGGTCTCACAGTGAAGCTGGGAGAGTAAACACACTGAGAGGATCTCCCCACTGATACAAGCAGCAGAGTACTGTGAAAGATTAAAATCAGACCTGAGCAAGCCAGCTCAGTTACCAGGAGCAATACAAATGTGTTAACACAGCGTTCCACCGGGCTGGCTCGCACAGTCAGCAAATCCCCGTTCTGCAGAGCTCTGCCAGGCAGGGCTGGGCACTCCTGGTGCCAGGCTGACCCCCTGAGGTGCCCCATCCCTCCAAGGTGGCTGTGCAGGTCTGGCATAGGCTTTAAAAATGTGGAGATTCAGTTTTGCAGCTCATGGGTACCGTACGATAACATGAGTACACGTGAACATTTCAAACATTTTTGTAATCATACCCAACCCTTCAGCACAAGGGAGCATTCCCTGGGAGGCAGGGCTTCTCCCTCAGTATGCTGACCAAACCTGTGCCACCTGAGGCCACCACCCTGGAGAGTGCCACAGCTACAGCCAGCTCAGCAGCTCTTACTGTGTGTAGGCTACTACAGCTGCAGCGTTTTGTAAGCTAAGCTGACTTCCACACTGCACGGGAACCCAGGACTGCAGCCTTCTGCCTTCATTCCAGCTGTGCTGATGCAACTCCTGGTTCTGTGTTCCCACATGTGGCAGAGGTTTACCTTCGTATTTGCCGTCAGCCAGGAATGCACAGTGGTGGCACAGCCGGTGCCATGTAATTTGTCAAGCACAGTAACTCCATCGTGTTTGCACTGTAGGGAGCGTGGAGAACAAAGGAAAACTGCAGTGCAAGGAAAGTGGTACAAGCTTGAGAACAGGAATCAGGGGTAATGAGGAAAGGTAAGAAAAGAAGAACACCATGTCAGAAAAGAGATGGAGGTAAGAGATGAAAACTTCCTGGCAAGTGCATATGAACCCACTCTGAAGCAATATCCAAGGGGCTCTCCATCACTAGAGTTATGCTTTCTGTTTCTTTTTGTGCTACAAATTTAATCACGCCATTCAATTCCTGCCTTCGTTTCCAAATCCATTACTTCAAACCATAGAAACGCTTAAATACTTACAACAATGCAAACTCAGATGAGGCAAAGCTCTAAGAGCCTTTTTGGAAATTCAGTCAATATATTTATCAGGCTGCTGTGTGAGGGCCTTTCTGTGAGTCTATATCCTGCTGGTATCATTACAAATCCTTAGTCTCTAGCTTGGCTCGCTGAAGATCTCAAGCAGGTATTTATTGATACACTACCCAGAGACCCAGATTACTCTGCAGAGTAACTGAATTTCCTGAGCAGTCAGCTACCACATATAACATTGTTATGCATATCCTTTGCAATTAGGCTGAATCTTTAGTGATCACCTGTGGCTCAGTGTCCTTTTTGTCAGCTCCTCAAAGTCAGAAGGTGTATTTTTGTCATGTACTAGCTCCACAGTTGCCAGCCTGCAGCTTGATAAGTTATTTAAAGCCTGCAAAATGGGTTTTGAACGCTGTCCCATGCTAATGCTTGATAACTACAGTTGTCATGACTACTCAGCCCCTATGTGGGGGCTGTGTTGGGCAGCTATGGCAATGATTCCCTGGCATTTTCCCTAAACATTTGTGTACCTTCCTCAAAGGCTTCTCTGATGGTCTCTGGGAGACGAGGCACAGAGGCAGTGGAGGTGACACTGCAATGCCCGCTGGCAGCTGACCCTGTGCCTGCCCGTGGCTCCTGTGGCAGTGGCACGGGGCTAAGGGACACTTTCCTGGTAGCAACACGATGCAAAGGCACAGAGAGCCACGATGCCATCATCAGCTGCTCCAACCAGTCCCACCTGCCATGTTCAGCGCAGACTGCTGGAACCAGAGGGGAGTCAGGGCACTTCTCTGAGAACTTGCCACTCACTCCAGAGGAATGTGCCACTATGTGTGAGTCAGGTTAGAAGCCTATAGCGTGAGGCTTGGCTTTTAAAGATAGAGCTCTTCTTATTCCCTTGAATAAGGTCAGTTACAAAATGGTCACAACCTTTCCACAAGTTCATTCCCCAGCTTTTATCCCCATCATTTCAGAAACTAAGCCACATAACTCCCCCCACAAATCCTTTCTGGCTTCCAGAGACAAAGCACAGTAAAAATAACCTAGAGCCTTAAGTTCAAGATGAATATTTTGATGCTAGAAGTAACAGCAGAACTGTGCTCCATTTTGTTGCCTCTAGAGAGGGTTTTGACACTAACTTAATAGTGGTTGACTCACAAATCAAAGACTGTCTTTGAGAAAACTTTCTGTGAGGTTGATAGACAGCTAGCATACTCTAAGGCATTTTCTTCTGCATTACTTGGCAGGAAGCCTGAGACAATTTGAACAACACTGTGCAGAACGTGCCCAGCTCAGCCAAAACTCATTAAGGGCCTTGTCTTCTCTTGTGCGCTTTGTGAAGCACATTACTGCACCCCTGATGGGCAGCAGTTATGCTAAGATTAAAGATCACCAAATACCTTTAATGTACCAGTCAAATTGCATTTCTCAGCTGTGTATACATTGGTAAGTGTTCTGCTGCTTTACCGGATGAAGGATGAAGATGTAATGGCTGCTCTCCAGCTACTGAACTTGGTTAAGGAATCACTCGGAAAGAGGTTTCATGGGATGATAATCTCAGCAAAATGTGAGACAGTTGCTGAAAGACACTCAAGTTCTTGACTGCATTAACTCTGGCTGCTATTGAAAGACTCCTCCCTGGTGAACAATGTAAGACACATGCATCTTTGATCACTTTGAAATATATTTTTAACGAGTTGCTCTGGATTTTGCCCTGGGAGTTTTGCTGATTTGTGAGGCAATCACTTTATTTAAAACTCCATTCACAGCGCGCGTGAGAGCACGGCTGACTCACAGCGTTACAGACTGAAGGGAGAATGCACTGCTGCATTTCTGCTAAACTGGGTGTTACAAATACCCTCTTTCCTCCTTCATGTACTTTCCCCTCTCTCTTTTTCAGCTGGTGGGAGTGCTCAGCCCGTGTGATATTTGCTCTCTGGTTTCCTTGGTTTAACATTGCCAAACAACAACCGCCACCACCCTACTTTCAGATGTTTACAGAAGTAAACTTCCCTATGGCAGCCAGCTCATGACAGAGGCCTTCAGCAGAAACAGCCTTCTTGATAAAGGGTAGATGCCAGATCTTGGCATGATAACTTGATCTCTTTCTAGCTGCAAGAAATAAAGGAAAAAGCACTTCCTGACCGGAAAGTGTACTATACCTCCCTCTGTTTGACTTATATGAATATAAAACCTAAAGGTGGTGAATGCTCAGGGCAGCGTGTATAAGTAGGGATAATAGGTCACAATATGGAGCTAAGAATGAGATTAATTTCAGAAACAGAAGTGGATGGGTTTGCTCATGTAAACTCTGTGCGTGCTAATACACTGGACAAAAGGGCAGATGAGCTGGAGGAGTGCAGCAGAGTGAATAGATTCTGCCAAAGGGACATTCTTTACCATTCTTACTTTTCCTATTTTCTCTACTGCAAAGTCCCTTTCCCCCTGCACTCCTATCTACAGCTCAGCTAGAGTAAGAAGAAACTACAGGAGCTATCACCTTGATAACTCCAAATTCCCAATTTTTTTAGGAAAATAACAGAGACCTGATCCTTCATTCAGTGATTCTATACTGATTAACATGGATCACAGCATTCCATAAGCACCATTCACATACAATGGTGCTGCTAGTGGTAAATAAGGAGAATAATTCAATGAGTGCTCAAATACTATGAAAATTACAGATGAAAGCAGCCTCTGCTTTAGGTAGCCAAGGAGATTTTTTTTTTTGCCTTGACTGGCTAAATCATGAAACAAATCATGAATTATGAAAAACAGCTACAAGACATCTAAAGCAAAACTTGCCAAGAAGCGGACAAGATTCAAGACAAGTCAAGGGTATGTACAACATGAAAAGGATTTTGGCCAAATATGGGTAGCTTGAGAAGTGCCAGAAATTATGACAGAGATTTTTAAGAACAGATTTGACAAGGATCTTCAATGCACACCGCCTTCATCAGTAGCTGATAAGAGTCCTGCCAAAGCCAAGTAGTGACAGGCTTTCTTCACCATGCAACCCAAAGGCACCTCACTCCCAGCAGAAGGAGGCTGAGACAAAGTGTCCACAGAGTTTATCAGGTTAATCAACCAGTTCCAAAATGAGTCAGGTTTGAAGGAAAATCAGACAGAGAAGATTCTGTTACTAACATTGCTCTAAATTAACCAGACTAGGAAAGGAAGAGAGGAAAGGAAAGCATCATTGTTTAAATTATACAAGCATTTAGCAGGGCTTTAGACTTAAGAGACTTTCCCTGCATTAGAGTAATCAATTAACAACAGAAGGTAAAAAGAATTAGTTGGGATTAGTAGCTGCACTCAGCAGTCAGTTTGGAGTTGTGCACGAAAGCAACAACAGATGCAGTTTAGAAATTGCACACAAGATGGCATGAGGATGCTCCACCAGAATTAACTGAGTGCTTGGTCCACCAACCCCAATGCCCTCACATGACTCTTCTGCTGGAAACACACGAGGACAGGAGCTTAAAGAATAAGCTGTTTACTCAGAGCTGTACCCTGGTTAACAAACATACATACGGTAACATCCTGAAACTACCTTGACCTTTAACCAAGATGCTCTGTTGTGTTTGAGAGACCCAAGCTCATCTTTTGCAAGCACAGCTAACCCCAGCTTGGGTTTTGTCTATAGGTTATAAGAAGGTCTTGCTGAGCACAGAACCATGGGATACCTTGGGCAAAGTCTTGGATGTGAAAACCCTTAATTTTTATATTGCAGAATTTTTAATGGTCTCATGAAATCATTTTGCAAATTAAGTAGAGCAAAGAGGACATAGAAATAATTGACTCCTACAAGAGGATTAAACTTGGAAAATAAAACAATGAGCATCTGGAAACACAAGTAAGTTTGCTGGAACAAGGAAGAATGCATAAAAAGAGTCAGCTTTCAGTACAGATAGAGCTTCCAGACAAAGCCTATTGCAGTGCTTCTGCTACGCTCATGCAAGGACCACAGACTCACACACAGCAGCTGTGGCAAGAAGGCACCTCTGCAGATCGTCCAGTCCAACTCAGAGGAGAATCACCTACAGTATATTGCTCAGAGCCATGTCCTGTAAGGCTGAGAAAATCTCCAAAGCCTCTCTGGGAAGCCTCTTCCAGTGTTTGACCATCCTCATGGTAGAACAGTGCTTTTCTCATGTTCAGTGGAATATTCTTTATTTCAGTTTGTGCCCTTTGCCTCACAAGGCACCACTGAGAAGAGTCTGGCTCCCTCTTCTTCCCTCCCTCTGCCCCCACCATGTATTGATACCCATTGATCAGACCCTCCTGAACCTTAGGGAGCATCTCTGAGCCTGCTCTGCTCCGGGCTAAACAGTCCCAAATCTCTCCTCCCCTCCTCAGATGCTCCAGTGGAATTGCTCCAGCATGTGTGGTTTCTTGGACTGGGGAGCCCAGCGCTGGACCCAGCACTCCAGACATGTCTCACCAGGACTGATCAGAAGGAAAACAAAGGCTTCTGCCCTTCTCTGCTGAAAGGATGCATTGCTGGCTCATGGCCAGCTTGGTGTCCACCAGGATCAAGGCCCTTCTCAGCAGAGCTGGTTTATCCTTCAGCCTGGGCAGGTGCCTGGGGTTGTTCCTCCCCAGGTGCAGGACTTTGTCACACTTCAGGAAACTCCTGTTGGCCCATTCCTCTGCCCTGCTGAGGTCCCTCTGGATGGCAGCACAACCTCCTAGACGATGAACCTCTCCTCAAAGTTTGTGTCACCTACAAACTTGGTGGGGGTGTACTCTGCCTATCAATCCAGGTCATTACGAAGATGTTCAGTGGTGTTGGACCCAGGACTGACCCCTGGAATAACCGCTAAGGACTGGCCTCCAGCTGGACTTTGCACCACTGATTACAGAAAAGAAGAATGCACCAGTGAACAAGGATAGGTATTTCGGTCAGCATTGGAAAGCTGCTGATATTTAGGAAGCAATTCTGAAAGACACTTGGTTTTTCCAGTCATTATTCCTGCAAAGGACCTGAATGTAATGCCCTCAAATATCACTTAAATCAGATGCATTAAAGGTAAACAATGTCAGAGTATGTAGAATTTAAAATAAAAAAAAACACACAAAGGGGTTGTGCAAAAAATACTGAGTACAAGCATATGGGCATGTGTCTTTTATCTCAGAAAATGATAAGCTTTCAACAGGAACAAGTATGTCCTCTATAGTTTTAGGCAGTAATAAATTTCTTGGTTATTCACCAGGTAGCCGTTTTCCCCAAAAACGATTATCACTATAGTCAGATTAAATGGCAAGACTTGGAGACCTCAGGAAACATATGGATTTTATAATCAGAGCAAAAACATCAAGTGACTTATTCACATTTAATTCCCGGTAAGGGTTATAAATTTAATAGAAAAAAATAAGGTTATTAACTACAGCAACATAATTTTCCATGTGCATCAGTGAACTGTGTAAAACATCTGAAGGGAAACTTGCTACATAGGAGATTGCAGGAGAGATACATGGAGAAATTTTGTGCTGTCCTTGCCTACCTATCCTTTAATCAGCTCTGCCTCACATCACTAAAACATAAAATACAAGTGTGGTTATTTAATTAGTTTGGTAATATTTATAATTGGAGATGAAGGAAAGGAAAATTTGAAGGAAGATATGTGCACCAGAAGAGTTAAGAAAGGAAGGATTAAAATGAAACCATGAGGCAAAAGCACCTTAATCTACACCAGTTTTTTTTCACTGCTCATCGCAACATAAGACATCCTTAAAAGTGTGGATTTGTGAAGTCTGGACATCCATGACATTTGGACATCAGTGACAAGGCCAGTTTATAGACCTGCCACTCCCTGCACCCTTTCCACCAGCTCTGCTCTCATCTCCAGTCCCTATCTATTCCTTGCTTACCTAAGATGTGCTGATACGTGGTCACGTTTTGATCCCCTTTCTGACTCAGGAGAGAACTGGGCATTTTACTTGGTGCTGAGGCACTTCAGCATCACTCCCAGCTCTACTGAGGGGTCAGTAATTAGGCAGAGCCAGGGAAAGGCAGGGACTTGCTGAGCTCAGACTACATCTGTGAAGTTACACTGCAAGCATCAACAGGACAATGCTGGTCACAAAAGTCTGGACAACAAAGAACTTCCAGCTAACAGGTGTCAACTCAGATTTAAGAGGCAACTAAAATAAGATTCAACCTAAAACCTGAACCTTGCAGATGTCGGCAGCAGACTCGTAGGCACATTAAAGCAGGAAATATTCACAAAAACATGCAGGGACTTAGGCATCCTGCCCTGCTTCCTTTCAGGAATGCTCCACACTCCTATTTGTTCTGCCAGGAAGAGTAGGAATTAGTCCTTTTTTTCTCTTTCCTTCAGTTACTTTGACTGGAATACATCTCTGCAATGTGGGAAAGCCCTGTTCAAATCCTGTCTCTGACTGGAGCAAGGATTGTGACCTTGAAGATCTCGATGATGATGACATCACCACTGACCTTAATTTATTTTTAGACAGATTGTTGTCAGTCTCACTTGTCCGTTTTGTACAGAATACTCAGAGATTTCCTGAGCCAAGGACAGGGCTAGGTTAACACAGTCTCTGGTAGCTCTGGATACTGATCCCTGCCCAGTGTTTGACTCAGACAGGAAAGTCCCTCTGTAAGTCAATCCTGACATGACACAGGCTAGTATTAACTGCTTCTGTAGTTTGAAGCATATGTTTTGGTACCAACCACAAAATTCTACTCTGTGAAGATTTCCTGGGTTGAGAGTACCATTGAGGAATCTGTTAATCTGTACTTTGATTTCGTACTTAGCTGAAGATTAGACATTACCCAATTATTAGATTGAGAAAGGTAGCAATCCAAAACTTAGAGAAATTTCTGCATCATACCCTTACCAATAAAAACAGAATGACAAGCCAGAAGTGGAGCAAACTTTCCTTCAGAGTCACACATAAGATTTGAACAAAGCTGTGCTTTAGTACTTACCAAAATGTGATGTAAATAAGTGGGACCTACTCCATTTTTGTTGGTAAAAAAGTTTTCAGCTGTAGTTGGTAGGAGTTCAAGAACACTTGTCTTGAGTCAGAGTTACCTACCTAGATGTACAATTGCTCTTGAACTTGCTGTATCTCCAGAGAACATCAGCAAGAAGGAATGGGCAGGGCTCTGACTTCAGTTCATACTGTCTGACCACATATTTGAGCCCAGACAAAGTACAATGCAATTGGCTAAAGATGCAGGTAACCAGCACCACAGAAACACGAGGGGAAAAAGGTAACATGGAAAGAGTCATACCTTAGAGCCAGCTCCCAACAACCAGTACCTTCCAAGGCTGCTCCTGAGGGAGGATGATTTATGAAACTCAGGCTTTAGGACAAAGGTATTATTGTAGGCTCTTGCCCCTTCTGTAGCATAGGAGTTTCAGTTTTTTTCGAGTTATCCTGGTAATTTCCAAACTTTGGGCTGAACTTGAGTCAATTAGTCCTCCATCTCTAGCACAGAGATTGCCTCACTTCCCACACCCTTTGCAGTCACTTAAGTACAAACTCAGGAGTCTCCCATTCCTCCCCAACAAGAGCAAAGCACACTGTGCTTATCCCTCATTTGCAATCTCTGTTTCAGTTCTTCCTTTCCAGCAGCTGTCAACGCTCCTGAAATCTAAAGAGTCAGATCTTCTGCTAATACTCAGAAGTCAGTAGAAGTTCAGAGGAAATTGCTACCTATTCCTCTTTATTCCTACATACTCGTCTTTACAACTTCTCTGCCTGGGGAACTTGGTAAAAGAGGAGCATTTGTCTGATTGTCTTCCCAGTGCTCTTTCCTAAACATCTGGCTTCTCTCCTGCTGTCTCCACCAAAGCTGTTCCTTAAGTCCTCCTTTATTTTGCTGTCCTCCTCTGAAGAGTCTTTGAAGGTCTCTCTTATTCATCCTTGCTTCTGGCTCTTGCTCCCTTTCTCTTTGGAAGGAGGTAGTGCAATTCCCCTGGCTGGAACTCTGTTTCACCCATGGCAGACTTCCCTTTGGAGCTGTGCCAGCGTCAGATCTTCCACCTGCTGAGCACTGGAGCCACACAACTCAATTCCCACTGACTGCTAGCCATCTTTTCAATGCTTTCTTTTAAAGAGGCCACAACATGGACTTTCTGCCCGAGATCCTAAAGGATCTAAAGAAAATCTCATTAAGGGACATGGCTGGCAACTTAGGCAGAGTGTACTCATTTGAATTAGTCACCTAGACTCAGTTAAATTTAATGGAGTGGAAAAAAAGCGGTTCAGCAGCAATTCATTTCATCCAGAAATAGATATGATCAGGTGATTTGAACTCTAAAAGCTCTTATTTACTACTCAAAAAGGCACTGTACAGTGCCTTAGCTTAGATGAATACCTCAATACTGCAGAGGAATGAAAGGAATGGCAAAGTAACCTGAAGAGAAGTTCTACCTCTGTCATCAGTGTTTTGTGTTTTAGATGAGTGATCTTATTTCATACTCTTTCCTCATTCAGCTCTGCATATCTGAGAAGAGATGGCAGAAACATTTAAAATATCTTAATTGCTCAAGGAGAGTAGGGACACATTTTTTGTAATTTTTTGGCCCTTTTTTCAAGTAACTCTGTATACTACCATATATGCAGCACTGGTTGAGTACTTGTAAACACACTCCCTGCTTTATTTTATGTCTTTATAACAATCTTTATTCACCAGCAGATGCTATTTCATGTGAGTATTCCAGATACCCATCTGTCCCCCATGCATTTCTGAAGCACACAAGTCAAAGGCTGAGTGCTCCCACCAGTGTGGATACACAAGGTCATGGCTAAGATGCACTATTGTTACTTTTAAGCAAACACATTTAGACATAAACATGGATTACAAAGCATTTATGTAAAAATGGATGGTTTAAGTCTTGATGCTTTGCAAATGTAACATTTTTGCAGTGCAGACGTAACTCAGTTCTCAAAGCCAGTGGAAGTTTCACCAAACACTTCTTGGATAATCAGAATTCTGACAAACATGACCTTTGGGAGAGTACAGAAAGAACCAGGTTTGTTTAGCCTAGAGAACTGAGAACTAAGAAGTGACATGATAACAGCTTTCTATTATGTCAAAAGTTGCTATGAAAAAGGAGGGAAATAAACTGTTCTTCTTATCTGTTTTGGAGAGCAGAAAAATAATGGGCTTAAATTGCACCAAGGAAATTTCAGCTTCCAGGAAAAGCTTTTTTTTTCCAAGTGTAAAGGCACATTGCCTGGGTGGGCTATGAAGTCCTCATGCTGGCAGTTTTTAAGAACGGACCTGAAAAAGCACCTATCAGGGTGCTTTAAGTAGGACTGATCCAGTCTCAGGACAGAGGGAATGACCCTTCAAGATTCTTTCCAGCTGTTTTTTATCCGTTCATAAATCACTGAGAAGTAGCATTAAGTAACACGTGATTATCTTCTTGGGAAATCTTACTATACTATTTATTCGTATATCAATATTATTGTGTTTCATTAATTGGCATATTTCATCAGACAAGTATAAACTTGACTGCAATACAAAACAAAACCAGTTTCCACACAGGAGTCACCTGTTTGATGAACGTGCAGCAATCCATGTCCATGGAGCCCAGCAACTCTCAGCCCACTTTTCTCCCTGCTGGGGATGCTCAGAGAGCACATGAAGGCTGCTACATAAGAGATGCTGTCCCCAAGAAGATGTATAATTCTCAAATACTGTTATGAGACCTGCTCCTATAAAATCCTCATGATGCTCCTCCTGCTTCTTTATGATCTCCAAACATCCATTTTAATTTCCATAGCAAATTTCCCTCAAATGGAAGGCAAATACATCACACAAACCAGAATGAATATTAGTTGTAGTGTTGTTTCCCAGGCATCTTTGGGTTTGCAATGAGGAATTCAAAGGAGAAAATAAAAACTCTTAATGCCAGGCATAGCAAAGTGCTCTGAATTTAGAGTTAAATTATTCTACTGTGTCTTTTCTTAAGAAATGGATCACACACAATTCAGTGACAGAAATACTGTCTCTTAACCTAATTTTATAATGCAATCAGACTGACCTCTCCTACACACAGTAATTGGGAAAAAAGGAAGATTCCAACAGACTAAACAGAAGCTACCCTAGTTTTTAATCAATAGTCCTATTCCCACTGGCTATGTATTTCAGTTCAGAACATTGTAATTAAATATAGTGATGAGCTGCATTTCTTTATGAATGAAATCACTTGCTGTCATATATATTATATATATGTAGATATATATATATATAAAATAGACTTTAAAGTATTTACAGCTAAAATCCAATAACGTTGAGTCTAAACAAAAGAAAATGTAAGAAGTTAGATTTTGTAAGAAGTGTTAATTTTGAAGAAGAAAATCCCTTTAATTTACTCATGTCATGGGGTCTTCAGAATAGTGGAAGGATATGAGTAGCATTGCTCAGACACAACATTACATATGATAAAAATAATAAAATGCCACTTAAAATTAGATTTAAGACCCTAAGGATAATTGATGTCATCATATTCAACCAAGTGCTCCCACTGACTTTCTGTGGATCTACTTACAAGATTAAGGTGAATGGGGTTCAGTCCTACACAGATATTTTGAACTTGTTTTCCTTTGAAATATAAAGGTTTAGAATAATTCATAAGAACGTCCAAGCCCAAACAGCAATACTGGAAAGTTCACATACAACCTACCATTTTGCCCATAGGCAGTTTATGATTTTGTAATTAGAACTACCATTGCTTAGCAATCACATGCACAAAAGTACTAAAAGATTTGGGAAACAACTGCGTTTCAAATGAAGTTTCACCACCTCATGTTAATAGATAAAACTATGATTTCTCCTTAGAAATAAGAGAATAAAATCCTTGTCATTTCACTATTTAAAAAAAAAAAAAAACAACCTGAAAAGCCGTATGAAGGTTCTCTGAAGACAGGAATATCTTCATTCTAATCCTCAGTGATTAGTAGCACATCTACAGTGATTCTGCTTTGCATAAGAATATCCTTTTGCCCTTGACTTTATGGCAGGCTAAAGTTAATGGGCCAAATGCATCCGTTGACTAAAATGGTCTTACTCCAAGGATAAGTTTGGCTTACCATACAGAAACACGGTTGAGAGCAGCCTAGAGAATGTCATCACAAGAAATAAACCTACATCCTGCCACCACCTCTCAAGAACATTGCTTGACTTAGAGGGATAGTCAAGGTCAAATGTGCAGATTAGAATGAACAAATGCTGTTTTCAAACTAATGCTTCATGGTTTAGCAAGTGTTTTATTCAGTTTTTCATCTCTAAGGCTCGTGGGGCCAAATATTACATACGAAGAAATCAGTTCTGTAAGTATGACAGGCACAGAAGCATCCTGTGCACCTGCACAAACCAACTGCCTTAAAGAAATCAAAGGGATGTTTTTTCCCAAAATTAGACATATTGTGTGCTGTTCTCTGACACACCTAATATCACTTCAATAATACTGCAAATCAAACAGCAGCTTCTACCAGATGTGTGTCCCATGAGAGAACCTATTTAGCCAAATCTGCCTCAATCTGTACTGCAGGTACCTCCAGCGAAAAGCTTCAGTAGTTTGGCACAACGGAAAGTTCAAAATACTGAAAGTGATGACAGCAGCAGCTACTTTATAAAAGAGAAGAGAATTGAAAAGAATATATTTTTCTCCAGTCTAACAAAGGAGCCAATGGATCTTGGAGTATTTATGAAAGGATAAAGCAGCGCTTAAATGGATACCTAAGTTAGGACGCTGAAGTCTCTCAGTGTTATTTGTGAGTCATCTTAAGATTTTGTGTGAAGGATGGGATGTTCAGAAGGAGTTGTTTTCTTATTTAAAAGGAAGAGGAGAAGCTTCTGGAAAGAGTTTGCACATTATAGGGTAAAAGCACCGTCACACAAAACTTTTTGCCATGGCTAAGGGCATTCCTTTGCTCAAAAACACAAAGCCTTGATGGTTCAGCTGTAAAAGAAAATGTGCTAC
Organism: Pardalotus punctatus; assembly: GCA_013400915.1. NCBI lineage: Eukaryota > Metazoa > Chordata > Aves > Passeriformes > Pardalotidae > Pardalotus > Pardalotus punctatus. The sequence goes on from VZTX01016851.1 coordinate 168,494, forward strand.
ACATCTCAGAGGGCAAGCTGACATAGAGGATCACCTCATGGAAGAATCCACTTGGCTGAGTGAACAACCAGCAGACTCTTCTAGGGCTGTCTGTGATCTGGCAAATCAAACCAGTCTGTGCTGTGCCATAATAATTATGCGAATTACATCTATAACTCTTTGAAAAATAACAGGTTTATGTCAAACAACAGCACCACAACAAAGCTCTTGGCAAAAGACCAAGTGTCATACCATATTATTATCGCTTTTGATAAATATATATTTATAATAGTTTTTTTTTACTATATAAAACAGGTTTCTTAAGCTACCATAACTTTTTATAGCAAGTATTTAATTTCTTGTGTAAGAGGATCAAGGAATAAAAGTCACACCTAGCTCTTAGAATTGCTACAACAGAGTTGAAACTCTGTTTAAGATTTTTTTATCACAGTGAATAGCAGTTCAGCCTGATCTCCTTGGAAAAAAAACAAACAAACACACCATCTCTGGATGCACCTAAGGTCAGTCAGCAGGAGCAGGGCTAGTGAATACACTCTGGTGATCAGACTGATAAGAAACATTCCAGGATGCTATATACAAATCTAATACTTACGTTCTAAAGTCAGAACACAAAATAAAATTTAAAAAAAAAAAAAAAAGAAAGGAAAAGTACATAAGGGATAGAGAAGTCTTACACTAAGAGACCATTTCTTCTCTCTTTTGGACAAGAAAGATATGAAGCAGATCTGAATCCACTTGAAACCACTTTACTGGGAAGAAGGTACTCATTACACGGGGGTTCAGCAATTTAGCAAAGAAAGTAATGAAAGGGAAAAAACAAAAACCAAGCTAAAGGTGGAGACCTTAAGACTATCTAATTCCAGTTCGGAATAAGGAACATATTGTTGAAAGTGAAATCAGTCAGCACTCTGTGCAGGCCCATGGTAGATTCTCCTCCTTCTGACACCTTTCAGAACACGTGCATTACCCACGTGAAGGTTATTCTTCACTTAATACAAACTATAGGGCTTGTATCAAAAAGTACTGTGTGGTCCAAGTTGGAAAAGAGCATTAAGGTGAATGTGCCTAGACCTATTCAGGTACCCTAAAACTAAAAATGCTCAGGTCCCCCAGGTATTATTAAAGTAGAACCATTTACTTTTTAGATAGAGAATAATCTCATGCTCTGAGAGTATTGAAGGGTTTATCACGCGCTCTCTCTTCTACCTGTGCCATCCTTAAAGACAGGTCCTGATTTCAGGCACTCAGTGATTTCCTGAGTGTTTCAAATTCCTGCTGTGGCATGGAATAATGTTTCCATTCCTCTGAAGAGAGCTTTGTGGATCCTTCCTCTCCAGCCACTCCCTGGGACTGTCCACCCCTGGGCAGGTTCAGCTGCTCATTCCACAAATAACAAATACACCCCTTCTCCCAGGGTTTCAGTGCAGACAATCAAAGGAACACAATTCACCTCTGGACAAAGTATAATACATACATACATGCTCGCACTCACACACACACATAAATGTGATATGAGACTGCTTTATGCATGTGTGTGAATGTGTGAGCACATATCCATGTCAGCACACACACCTTTGAGCACCCACAGAAAAGCCATCTCAAAAATGTTATTCAGACCAGTCCAAATGGACTAAGGGCTGCTCCTGCCTTCTATTTTCAACTCTGTTGCAATTTGCCTCCCAAGACCTCAAAACTTGGTGGAAATTGTTGCAGCTTGAGTGAGGAAAGAGATATTTTTCTAATAAAAAGTTTAAAATAAAAAAAAAGCCACTTGTGCAAACCTCCTTTCCTTAAACCAAGGACTGCAGTTGTTATTACATATTGTTCCATGAGACTGCCATGGCAGAACTGCCAGCATTTGAGCGCATAAATCTGAATAAACCCCATGTCACCAGACATTGCTCAAGGCATGAACAGGCTTCACCATGCCTTCTTATCATGGATTTTAAATACAGAAATAAACACAAATAGTCTTTAGATCGTAAGTACCAACCTCTGGAGGCAGATCATCTGAACACTGCTGTCTGTGGAGGGAATTAAGAGCCCTCCATTAGCAAACAGCAGCAGAGTGCAGTCATTCCTCAGTGGAACAACCACCAAAGGAAAGTGCTGCGCACACTTAGCAGGACTTTTATCATAATAATGTATCTGAACCTGTATACATCTATCTGCTGTGGAACCCTGAACTATTTTTGTTCCTTTGTCTGATCAGAGCACGCTGCCTCTTCTGCTTACTTCCCCATCGGAAGATAACATTTCCACTGAACCATGAACCTGCTTTGGCATAACAAATTTTCCTGGATGTTTCTCAAAATGTGTCACAAAGTGAACATCCTTTGTCTACTCCAATTATATCAGCATTGTTCCCTTCTTCTAGCTGTCATTTGGATATCTTCTCTTTTCAACCTTTCTTCCAAGCATTCCAGCCTTTCTTCCTGAATCACCACAGTTGTGTCTGATCACAGAAAAGAGTCACCACGCTGTGTGATGAAATAAGGGGAGGTTGCCATTTCCTCATCCTTTGTTGTATCTTTTCCATGAAGGGGGATCTGTTCCTGCATTACTAATGGATCAAAGGTCTTCCAGTGACTTCAGTCAGAATTTCTAAGTCTAAAAATGAATTCAGATGGAGACCATAAATCTGCCTATTCATTTTGAGTCAGCCAAGGAGGGTTTGATACTCAAGATATTTGTCAGAAGAATATTTTCCCCTAAGAAAAGAACTTGTACAAACAAGAGGGGACTGGGAATAATGCAATATTTCTGTATAACAATGGACTCATATTTACACATCCATTTCAGTCTCATTTACATCAAATTAGTCCACTTAGCTGTGTTACAAAAAAAAAAAAGTGTTTAAATGAAAGTTCAGGCCTTGATGTCACAGTACTATTTGGAAAATGCTTTACAACTGCAATGCCAAGGACTACTTCATATTATTGGGGGCCCACCAACATCATCGACCAAGGGCTGGGGAGGACAGAGAGGAAGTGATCCAGACATCACAGCAATCATTTTTTTATTATTTTTATCATTTTATCACGGAGGCTAATAGCAGTTTCTCTTTTTCCCCCACTACACACACGCATTTGTACAACAGCTCTGAGAAAACTCGAGACTGCTGTTGTGTTTTGCACTGTAATGGTTTGCTGACACACAGCACTTCAGTGAACTGACCCCAGCCCCTGGAATTCCCTGCTCTGGGGATAACCACAATCCCCCTGGCAGAAGGACTGCTGTAGCTCGCAGGCTCACAAAGCTCTGCGAGCCATGGGACAAAGAGGGACAGGAGAGAGCAGGAATAACATTCCTGCCAATAACATTCCACACAATCTCATAATCCACATCCCTAAGACAAGGCAGGCTGAAGGGCACACAGAGTTTCAGACTCGTCCTGCTCAGCCGAGTCCAGCAGCCCAGAACCTGCTATTCCCCACATTCCACTGCCCCAGGTACCCTCTCACGCTGCAGTGAAGGAGCTTTTCCTGCACCAGCCATGAGGAATGTCTCAGACCCCAGCACGTGGCAACCAAGCTTCAGAACATCTGCACAGATGTTCCCTCAGTACACACAGACCAGGCCCCCCACCCCTCCTCTGCCCCTCCGGACCCCGAGCCCCCCCAGCTGCAGGCTCAGGCCCTCTGTTCCATCCTGGTGCACCTTGACAAAACACAGACCTGTAGCAACACAATAAAAAGGTTTATTTAACCTGGTTTGCAGCCAAGGTTCAGAGGTATGCATGCAAGAGTTGGGAGAAAAAAAGGGCTACAAGAAAACTGTAATAAAATTGTGCTTGCAATACTTCCTACTCATTAAGGATATTTGCTCAAAATGTATTCTCTAGACTGCTGATCACTAATTTCTTTACGCTTCCCACATTCTCATCTCATTGTCTAAATTACTTCCTCCAGTGCCTTTTTGAGGGCTTTTCCTGGAGACTTACGCTTCAGAGACCCCTTCACATTCTTTCCCTTTTTGCTTTATTTCAGATTAAGTGCCCTCCCACAGGCTCTCATGACTAATACTCATTCATAAGAACCTTGGAGCTCAGAAGCATCACATGCTGTAAACTGTATGCATTGTCCCTGTATTTTGTCAAACAGTTCCAGACGTAAAAACGAGAGTCTCGATGAGACATACCTCAAGCAGGTGGCTCCCTATGGCTCTAACTTCCTGTTAGTATTTAGAGATTTCTAGAGAAACGTAGTAGGTATTGCATAAAATCAGTTATTTCTTTTTGAAATAAAACTATCTGATTTATGCCCATACTTAGTAATATTTCAAGCTTTAAAGGTTTTTATTGTTAATTTATCTCATTAGCAATTCTTATACTCAGCTTCTCTTCATAGCTATGAGTTTATTTCCTTGTTTTCTAGAGCACCTGAAGCATATGTTATAATTAATTAAAATAGAATGAATATGTTAACAGCTCCTCTGTGTGACATATTTCTCTAACATCCTGCTTTAAAACTGAAGAGGAATGGCACATACATAATGAAAGACCCTTCATTACTCAGTTTTGCACTGTAAAGTCTATCAAACATTTTTGCAAGAAAACAGGAGAAAGTGAATTCTCCAGAATGTTAAAGGTTTCAGGCTTTCTAGAAAATGAGTTATTTCCTGAAGCTGCAGGTTTTTTAAAAGGTCTTTTTCACCAAAGGTTTAGACGTCAGTACAGGCAGCCCTGCGTCACATTTCCTGTGCTGCAAAGGTTATGATACAGCAGCTAGAATCAACACAGAGTCAAACTGCAAATTAGATTACAGAGCTGAAAATAATTAAGCAATAACGATAGAGGAACAGGGTATTTCCTGGGGCTTAATGACCTGCTGGGAGGAGCTGAGGTCTTTAATGTTACTTTCAGCTAAACATCAGGAGGAAAAGTGCTATGGTATATTGTTTGCTGGTCCTTGTGTGTACAAAGGGCAATGCCACTCTGCTGCTACTCCCAGAGAATTAATGTTCGCAGCACTAGTCAATCAGATTTATTTATTTGCCACCAGACACAGTCTGGGGCACTGCAGGTCCCTGACTATGGCAAAGTAATTGGGGACGAGACAATGGGAAGACAATGGGAAGATCGTGCCTCTGGCCAGTTTCTGCTGTGCGGGGGCAGAGGGATTAGATCAGCTGTCCACTGAAAGCTTTCCTGCCGCACTGCACGGCTGGCTCCAGTCATCTCCTCTCCGTGCAGGAGAAGTTCCACTGTCATCCTCAGGCACCTCAGACCTTTCTCTCAATCCCATTCTCTCTTGAAAGTCTCTAGTTCATCGCGTTTGTGTTCCCAGTTAGCTCCATCCCTCTCCTCCCTGCCTTTCTCTGTGACCCTCCCACACCGAAAGGCGGCAGTTCCGTGCTTGGTGTCCCACTGTGCAAGGCAGAAAAAGCTTTCCGGTCCCCTCAGCCTCTTCCAGCCTCTCCCAGGGGGCTCCTGGGAGTGCTCAAACCCACATCAGGCTCTTCGTGCCTCCTCCGTGGGGTGCTCAGTTGAGCATGTCCCCTTCCATCGCTAATCCTCACCCAGTGCTCACAGCTCAGACAAGGAGTAAGCCAAAGGAACTCAATTCCTTCCTTGTGTTTGCAGCAGAATTGTATTTCTGTTTACAGCAGGGAATGGTATTACAGAGGAAGGCATAGCTAACTGAGTATATTTATTTTATCTTCTGATTTTCATGCCATTTATGGTCATATTATTACTGTACAATGGCTAGAAAGCAGATGAAATACACTTTTTTCTTTCTTTTTTCAAGTAAAAAATGTCTATTCCAGCTCCAGTTAATGTCAATGGGAAAAAAACAAACAAACAAAAAAAGCAAGAATAAGACTCCACCCAAATACTAATTTTTCATCCCTACACAAAATAGAGTTATTCTGCAGAATTCATAAATTACAGTCATCTCTTGTGCAACTGTGCTGGAGTCAAAGGAGTCACCCTGGGAACAGATCTGGCCCATTCTGTGGAAAACAGAACTCAAAGGGCAGGGTGACCTGTTTTGCAGCAAGAATGTAAATACAAGTGATAGAGTATTTTTTTTAAATTTTATTTTAATGACTATGCTGCAGAACAGGAATCTAATTTCTAGACCTGGAGTTTTGCTCAATGAGGCTCAGCAACATGAGCCCAAGATTTTCTGCATATTGTATAAGAAATCAGTAGTAAACTGCACATCAAAACATGCATCATAATCTCTTTTTATCACATTATTATTACTGTTATTGTAAGCCCAATATTATTAAGTAGCATTTTACACATCTGGATCTACAAAGTGCTTCACAAGTGGGCTGAACAAACGGTACAGCAGAAATCTCACTGCCTATTCCTAAAATGCAGCCATTTCTGCAACAAAAACCAGCAGCTGTTAACATTACACAGCTGTACCAGACAAAACCTTGGGGCACAAAATGAACATGATGACTCTACTTATCCAAAATTGCAAGTGAAGTGTAAGTAGGTAGAAAGCATGGTAATAATCCAAATACAGAGAGTGATACACTGCCACTCTCTTGCCAGAAGCAGGTTGTACTTACAAGGACATCAGTCTTATCTAAAACCCCTGCAGATCTTTGCCCACTACTGTCAAAGGCAGTCTTCAGCTGTAAAGAGAAGGTCACAGCATCCAGCCTGCCAACTGCATCTTCTTTTGAGAGCATCTCTAAAGAGAACTTTTTGCCAAGAGGGCTGCCTAATACTGGACCCTTTAAACCAGGAGTTCTCACAGGTGCTGCAGCAGGTAAAAAAAAAATCCGGCTCCTCATGAGCAAAATGTGTTTCCCACTTCCCTCTTACAACAAGCCTCTTCCTTTGTTTGTTAATTAAGATGTTTAAAGGAGATAGGACTGGTGAAGACCCCTTTTTATATTCTCCAACCTCTTTTCCTCCAAAGGAAAATTATTTGCTCAGCAACAGCGACAGCATAAAGGACAGAATCTGCCATCTTTATTCATCATTAAATCACCATATAGTAATGCAGCAAGAACTTGTGTTAAATACTGGCATGCCTGTTAGCATGCCTGTACTTTAAATACCCCATAAACACACAGTGCTTCATCTTCCAGCCAGGACTGCAGGCCCTACATCTGATATCTGTAGTGCCACAACAGAAAAGTAGTTCTCCAGTAATTTCAATGCCTTTAGACTATTTTTTTAATGGAAAAAGTATTTTTCAGCTAATTTCTAATAACAGCCTGTTCTGATCAACCAAAGTTCGCATTAGCACGTGCCATCTCCAGATGCAAATTACGTAACGTGGTATTTTTTCTGGCTCTCTTCAGATCATGGTTGTCATGAATAACTGTCAACTGGCTCACAAGAGCAGAAAAACACAAAAGCCCAGTAATGTTTTCATCATCAGAGACACAAGCTTTCTAGATGTTTCTGTAACATAGAATATTCCCTTAAATTCCCTTTTCTTCCCTCCCCAGCGGCCCCAAAGCCTCTGGAGAGACCTTGTCCTCTCTCTGTCTCACTGATGGATATCCCCACAGTGGGGGGTATATAACCATTAAGTAGACTATTAAAAAAATCTGCCTGCCATGATAACAAGAAGAAGAAAGGGAAGATTTGCTTAAGATCCAAGCAATGGATGAAAACGTCCTTGGATTGTCAGGTTGCAGTGAAGAAAATGCCTTACAGCCAGAAAGGGAAAAGGGAGAAGCAAGGATGCCACGCCAGCAGGTGAGAGCAAAGGCTTTTTACTTCATGTCTCCCAGGAACAGGACAGAAAGATATACATTTCTCAATGGGTTTTGTTCCCTTCTCCCTTGTTTATGCACCTCCAGCTGACCTGATTATGTCAATGCCTCCTGAAACTCGTTATAACAAGTTCTCCCCATTGCAGTGACACTTCTGACGAAAGCAACGTTGAGCTGACCCGGGGAGTGGCAGCAGATTCTTGGAGCTGGCTGCAGCTCCTGTGCCACCGTGAGCTTTACAGACCAGGGTTTGCTGCCCTAAAAGGAGAAAATGGCAGCACACTCAGGGAGGGTGCAGGGCTGGACCCTTCACCACCGTGACAAAAGGCAGGTTCAGGGTGGTCCTAACAAAGTTTTCATACAGAGCTTTCTGTATTCTTCCTTTTCCCCTTCCTTCCTTGGGGGTTACGTTAGGTGTATCAGTATTAGAAACAAACCATGAGGTCTCTTGTAACACTAAAATTACCTTTCTTCAGGGGACAGGGTGCCGGTTTACAAAAACATCTTATGGCCCAACATGAACTCACTTTGTTAAATGTTAAATGTGGTGTGTATACGCCAGCAAAGCAAGCATGTCAAATTTACAACTGTGACTAGCAGAGACGAGAGGATTTTTTTGCTTAGGTGGTAATGTGCTTTAAAAGGAGAGTGAATCTGCATTTCTTGGGAGGGAAAGTTGGGATACAGCCAGAATTCAAGCCAAATGATGACTCCTGATGTTCCTCCACTGGCTCAGACTCTGATCTCCTCTCTGATTTTGTTGAACTTTCCCTTTCACTACCATTTACCTCAATTTCCTTAAATAGTGAGGACTAAGAAAACACTGATTGTTTCATTTGCTTCTTCTCTGACTTTGACAATATGTGATGCTGGATAAATATAAATTCATTATAATTATGTATTTCCAGAACATAATAAGGGTCCTTTACAAGAGGAAGCAAAGCATCTATTTCTGAGTTAATAGCAGCAATTTTTCAGCAGCATGGAATTGATATAGTCTTAGCTGTACTGCTTGTGACCACTGATTTTGTGGTATCCTCACCATGGTCACAGACAACTGGCTTGTGCTTTGATTTTACTTTTGTGGCAGATCAAATAATGAAGCCTTGGGAATGAGTAGCAAACATCCAAAATCCCACACATACAAACAAGTATTCCTTTAGTACAGTATCCAGCAGTCCTGATGGTCCTACGGCCAGTGAGGCAGGATTTTAGGCTGAGATTTTAGATTAACACAAGTTCCTGAACTGCTTCTAAATCATCATCATATACCCTTGATACCAAACAAAACCCTTAAAAATATCAGTTACTTATTAATGTTACTTTTTATATATTAAAACTGTATACATAAAATAATCTGGAAAGCATCACTTATGTATCAGAGAAAAGTACTCTGTTGCCTCAGTGGACGGATTGAAATGTGTCAGAGGAAAAACATTTTATCATATGAATTAGGCTGTGTACTTATGCCTTAAGATGCTCTTTTTTAAAATTGATGAGACTGTGAAACAAACGAAATTTTTATAACAAAAACCCAGTCAGTTGTTATTCATTCATTTTCTATTCAGTATGTCTTCGTTTGAAGCCTGAACCTTTCTTTTGCTATTTGTTTTCCTGTTCACTAGCCCCGCTGATTTAAACACTACATTCTTCTAAAATAAAGTTACCTGTCTTTTGGCCCCAACCACGGCACTTCATCAAAAAACAAGAAGTAATATATTTAATCATCTGGCTTTGTTTAGGCACAAGGCATGACACAAAAACATGCTTTGGTATTTATTCTGTGTAAGAAGTCCCACTGCTGAGAGAAAAAAAAAAAATGCAAATTATAAGAAATTTGGACATGAAAATAAGAAAGACCATTAATGGGCCCCTTCTTCTGTATAGTTCTGTAGCTTATCCAGTGGAGAGTATGCTCTCCCTTCCTGGCAAGAAAATACCATTCAAGGGAGGAAGATTCCTCTGCCAGAAGCCAGCTTAGCCAACAAGGTCTGAAAAGTAATTGGTCACCTGATTGGAATGCTCTTCTGTTAAACTGTTGGAGATACACCCATGGCACAGAAGAGAAGGAGAAACAGGACAGGACTTGCCCTGGTGTTGACTTATGACAAGTTCAGCTTTACAGGATGAGCTTCAATCTTAAATTTAAAGTTTCCTTTGATTTGTACACCAGTATCGGCTTGGCTACTTCACAAACTTTAGGCACATAATTTTTAACAACTGTAGCAATGGATCAACCCCTCAGACCTACTTACACTGAAAAAAAACCCACCAAACCAAAACCTTTTTCCAGCCCACTATAAAGAAAGAAGACTTTAATAAGCATGCAGACTGTTTTTCTAATAAAACTCCTGCTCAGCCTACATCTATGCACCATTGTGTCCTGTCATCCTTCATGATCAATCCTCAAATTTGATTGCAAGCAGTTTTCAGCAGGGATCATGTCTTCTTCATCCCTGTGGACATTCAGATGTCTTCTCTGCAGAGTCATAAACTAATAAAAACAGACACACACATCCATCAGCTAACCTGGCATGAGCACTAGTCACTAAAGACATATCTTTGCATGTTATTAGTCTTGCACATAATCTGAGAGAGTAACAGCTGAGGAATGAAAATGAGCCAAGGTGAGATTTTCCAAGCTCACCTTTGAGATACACAATGAGGACATGAAACACACAGCTTCAGAAGAGCCTGATTTCTGGCTGCCAAGGAATCACTTCCTGAATTTCTTGTATAGCTCCTTTTTATTGCCAAAGCTTTCTCCCTGCACACTTTCTTGAAACCCCTCCTCCTGCTCGGCTCTGTCAGTCAGGGTCTTCTGTGGGCCCCATGATTATTCAGTGTGAGGGGCAAAGCAGGTACCAAGGGCCATCATGAAAGAATCCTGCAGGGCAAAGTTTTAACAGGATCAAGTTCTGCTGAACACGTCGTGTTTGTTCCTCAACTCATCAGTCAGCCCCTCTGAGCCGTGCTTCAACCAGCCAAGGGCAGCTGCAGGGGCAGAACTGTGCCAGGACAGGACGGATATGGCCACTGCCAGTTGTCACTGCTGTTGCTCTCACCCTGACTAACACGCCTAGAGCTGGGGTGGCCTTCCCACTTGGCTCTAGTAAGCAGGGTGTTATCCCCCTGAATGCCCAGGCAGGGTTTGTAATTCAGTTATATCTCCTTTCTGTCCCTCACCTTGACCAGAATTTATGCTGTAAGTATCCCTTTGCAAGCTGGAGCAGGTTTTTTAATTCTTCTTCCTTCCTTCCACGCAATATATTTCAGCCTTGAACATTTGGCTTTGAAGAACTCAAGGGCAGAGTGTGTGGGATGTGACATTTACCAGGATTCCTCTTTCATTCTTGTTTCAATGTGCAGGGCCAGGTGAGAATTTTATTTTCCAATTTTTATAAACTCTGTCCATCACACACCCATGCAAAAAGCAGTGAGAAAAGCTACCCACATTCAGCATGGGATAAATGTACTGACCTATGGGCTGGGTGCAGGACTGACAACAAGACTTTGAAAAGTTCATCCTGACATGGTTTCATACTGAACCATTTAACTTCTGCTCTCCACTTAAATAAAGATGGTAATAATTATTCGGTTTATATTTTATCTCTTTCCATAATACCCGTATGCTCCATTCAGGGGAAAAAACCCCAAAAAAACAACAGTGCAGTATTGTCCAACAATATTTTCCTGTACCATAAAATTACCTCCCGAAGAGCCCTATATGTGCAGTACTCACAAACTCACGTGCACATGAGCACCTTCCATCCATCCCCACACTCACATTCAAACACCCTCAAGCTGATTTTACATGTTCTGTCTCCATGTGGGAACTGTGAGATTGCAGGAGGGGCTGGTAGCAATGTTTCCCAAGGCTTGCTGTGATAAACACCCTGCTATCAACTGCCTGTAACTTTGCCAAACTTCTCCTGTCTAGCTCCAGCTGAAATTTTCTGTGCCAGCCACATAGCGCAAGCTGAATGCTTTTTGGAAAAACTCTGCACTAAAGCAGTTCAGTGATCTGGATCAGGGGAAAACACACTGTTGTGTCTGTGCTGAAAAACAAACAAAATCTGGATAACATGCTAGGGTAGATGCCCTTACTATCCCTCATACTTTGCAGCATGGATTTCAGCCTGTCTGGAGGACTTGAGTCTTTGTTCTAAGGGTGCTTTTTGCAATCCACATGAAAAAATGCCCACTTTGGCCCCGTGACCAGACTTTGAAGCCTCCTACATTGCAGCTGAAAACCAGGAAAACCTTTGGAGCTAAAAATTTGCAAAAGGAGCAGGGAAATCCTGCACAGCCTATGGATTGCTTGATGCTGCTGGTGCAGCAGGGGATGGACCAGCTCAGCCAAGCACGAGACTTTGCCGTGGTTTTCATGCTCTCCTCCGAGGCCAAGGCACAAGGAAAGGATTCACTCAAAGAGAGGGACAGAAGAAAGCTGGCTTTTATAAGCATATCCCTACTTCCTTTCACTGTGCCCTGGAGGCCATGTCCCCATCCAGGACATGAGAAAGTTCATGTTTAAATCTATGTTTGAGAAAAAGAAATTTTATTAATTTTCTTAGACGTAGCAACTCAAGTGTTCTTCCCTCCGCTACAGTTTTTGACTAATACAGCACAAATTTCGGGTCCTACCACAGTCACAGTTTCACATCACAGACCTATCTGCACTGTGTCACACTACCTGGTAATGTAGACAATATTTTCAAACAGTAGAAAAACAAAACACAACAATAGAAAACCAGGATAACTGGTGCCTTTCCAAGTAAAGGTACATTTTTGCCAAAATCTTCAAGAGTTCTTTTTCTCTGGGACATGTGGGATGATCCCCTAAACAACAACTTGATTTTTTTTTTTTTTTTTTTTTTTTTTCAGTGTTCAGCTGATTTTAGTCAAAAAGTTTGAAAAATCTTTCAAATTCAACACTTTAAAGGTGCACGCATCCATACTTGCCATAACATCTAGCCAGCCTCAAGATTTTTCTGCTAATCTAATAATCTTAATAAAGCAATTTCATGCTCTGGCACATCTGCTTCCAGAAGACATTTTGCATTATTTTCTGATTGTGTTTCTGCAGCTAAAGAAAACTGAAATGAATGTTACAATTTACATTGAACACTGCTGAGTTCCTAGCAGAGATGATAAAAAATTGGTATGATTGGACACACCATAATATGCAGTAAATGTTTAGGGAACCATAAGACATAAACTCACTTGTGTTCTTCCTTTCTTACGGGTAAAAAATTTGGAGGATATTGATATTTTGTCCCAGAAGCTTACAGCTTGCTCTTTCAGGAAATATTTTCATCCAATTTTTTTGGTTGGGGTTTTTTCAGCTAAGTTCTTTTACCTCTGACTACATGGATTCACAATAATTCTGTTTTACACCCCAATAACACTAATGCTAGGAAGTTTAAGTGAAAATTTTACAGCTTCCCAAATTGTTCCCCAGACTACTTCATAGTAAAGAGTATCTCTGACAAACAACTCATCACAGATAATCTTCATCTCGCTGAGACAAGAAGCAAAGACTTTTTTTCTTTCATTTATATTGTAGCCATGAGGAAGTACAATTTATGTTCTTAAACAGAGAAGTCACAATGCTACTTGTTTGATTATTTCCTAGTCAATAAATCCATAATCTCCTGGGCTGCTGAGTATCACTATTTTTAATGCTTGAGGAAGCAAAGCCCAGTTGGAGAAAGGGATAAAACACCTCCACTCTGTAAGGAAAATTTTGCTGAGGGGCAACACTAAAACACTGGTGTATGTCCTAAAGGAAAAACCCAACAGAGTCTGAATTACAAACCCTGCTGCAGTGCCCGACAGATTCATGGCTGCTTCTCCCTTTGCTTGTCTACTGTACTTGCCAGTTCTTGGAAAAGAGTTGTCTCTGTCACTTTTTGTATCCAAACAATATCCCCCTAGAGTTTTAGCTGCTACACAAATAGAAATATGACATAAAGGACAAAGGATAATTTTGGCCTGCTGACAGTTTTCGTGTCCGTGGGTTAAAGAAAGTTAATAAGAGAGTTTACTGTGTGTACCACTTGAACACTAAAAACGTTCCTCAAGAGGTTAAAAGTTCAAAGTTGAGTCAAAGTCTGCACTGCCTCCACTCTTCCCTTTTAATTATCTGAGGTCAGGAAGTTAATAATACCAGAAATCCCCAGTAGAGACCTCTTGCTCAGTGTATGAACTTTAAACTTGTTCAGCTTTTTTCAAAGGGTAAAAAGTTCAGTGAAAACACAGTGGATTTTCCCTCTGGTCTCCACCAATTCAACCTCAAGGGTTAAAAGTTTAACTGTAAAAGAGGAACCTTTGTTCTCTGAGCTACATTTACAGAGTTCACTTATTAAAAGGTAAAGATTTCAAACAGCAGCTAAAGTCCAAAGTGATTCTTTTCCATAATGATGAAAATATCGCAATAAAAGCAAGTCCTTTGATCTGTTATCACTTCCCTCAGAAGTGACTGTCAAAACTTATTTTTCTCTTTATTTTGAACTTTGGACGAGTAATGGAGCCACATGGGTCCCTAAGGCCACGTATATCTGTTAAACAGCAACATGCTGCATTTGTGAATTTGCTCTACATTTTTCAGCCAGACAGTATCTTTTCCCTACTGAAACATTTGTGGCAGATGTTTCTCCACCAGGACTTCTTGCACAGTTTATTTCACACAAGCTCAGGTTCACAGTTCTGACAATGGTGAATGTGTCAAGTAGGTGTTTTCACCATCTTCATTCTCAATAGACAAAGATCCCCATGCTGATACTTGGGAAGCTATGCTGCTAGAAAATCTAAAAAACAGTAAATCTAAAATATATCTGGTTTTATATAGCACAGCTTAGATTTGAGCCATGGGGGTTCCCGGGGGGTATTCATTAGGTGCAAAGCATGCGATACTAATTGGTGTGGGTCGAAGGTTTCCAAAAAGAGGAAAAGCCCACAAAAAGATTACTTTTGTTTTTAGTATTTGTCCCGTGTCTAATGGCCAGGGTAAGTATTTATACAACTGAAATAGGAAATGCCCTTGGCTTGGAAATTAATAGATTGCTAAGCATTAATTTGAAAATCTTGAAAAACAACAAATTCCAATTTGGGCCTTCCTTAGGGAATCTCTTATAATGTGAGTTTTGGATTGCAATGGTGTGAGTGGCCTTTTTATTAAAGATCAGCTTATTAAAGTTCAAATATTCCCAGAACAGCTCAGCCCTGCTTCATTTATGAAGAGGCTGAAGCTCAGCACTTCAGCCTTGCTGTGCCCACAAGCAAAACGCCTTCCCTGTGTACCTGAAAGTGCTGCTCTGACCGATACCTGTGACTCTGTTCTTTGATTCAAACCTAAGTAAAATCAATACGAGCTCTCACTTCAGAATGCTTTAGGTCTGCCCGTCTCACTCTCAGAACAGAACTCAAGATCATTCTGCTCCACCTGACCCATGCTTGGGAGGACAACTCAGTTTTGAAAAATGAGGTTTTAAATTTAGGTCTGCTCTAGAATTTCTTTAACTGGGATGCAACCCACAAGTTGCATTTCCAGACCTTTCTTAGAGAATAATGTTCACTATTGGGTCTATAAAATGCACTTTTCAATGAACCTGAAGGTTTCTAAATTACCCTTTCAGTTTTTAATTTTCCTCTAGACTTTACATGACCTGATATTCCATTTAACCTATCATTCATCAAGCATTTATACAAGCACCTCTTCTTTATCATTTTGGTCCCTTGCTTACACTGTCAGATGAAGAGAAGAGCAAAGATTAATTTTTCTTGATTATTTAGAGAAACATTTTCTCTCTCCTTTACGTGACAAACACTTAAGATCTTTCAAGTTCAGTTCAGCAGGAAATGTTTGCTATTCTGGCAGAGCTGCTTTACCAGGGCCAATGGTTCCAAAGTTCAGCTGAAAGTGGTGACCTTAGGCAAGGGTCTGGCGGGGCCAGCCCTGCTGTGTTTGCAGCAGGCTCTCCACAGAGGGTGCTTGGCATTAACTCTGCGTGACCCTCTCAGCAAGCTCCGTTCGGACCACAAACTCACAAATCAGCAACAGATTCTGTAGGTTACAGGCCATCGAGAGAGAGGAAGGGATGACTGAATCTGATTATGGAGCCACTTATGAGACTTGCAATAGGTAGCATTGCATAATTTTTTATTGGAAGAGGTCCCTTTTGGACATAATTGCCATTTTACTCAACTAATTATAATTATGCTTAATATTAAAAAAAAGCACAGACTGTTCAATACAGCTGACACTGACAATATTTGTGCAAAGCATGACTGTTTCACAAATATAATCTGAGTTCAAGTGATTCCAGGACCAAATTGAGTACCTGGCAATAAGACCGCCATAAATTATCATTTTAAATGGAGAGTACAATTTCAGATTCAGTGAGATATGAGCTATTCTAGTTCACTTTTGCTTCTCTGTCAGTCTCCACATATGCCCTTTTGCCTTTTACTGTAGCTAATCCATGTTTCTGTGGGCTACCTTAAACAGGCTTTTGCTGTGTCTTAACCTTCAGGCTAAAAAATCATTTTTCTTTTCAGTAAAAGAAACTTCCCATGCAAAACTGCTAACACATCTTTCGAAACTGGGTTCTTGGGTTTTTTCTGATTGTGCATTTGTAGCCACAGAGTTCAAAACCAGTACTTCAGAGTGCTTTACTCATTCCTGCCATGATGTAACCCCCTTCACAGGCATGCATCTATACAAAAGCACTTCTGAGTGTAAAATTCACCCTCTACAACCATGGCAGGAGAAGTGCTTTCTAGAATGAGAGCTCTCACCTGAGAGCACCATCAAGTTGCACTGGGAAGATTAGAGGATTACACTTCCCACCTGCCCTCCTGGCTGGCAATACTCTCAAGTGTTTCCACCCTCCTGTTGTCTCATTCTCCTTCTCTGTGTATTAATATCCTGTGCAGAAGTTTAAATTAAAACAAATCAGCCACAATGTGTGGCATCTTATACGCAGTCACACATTCAGATCTGTTGCCTCTGCATCAAGGGTGGTGACCTCCCCACTGAGGAACAGGGAAAGGTGCTAACTTTTGAATTTTCTCCAAAATGAGTCACTGGCAGTGGTGAGAAGAGCCCTGAATGACACCGTGCTGGGGGGTGGGGTAGGGGCAGCTAATGGATGTTTTCATCATCTCTACGTTCCGTCATGACTCTGCTATGGTTTGTTCCATCTGCCATTCCTCCTTTTCATTCTCTGCTAAGTCATTCTGCACCACTTGTGTCCTTTTACCGTAAGCCCAACCGACAAAGCTCTGTCCCTTGCCCCGCAGGAACATACTGCCATGATAGATACGAGGAAAAATCAAAGTAATTTGAATGTCTTTCCTACAGAGAAAGCTCTTCTGGATTTGCTGCTCCTCATGACATATTCAGTATGAGAAGAGAAAGAGAGAACATAGATTCAATCACCATATGCTACAAGAAAGCCACCCACAGACAGCATAAAATCTGATGCTATAGCCCCTAAGTTTAGACCTAAGGGGTCCTTCTGAACAAATGGATCTTGCCTCATAACGTAGCCCCTGCTCATCTAAAATGGAAAGAGACAAGAAAAATAGCTGGATGCCAGCTGCCCACAGTACATTTCACATGAAACTTGTGAAAAAACTCAGTCACAGTGAAGAACAAACTCTCACTGTCTCTACAGACAGCTCTAACGAGCACTCCAGATTCTTACTATTCCTTTATTGTGGCATTTTCATGTCTATTATTTTACTGGGCTGGACCCACTCAATAAAAGGATAATGTATCTTGTAAGGAGATGATCAGCTTATCTACCTGATAGCTGCAGACAAAGGTGATGTGAAAATCACCTCCTGCAGGTGATTCATTTGCAATCTCTGGAGCCACAAGAAACCAGTCTTAGGGGAAGGGCAGGATTAATGTTAATTTGATTATTTACTAATTCAGGTGAGAGAAAATCTCTTCTCCCCTTATCAGTACAGAATCTCCTGAGCTCAGAATCTGGAGTGCTGACCACCATTAGGCTCACAGCTACACACCAAAATTATGTCCTGTGACACCAAGAAAAATGAAAGGTCATAAAACTCATAGTTTCCAAATAATCCCTCAAGACCCAGACCCCTAAAGTACTAAGCCTTTTGTCCTTTCAAGAACAGCAACAAATGGAAATTCTTCAGTGTGTGAAAAAAGTCTGGAGGAAACTTTGCAAATGAAAACACATGGCACAGCTCTCATCCCCCATGCAGGGAGCACACATGGAGGGAACAACTTGGTCCAGCTTGGAATGTACTGGCCATTGAAACAGTTTCTGCTAAAAATACAGCTGACTTAAAAGAGAATGAGCACAGAACAATATAAAAATGGCTACATACTCTCATCAGAACCAACTGTGCAATGAGTAGTCCTAAAACAATGGGGTCTTTCAAAAACCCCCACAAATTAACTTAAACACACTTCTTTTGAAACCAACTTGTGTGTTAGCCCTCTCTTTCCTTTTACAAAGAACATTGAAGGTCATTACAGCAAAGGGCTCCAGGCAAATTTCTCAAAGTTCACAGCACCTCATGAAGACAATCCACTTCGATAAATTATTGGGTGATAACTAATATGAATTCTGAAAAGATTTGGGCAGTACCCAGTGGGGAGAAAAAAAAAAAAAATCTGCTTTGAACTATCCAAAAATATGAGTAAGCCATGTAGAAATAATTAATCATATACAACCCATTGTAATTAAAAGTGTATTCTTAAATAGCTTCTTGATTGAGAACAAATGCCTCATTAATCTGGGACATACCGACTTAGGAACACAAGAAATGTCAAGCAGAGAACGATGGCCAACATGACATGGGGCTCCACACGCTGCATGTGCCCCATCTCAGTCTCACAGGGAACACTCAGTGCCAAGGTCAGTGACTTGGAAAAAACACCACCGACATCTGAATTGTTTTAAAGTCAGATTGTTTCACTGTAGACCACTAAACATGATAGGAGTTCAAAGTGGCTGCATTATCATCCCATCTGCCATTGTTTTCAGTCATACCTTCTGCTCCAGTATTTCTCTGGGAACATTTCTACTGCTACTACTTCGATTAGAACAAAAGTATCTGCATCTCACTCTGTGTCCACAAAGCACTTTCTAGACAAAGACGGGTTTGCTCTGTCCATGAGAGAGGTGAATTAGGAGGGAATAACTCCAGTGGAATAACTCCCACCCTGATCCAACACACCTCACAGCAGGGTTTACTGTCCTGGGCTGGGTACCCTGTTATTCAGCTGACAAGTATTCCAAAGCAAGCTCCTGGAAACCTCCTATCTGGATTGAAACATGCTTTAAAAAGGCTTCCCCATTCAATTTTATAAAACTTTATTGCTGATTTTCAAAGACTGTAGTCTAACAAAAATCTCTCATTGTTACAACACTGTAGATTAGAGAGGAAATTTCATTACATTACTATTTTGCAGTAGAATCTCTGGTGCAAATAACATACTTTATCTTTTTTCTTGGAGATTTAATTTTGTTGGTAGATTTCACCCAGGGAATCAGAACTGGCTCAAGTAGCAAAACCAAGCTTTTCAGTCATTTACACCATCAGCAGGAAGCAGAGCTGCATCAGACCACTTTCAGCTGCAAATTTGCTGAGAAAATTAGGCCATTTGGGCTCTACACCAGTTTGAAATGAAGAAGGATTTTATAGAACACCTTTGAAACTTCGAAAACCTAGTTAGCACCCCTTTTTTTCTGCAGTCTACATAAAGAAGGCCCTGTCACCACAACCATGAAGCCAATTTCCTTCCATGGAAAGACATCACCTTTGATAAAAATACAGATGCAAGTCATGTTTCCAGTTTCTCTAAAGAACGGAAACTCTGAAAAAAACCCAAAAGCACGTGTAGAGAAAATCTGGATTTTGCTGAAAAGTTGTTTGCTGGTTCAGAAATAGCTCTACTGTACTAACACTGTCCCTCCGGCTGAACTGCAGCAATGGGTCACAGGAGTTATCTTGTGAGCTGTTTATGGGAGCTCATGATGATCTGTCTCATATCTTGCTTCTCCTCTATGCCCCAGAATGTATTTCCTATTATACAGAGTGAAGTTCAGGAGATTTGTTGGACAGGGGTTAAACCTGCTACTCTTTCAAAATGTTTTAAAATTTACTCCAATCCAATTTCTGTGCAGTGTAAATTGTACAGGTACATGTGAAATCATGTTTAAATTTCCTGAAAAGGAGTTTTACAGATGAAAAAAAAAAAAAAATACAAGCATGGGGGACTGTCTTGCTTGCACTGGCTGTCTGATCAGAGGATGATTCAGTATAGCGTAATATATTAGCATAATTTACCTTTCAGATGTAACAAACAGGACTTCAGAAAAAAAGCACTCAAAATCTCATTGAAAGCTTGGTTTAAATGAGAAACATTGAAGTAATGCTTTGTCAAATTATTCTGAACAACAAATGGTTTAAGGACATTACAGACCTCACTGAGCTATCTCATGGACAGAAAAGATTTACATCCATTAAATAAAATACTCGCTGCATGTAAGTTCTACCCTCTCTGGATATTCACCTTCATTTTTCAGTAACATAGTTAAAAATGTTTAAGTACATATTCCTAGAATAGTGCTATAATTGGATCATGGTGGTTATTTTGGTTATTTCACTGCAGTTCATGCAGTTGTCCCTTATGCTTTCCCAGCCTGGCAGCTCCCTTTGGGAAGAGGTTTAGCTCCCAACACTCACCATTACAGAGGTTGCTAAGTTTTCACTGGTGATCAGAAAAATGGGAAAAATTGTCAGGAATACTGCATTCTGAGAATGCTGGGCGTGGGTGAAGAGATTCCCAGAAAAAGTTTTGCAGTTCCATTCTGGCAGGCAAAATGTGGGACCACAAGAGGGTAGCTACAAGTTTCTGGATCACAGATTCACACTCTGCTCCGTGTGAGGAGCCCAGACAACCATGCAGAGGATCGCAGGGGAAAAGTGGACATCTGGGTCAGCGTCCAGTCAGGACTCACCAGGGCTCTACTTATACAATTTTTCCTTTTAGCAGCAGATCACATCCATCGTGGCCACGTGGGTACACAGCAAACAACACAGCATGGCAATAAATAGAGGCTGGGGTCACTGTGACCTGGCAATCAGCAGTGGCAGGATGTTCACACCGAACTGGGATGAGAGAGAACACAGGCTGAGCCAAGCCCTTGACTCGGAGCCAGCCTCCCCTCCCCCTCGCACTGGGTGCCACTGCACTGGATGTGTTTTCAGATGCAGGGCAGGAGAAGTGACTGAAATTCAGTGACTTATTCCGTATCTCTTTATCTGTAACAATCCCCTCAGTGTGTTGGATCAAATTCTTTCTATCCTTGCACTTCCCTACTTGCAAACAACAAACATCAAAACATTGTCTTTCCCTTAATAGTGCCATATGATGCCCAGTGGACAAGTCTGATTTGTGGCAGCTCCACCAGTTCATTGTCATCACTGACCAACTGATCAATTATCTGCCACATGACTCCACCAAATTCTAACAACATTTGTCAGTAATTGAAATATGTGATCATATTTTCAAAACACACTTAATTTTCACACAAACTTTCCTAGGTTATAGTTTAAAACAAATCCTCAGATAATCTCTTATTCCAATTAAATTTAATCCTTTAAATAAACTGCAGCAAATTAGAGGCAAAGGTGAGAAGGCTACTGAGGTAAAACAAAGTCTACGGGGAGATGATATGCAAAGAAACTTGTAAGAAGAACTTTCTCGTGCACTATCCACACATGCCATCTGCACAGTTATTGAATCAAGGTCTGGGCTGGGTTTTTTTTTTTTATTATTTGAGTCATAAGGGAACCATATTTGGCAGAATTTAGAAATGCATTCCTTGTACATAACGATGATGCTAGTGGTCCTTGGTTGGATCCAAATTTGGTCCTGCTGAACACACAGTACAGCACCCAGCTCTGTCCATGCAGAGTGTCCCTCAAACAGCAGAAACACGTATGTCCCTCTCACCAGAAAGGATCAGGCTGCAGCATTTTTAAGAGAACAGTCTGGGTTTTAGTCATATCCTTATAATCTTGATAATATGAATTTTAAGGGGTGACACAGATGTTTTTCATATTGGACATCATCTTTTTGTACCGACCTGTCTCCTTTTTTGCTGATGCTGTCTCAGAACTGGTCTAATCTTTATTAATAACTTTGGTGTTCATCATGGTCACATTAATAATGGAGGACTCGTTTGGTATTAGTCTAGATGCCATATATATGTTTTTGTAGAAATTCCATTACAATCCAGAAGCAGTTTACTGTTCCTGCCAATCCTGACTGAAAATTTCAGCACTACAGCACACAAATAATTCTGAGAATTGTTGAAGTCTTTGGTACACTCTGCATACTTGGTAAGAAGTTTAACGACTATTGTTATTGCTTTTATTAGTTTGCTTAAAATGTCTTTCAGCTGTCTCATAAACATTAAACTGTTTCCCATGACTTGCATCACAGTAACATAAGCATGATTATCTAATCCTCAAACTGCTTTTAACAGCAATTTAAGCCAATCCAGCTAACTTTACACTCAGGCAATTTAGGAGGATACATGCCCCTTCTGAGGTAGCTCTGCTCTCTGATTCTCTGGGTGCAGTGGGCAGTAGCATCTTAAACACGCGTGGTGGTGTTTGCAGCCCCTGCCTGAGCGCAGCCTCAGTCTCCTTTAAAATCTAAAATATTAACAATTTGTTTAAAAACTCAGACTTCAAGTAACATTCCTGATGTCTTTCAGAAAGTCAAGATCTTAAGTACTGACTGGCCTAAAATTATATTGATAATTTCTTACCTTTTCCCTTGTTCATCTCAAATCTACTTAATAGCATTTCTTAATAAATCCAGGAATAAAATGTATTTTTAAAAACTTACAGTGTAGGTGTTACACACTACCTTTCGTATTACTTTCTAACAGGGTTAAAGGGGAGGATTTCCATTTTGTAATTGGATTTCTTTGGTAATAGCACTGTCTCAATAAGAAAGTCTACAAGGCACATTATGACAGCATGACAGTGGAGGAAGGGAAGACATGGCCATGGAGTAGGAGTCTGGACAAATAGATCTCAGTTAGAGACTTCTTGTAGGTTATGATTCATTCAACCATGCAGCCCTTTCCCATGCCACATATTTTGCCATCTAAAATGACGAAGAAATTATGTCGAACTTGTGGAGTTTCCCCACATTTGTCAGAGTAGCTGATCAAGTTCTGCACCTACCAGTCCATAAAATTCAAGTGCAAGCTCACGTGGTACCTTGAAAGAAGCATGCTCCGTGTTCAACTAATGCTTCAAAGGAGTCAGCCAAGCTTAGACGAGCCGTGGAATTTCATGTACAGTCCCGCTTAGGGTAATAAAACCCAGCACTGCATGGAGAGCATAGTCCAGCTTCTGCCTTATGACATTACAGCTTAACTCTGGCGTCCTGAATTGGATCATGTTCTAGTCTAGACACCAACAAACAGAACAGACCTCACTTTCTGACCTTTTGCTACCTGATGCCCTTACAATTAATTCACCACAGCTCAAACTTAGAGCAAAATGCAGCTAAAAGCTTTTACATCTCAGAAAATACATCCGAACAAAACTGCTTAGTATTCTTCTCAGCTCTGCGAACAAATGCCACTGAATTTTCAGTTTGTAGCTATGAAATGAGGCACGAATAATTGTCTCCTGGCTAGCCATATTCTTGGTACTAACAAAATGAAATCACAAGAAGAAAGAATTCTGTGCTCTAGACCTCCCTTACATTACTACTTGTGATGAATTATTTCTGCTACCTCCAAAACCACTTATGCTTTTTAAATACAGAAACTTGTACATCCAGGTTAAAAAAAAAAATCACAACTCTGCAACAGAAAGCAAACTCATTCTTTTCACATGTGAAAACATACATTATGTTGGATCACTGAAAGTGTTTCTATAGCAGACTCTAAAAGCATAACCAGACTATGAGGAAGACTGACTTCAAGACTCACCAGAAAATATTTAGCTGCACAATTAACTTTGACTGGACAGCAAATTTTTAGGTAGCCAAGTAAAAAGAAAATTAATTCTGCTGTAGCTCTGTAATTCCAGATTGTATCCACCTGAGTCTGCCAAGAAAAGCATGCTAAGAAAAAAAATCTATTCTCTCCCCTTCAGTTCAGCAATGGTGGAAAGTCACAAACAAGAAAGCCAGTTATGTCAGTGAAACCGTTATGTCTTGTAAAAAAAAAAAACAAAAAACAAAAAAAAATTTAAAACATAGTTTAACAGGAAAAAGGCGAATGAATGCTTCAGTGGGATAACAATAAGATTTTTAGGAAGTCTTGCATGAAAACATATATTAAAAAGAACAGTGTTATCATAGTAATAATGTATAATTATCCCTTCACATTTATCTTGCCTCAAATAGACTTACTAAAGAAGGCAAGAACTAATACCCTCATTTTACAGCTAACATATCACAGAGCAAAACATCCCTCTCAAAGTTGTACGGGAGAGCACATAATGGATTCAGGCACCCTGCGTAACTTTGCTTTCATTATATAACTGTATTTCAGTAAAAAATCAACCAACCAACCAACAACACAAACACAAACCAAAAAAACCCAAACAAAAAAACCCCATATGACATCCTTTGCAGGAGAAGAAAATAGTGTTTTATGGATCTCTGACTGCACGATGCATCAAAGCCTTACTAGAGAATTCTTCAACCTAAACTACCTGTTTGCCAGGCTTCAGAGTCCAGGGAAAAGTAACAGTTTAAAAATGGTAAGAGGTTAAAAGAAGCAGGTTTTTTTCCATTTCTGAAGTTTGTATCAGTATGAAAAAATATATAAAACAGCACCTATCCACCCTAATACATGCACACAGACTTTATGTGACACAGCTATTCAGGGACCCCATTCTCAGTGTATACTGAGATATTTACATATATCAACCTGCTTGCTGTATTTCCAGAACTTTGTACAGATTTATACTTTCTATATTTATTGAAAACGTTGTGAGTTTCCCACCTACATAAACATGAACACACACATACACACACACAACATCACAGAAGTAAACAAGGGGAATAACCAGCTGCAAGTAAGGGCTGGAGGACTGCAAAATGCAGCTTGTTTTGCTTAGGATTTTACAATTCTGGGGGGGCCTAAGTGCTGCACCAAGGCACAGCCCTATTTTGAAGCCTTTATCTTAACCGAGGGTCGTGGTAATGTGCATGGCAGCTGAGGGCACATCCTGGACACCCATGGGAAGCCCAGCATGGAGTCAGATCCTCCTAAAAAAATAGGTTATAGGCCTGAGAAGGGATCTGGGACACGTCCCAGCCCGCAAGGAAGGGCTTGAATTACAACGAGCAAGAAAACGCTAAGACTGAACTATATTTTAAGCATGTAATCCCCCATCATGTGGTATTATTCAGGAAGCTGCTTGAGCTTGGGGGTGGCAGGGCTTATTCTCTTAGCGAGAGCCAGTGCGTTAGCAGGAGATTATTGTGGGGCACGGAACAGAAAAGGAACAGGATTGCAGTGCCTGTGACGTAGGAGGGAAAGGAGGGAACGCAGCAGGAGCCGGAGAAGGGAAAAGATCCACAGGCGCAATGGGAGGAGCATGTGACAGTCCCCGTGCCTGCTCATGAACGGGCTGACAGCCTCGCTGGCAACAAAAATCAGTTGTTTAAAGTTGAAACCTGAATCTCAAAGCAAGAAGTCGCTGCACATCCATTTTGAAGGAGGGGGGGGGAAGCAGACAGTGTGAACTGTGAAATACATATTAGATTAGTAGCTATGGGATTAAGCTAAGCATTGCTGTTCAGTTTGCTGTACAGGAATTATTCATCCAGATATGCAAAACCTGCTCACTTGATAGATGGCTGAAGTCCTCAAAAGCAAGCTGGATAAGCTGACTGTGTCGCTTTCACTGGGGCTGAACCCGTGCCAACCTTTTTCGGAATCAATACCTAGAGATGCTTCCAAGGCATCACAATAAAGCGCTGGCATTGTTACAAATGAGAAAGCACCCTCTCCAGATCTGCATGTGCCTGCTGCCTTTTGGACAGGTTTGAGCTTCTAAATCTTTCATCCCTCTTGCAGCAACACGAAAGGACTTCTGCACACCTAAGGTTCGCTGCAGGTTCAACACCCAGTTTATACTTTTCCAAATGAGATAAAAAGTAATAAGGCTGCAAATCCCTCTAGTTAAGACTATGACATCTCTGGATGCATGTAAAAGTAAGGAGCTGCTACTTCAAGCCACTGATTTACATTTACCAGACACATGAAAGGCTAGATATTTTTTTCTAAAAAAAAAAAAATATATTAATTAGTAAGGGTTTGGGACACATAGTCTCTTGTCATGGCCATTCCAAGTGCTCTTTTGTCATCTTGTCAGGTGGAAATCAACTAAAAAAATGGTTATTATTCTTTTTGATTGGAAGAGGCAGCAACAGAAGCAGTATGCCTGCTCCTTCTGTGGAGGGATTTTTTGCACGTATTTTCTATCCTTGATTTTCAGTATTTCACTTTTGCACTGATCTTCCCCTGTAATTCTTCTTCATTCTCTGCTTTATATTCTTCTGGGCTCAGTAGGTGTTATGACACCCAGTCCCTCTTTTTTAAGGACCTGCAGAGTTTTTAGTACTGTAGGTGGGTTCCAAAACTTCATTAGTGCTTCCTGACCACACTGGGCTTAAAACCCCAGATCCCATGAGCTACACATAAATCTGTTATCAAAAGCTGTTTGTAAAAGGAGTTTAAAAAAAACTATTGCAAAAAATTGGACTGCGACTGCTCTTGATAGTTCCTCCATACACCTTATCTGCTATTGTTCTAGACATTAAATATGACCATAATGCCACTTATTGGGCTTTCCTGGGTCTAACCAGTCAACTCAGGTGTTGTTTTGGAGGCTGGAAAGATAAAGACAGAGGGGCAGGAGAGCAGGGCAGAAAGAGGAGAAAGCATGGAAAAGATCCCTAACAGAGGAACTTCAGCCACTGTAATTACCAGAGCCCCAATTTAACTGTGCTACACTGATTTTTGCAAAACGAGCTTCTTATCTATTAAAGATGAAGCTGAGAGCTTCAGTTTGTTGGCCTAGTTCCTTTCTAAGGCTATCTCCAGAGATGCAGCCTTCCTGGTGACTTTAACAGCACCATTCCATCAGTTTCTTTAAATCTTGAATATTTCACTTCATATTACCTCCATTATCAAGTTGCTTTGTTCAGCAGCTTTGAAATATTATATAACACCAATCTCCCTTGTCCCCTTGAATACAAAATATTACTATTAATCCTTTTGTAACTGTGAATCTAGGTTATATAATTTCTTCTGTAGACTTTTTCTAAAGTTGACAGAAAATGCAGAAGAGGTCTTTTCCTGATTTAAATTTTAGAACTTGCTCCAGATGAAAAGCTACTCTATTGGTCTTTAGGCGGTATATTGCAACTGAGGCAGACATATTTAAGCAAAACATAGGATGCACTGATACAGATAAGGTGCTGATAAAGTCTAGGCATTTTCAAATCTGTAGACTGAAATCATTATAGAACTCAGACATGTATCAAAAATACAAGGCCGAACTTCTCTGTAATGAGAAGCTTTGGGGTTTTATGCCATGGTATTTTACAGATTCTAACTTCAGTGTTTATCTCTTCTTACAAATTACTCAGAAGTTACTCAGGTAAAAAAAAATAAACATTCAGTCTAGGTGTCTCTGACACATGAAATACATGCTAAATTTTTGTGAAATACTGTCAGAAAGTTAACAACTAGACTCTCTACATTCACATTCAGAAGGATCATAAGCTAAGTAATTTAAACAGTGATGATAAAATAAGCTATATTCTTTTTAAGGCTATGCACCTAATAGCTGCTAAATGAAAAGTGACTTTTACTCAGTGGGCAAAGCTGTTAGATGAATTTCAACTCCTGCAGACTAAAAATAAAAAGAAGAAATGTTATCTTTCTCTGGGCATTGAATTTAATTCAGATTCCCATTCAGGTCTGAATAAACTCACTGGGCATTCTCCATTTATCTTCAGTGAGCTATAGATCAAGCTCAGGAATCATGTTACAGCCCGAGAAGTGATACTATTGTACTGCCATTGTCTCTGCTGATGTAACAGACCTGCAGCTGAATAAGCTTCATTTCTGAAATGTCATAGACTGAGAGACAGATTAACTATAATACTTCTAATTTTATAACTGAGAAAAAATTAAAATCAGGAAAGTCCATTCTAGAAATGCAAAAAAAAAAAGCCACTGTATTTTATCTTATTTTATTTTATTGTATGGGACCTGTTGTGTGAAAACAACCCCAAACTTCCAAAGTTTAACAATACAAGGGCTGTAAACAGTGAGTCTGTCTAGAGCAGACTGCCAGAAGAATTTTCAATATCGCCAGGGGTGGGGATTCCACAGTTTCAATTGGCAACCTATGCCATTGCTATTTCACCCTCACAATAAAAAAGCTTCTAATCTGTTGAAGAGGATCCTCCTGTGCTGCAGGTTGTGCTCATTGGCTCTTGTCCTGCTATTGGGCACCACTGAAAAGAGCCTGATGCTGTTTTCTTTACACCTAGCTCCAGATGTTTAAATACTTTGACAAGATCCCCCTGAGCCTCCTCTTCATCTGGGCTGCACAGTCAGAGCCCTCTCAGCATCTAGAAAGGCTGCGAGAGCTGGGGCTGTTCAGCCTGGAAAAGAGAAGGCTTTGGGGAGACCTTAAAGCATCTTCCAGTGCCTGAAGGGAGCCCACAGGAGACCTGGAGAGGGACTTTTTTCCAAGAATTTGTGGTGACAGGACAGGGTGGGGGGAATGGCTTCAAACTGAAGGAGGAGAGATTCAGATTTGATATTAGGAAGAAATTCTTTACTCTGAGGGTGGTGAGGCCCTGGCACAGGTTTCCCAGAGAGGCTGGGCATGCCCCATCCCTGGAAGTGTTCAAGGCCAGGTTGGATGGGGCACTGAGCACCCTGGGATAGTGGAAGATGTCCCCACCCATGGCAGGGGATTGGAATGAGATGATCTTTAAGGTGCTTTCCAACCGAAATAATTTTATGATTCATCAGAAGAACAGGAAACAATCAAAGTGTTCACTCATCATTGTGCAAATTAGCTTATATGGCTCCACTGCCTCTTCAAATTAATCTGCTTCTTGACACAGGTAACCCTGGGAAAAAGAAACACCCTTCTAGAAAAAGCTTCATAATTTACTTTCTCTCATGCTGAATAGCCTTCCAAGCCCACAAAAACCATGAGGCAGCATGAGAAAATAGCAGCCACACCTATACTACATATTCTGCTGAAAAAGAAACCTGAAGCTCTGGGTTTAGGATCAGATGTGAGTGTGTTCACACCGCACAGCAAACAGGGAACAGGCATTTGCCCCTCTCTCCTGTACAGCATGGCTCACTAGCCCACTGCCTGGGGAGCACGAAGACACTTCTGGCCTTTTGTGGCTGACTTTATTAAAATCCTCCATTTCTAAGCTTTCACCTGTAATCTTGATAAATGAGATCTTACTGGGTAGGTTCAATGAGTTTAGCAAGATCTATGGCTAATCAGGGCAAGAGTAACTTGTAAACACTAAAAATATAATTTTTTAAGGGGAAGAAAAAGATAATACATTTTCCCCTAGTATACATGCTGTTTTCTGGCTATTTTGTGCTGCTATGGTCTTGCTTCTGACAGGATTTTTAGAAATAGGGGCAAATAATTTTCTTTTCCTTTTTCTCTCCCCCCTCCCCCTCCTCCCCCATTTCTTTCTGGTCTAAAGATTGTCGTATTTTCACCCATATTGGGAAAAACAACAGCAAATGCCAATGCTAGTGGAGATCTAGAAAAAGTACATTCGTGATCAAATTATTAACCAGGACTTTCTATACCAGGAAGGCGTGACTGGAAGTATCTAGGCTGAGACAGACATTCCTCTGCTTAAAATTCAGTGTGAAACATATGGAAAGTGATACGCCAGGATGAATTTTGAAATACCTATACAGAATAATGTGGGAGCCAACCAGCTGCTGCTTAATTTGGATTGTAAATTGAATAACCAGTGTCACCTGGCTACAACAGGGAAATAATAGGTTAATAAAACTCATCACAGCCAAGTATTACAAGAAGGAAACTTTCCTGCACTCCTCTGTCAATGTAAATATTGTTTTTTTCAGCTCCTTTGCTTAATTGGAGATTTCATTTCTAGATACATCAAAATACATGGCTCTGAACCCGTTCTAGAAATTAAATACTAACACAATGTGAACTCAAATATAGAGTTACAGGAACTTGCTCACAATGACAATGCATTTCAGGAGACTGCCTGAGTACATAAAAGTAATTTAAACTTAGGGATTTTTTCAGTTATGTGAAGAAATAACAAATTTGAGAGAAATGTGTGAACACATGTTAGAATTCCTCACTCTTAATTGAATCATTTAGCTGCAATTAAAAGCCTAGGAAATAGGTCTAAAACATAGCATGGAATGTATTTTACATCTATTTTTTGAAAAAGTAATGCTTTTAAGAATCCCCACGGGAAGTAATTTTCTGGCATGCAGAACCATCAGACATCATATCTCTTTGCTTATGAGGGCATTTTCACACCAAGCTTTCACATTTGCTGTGGTTGATTGCATTCAATCCAGCATTTCCCATTGACTTCTAAGGGCTCTGGAGAAGGCCGTCAGTGACCTAATGTTTTCTACATCTTCTGTTTAATTTTCTTTGAAGCCAAAAATAGATGTTTTCAGTAGAACATCTTTCCTCCTTTTAGTTCAATTATATTATTCTAAGTCAATAATACTTTACATTGAAAATATGTACAGCTGCGGTATTCCCAGAAGCTGTGACATTCTGTTAATACACACCTTTGATTTTATTAAAGACCTTATTAAAACTTACCCTGATTTCTCAATGTTAGATGCTAAGCTGCAGTTACAAGGCTGAGTTCTGAGTTTTATCCTGGAAAATGTGCTTCTGTAATAAAAGATGACCAGTTATTTTCCAATTGTTCTGTAACTTAGAACACAGCACACCAATTTCTGCAGAAAAATAAACTCAACAAATTGGAGTGCTGCTTGTTTCTGTCACTAAGGAGCCTGTGTGGTCAACAGCAAGATAACTGAGAAAAAGGTCTGATGATCTCTGGTTTGGATATCTGTTGAATGACAACAAAGATCATGGTCTTGCACTTGCAAACCACAGATAATGTGAACTAAAGCGGACCAGCATTAGAAAGCTTTTGACCAGTGAATTCATATGACACATGCCATGATGCTGCCTACATGAACTGAACTGATATGCTCTGAGGATACAATTACACTTATGATCCTAAAATACATAACCTTGAAGAGAGTTCCTAGGAAGGAAAACAAGAAAAATGAGTAATCAACGTTTCCACTGGGAAAACAACCTCACTTTAGTCTGCAGTCCTCACCAAATATTCCCACAACCAGTTTTAGCCTGCTTTCACATACAAGTCCAAAAAGTACTCTTAAAAATCCAAACAAATAAACCATGAGCAAAAACCACAAACAAAACACATCACGTATATTTATTTTACCACCTAATGACAAGCACTAGTACTACAGTACTGGGCAAAACTTGAATGTATTTATGAATCTGAAGCACAAGTTTTTTTCTGGGGTCTCAAGTCTTGGATTTTCCTTTTAACTGCTTATGATTCTGTCTCAAGTTTGTATTCAGACATACAAATTGGAAAATTCATTTTTGTCTGGTCTCTAGGGTGTAAAGGTGTACTTTGAACCAGGCACAAGAAAAGAGACCACATGAGTGGCTAAAAGAAGTGGTATTATCATATTATACTGAAATTACTGGTCCACACAGAATTATGGTAGAGGCAACAATTAGTGGAAGATACCACTGAAGTCCAGTTTATGCTACAGTAAGTATCAGAGTTTAGAAAGTTTCCATCTTAGTTTCCAGCACATTTTTCTCTTAATATTTGCACAGCAATATTTTTTTCCCATCCATGACCTGTCTCAGAATTTTCTGCTTGTTCAATCTTTTCTGTTGAGAAATACATCTGAAATACTTAATCCAGATTCAAGTTTAAATCTCAGCTTCCAACTGGTGGCAAATTTTGAAATGATGATTTTTTTTCTCTCACACTAAGACCAAATAAATTGCTCCTTCTGTGTGGCTGTTCAGACCCAAAGTGCTTTTCAAAAACCTGAGGCAGTCTTTAGAAGGATTAAAAAACTATAATAGGATAACCCCTCAGAAATCAATAAACAAACATCTAATAATGTAATGCACACCACTCAACTTTTCCATATCAGGTGAAACATTTCTCAGTAATTGAATTTACCTCAGATCCTTTAGGAATGTTGATGATCCACACAGCTGCCTGAAATTAAAAAGTGGAATATGATTCTAAGTAATTTTATTTAACACACAATAGAAATTTATCACCGAAACACTTGTGTCAAGGGTCCTACAGCATCTTATCTAAAAGGATTGTGATGAATTTTCACTTGATTCAGCAGTTGCCTGTGCTTTTATTACTAAAGCCTCCAGAATACCTGGTGAAAGCAGCACTGACATGACAAAGCATCACACAGTGTGAGTGGTGCCGCATACTAAAGGAAACTCAGGCTGGGGTTTGTCCCCAGTGCAAAACTCGGGGGCCAATTCTCTGCTGACCTACTACTGCTTTCACTGCACCTTAACATGGCACTGAAGACCCTGCTCTCTAATTCCTGACCTTACAGATGGATTGGAGGTGAAAAGAAGGTAAAATGTTGTGATTTGGTTTTTCGTACTTCAAAGAATTTTTTTGTTCCTGTGGAGATACTCCTTGGAGATAGGAAAGCAAGGAACAAGCTGGTAGGATTGTACTGTTAAGTATTGTCCACTGAAATAAATCCATGCCTTTTTTCTATGAAAAATGCAGTTTTACAAAAGCTGGTGTTTTCCACAGCATCAGCTTTTCCTAGCTGCAGTATACAATATATTTTCAGAAACTATTTTAGCAAAAAGCTGTATTATTGCAATTACCCTGCTAATCGAAAAGAGAGGCACCAGAGGTATCAACAGCTGGTGTGACCCAAAGGAAAGATCCTGATGCCAGCCTATTAGCCAAGACTTTTATCCCAGTGGCTGTGTTTCATGACCGTGTGTACCTTTGGCACACACAGAACGAGCTGTTTGAGAGAGCTGCTCTGTGAAATTTGTAATGATTTTTGCTCAAGGCAAGTGGGAAAACAAACAGCCACCCTTTCGGCAGCCAGAAAAGGCAGGGCTGGACACTGCCCCGTGAGGAGCAGCAGCAAACCCGGGCAGTGGATTCCTACCAAGACACAGCCTCAGGTTCAGCTGCTTCCACAGGATGGATGTGACCACTGCACTTCAACACGAGAGTTGAGCAAAACTAACAAGGAACAAAACCAAATCTGATGCTTTTAGAAATGAAGCCATGGCCTACTTTTACTTCCTGACCCCAGGCAAATGATTGACATTGGAGCAGACTGTGACCTGTTTAGACTGGTTTAGTGTGTCAACTGCCACCTGGTTTTATGTCATTGAACATGTAATGAGGCTCACTAAATAAGGCAGACCTAACCTAGAAAACTGCATCAGTCTTCACTTATATTTTTAGGGTGATTTCTTCTCAAATAAATTTAAATACCAACCTGACTCATTCACTGTGAAAGTCTGTACAAGAGCTTTCCTGTGCTATCAAGAGGGATTAAGGATTCTAGCCAGTTACTTGGTGTCACTTTATCCTGGGTTGGGTGATTTTTCTTTTCTTTTTTTTTTTTTTAGTTTTTTTAAATGAACTCTTGTATTATGTGTTAAAAACCTGCAGAGAAATGGGAAGTCAGAACCAGAAGCTTCTGTGTTTTCAGGAGAGAAGAAATACCAAGACAAAAAGGGAGAAGTCACGTGCCAGCTCCAGTAAGTGGCCGATGCTGCTGCTCTTCCCCAGTAACAAGTTAGCATTAACTATTTCATTAACTATTTTTATTACCAGCACTGGACCCGGGTGAGGAACCAGGAATCCTGCTGCACCTTTTCCTAAAGGTGACCCTTGTTCCTAACAGGACTGTCCCAGCCTGCTGCATTTCTGGCTGCCCTGCTGAGAGCCCAGAGAACCGTCATCACCCTGGAGCTGACCTACACCGCCCAGGGGAGGCTGAACACTTGCAGCCTTTCCTTCTCCACCCTCCAGCAGTGAACCAGCCTGGTCACAGCACAGGTTTGTGGTAGCCCTGGCTGTAGGCAGGCTCTGCTCTGCACAAAGCAGCAGGACTGAGCTGGGGGAAGTATTTGTGGCCCCACACAAGCCCCAAGATGGGCCACAGCAGTGTGGCTCCAAGGCCAAAACCAAGCTTCATGCTTGGCTTGCGCTCACAGAGATGTATTCCCACTGCTGTTCCTAGTAAGCTCACATGAGAAGTAGGGCATGTGTCAGCTGAAGCTTAACCCTTTTAAATTTTTTTCCCCTGACTGAACAGTTCTTAAGAAAGGATGATGATTTAGTCTCATTTTCAATGTTATTGCAGCATTGGAAGGTCTAGGATTAGGCTTTTGGATGTTCAGTCGACTTCTGGATCTGCTGCAAAGCAATGGCTTTAGGCAGTGCCTATGTTTTGAAAAATATGCAGATACTTTCTGTGAGTTGTTCAAACTGCAGTGCTGGGTCTAAACTCACTGACCTACTTTAACTTGTTTTTTGAGTGGCTGAGTTTCAGACTTATCTTCATTTTATCTGGATGTCAAATATTGCTTGGTTTTCAGAATTATTGTGCATGGCTCTGTCTGTAGTCAATTTCTGCTCTGGGTAGGTGGTTTCCTGCCCTAAATTTTCATTGTTGATTGTAGTTATTCCTAATGCACACTAAAAACACTGTTCCAGGCTACAATCTCACCAGTGCATGCTCTCACCCCCGAGAGGCCTTCAGACATCTGGGGCATTATGCAGTTAAATACTTTCACATCTGAACATATTGAAACGAGCACATGTGAAAAAAAATAATACTTGCAAAGTGTTTGCTGCCTTAAAACTGAACAGCTGGCAGGCTATCAGAGCACCTAGCCCATTTGCAGGGATGGAAACCAAGCGTCTGAGGGAAGACCAGCCACCAGGAGTCACACATGACTGGGCTGTCAAACTGCAGGGGAGAGATGCACGTCTTTGAAGGCTCCCCATTCACAGAGGCAGCTGCCCAAACTCTGTCAGTTCATTTGTTGGGAAACATGGCCCCAGATCTTGGTTCCTGGTGGGCAGATGTTGCTATTCCTGTGCAGTGCTCCCATTCACTTCCCAGGAGCTGTCTGCTGGCATCTCTGCTCCGTGACACGCGCCAACTGTTCTCACGAGCTCTCCTTGCGAGGCATTTTCATGCTTCTCTGCAGACGTGGCTATGCAGACCTTAAGTTTCACCAACATGAAAAAAGAACAGCAGTTCCAGACATTCAGAAATTTCCACCCCCTTTGCTTGGGTGCGTTTCAGTCTCTGTCACTTGCTCGGTTTGTGGAGTGGCTGAGGTTCCCCCCTGGATGGTGGCAGTAATGACTGGCTGTGCTGCCATTTCTCCATGCACAGCATACCTTGCTCCAGGAGAGAAAGGGCTGTGGAACTCTCAGCAGAAAGCCAGCATCAGCTTGTGCACTGTCTCCTGTATTTTGCCAGTGTCTTACTCCAAACTTCTCCGTGACATCTCTATCAAGTTCACATTTCCTTAGCCTGCCTTGACTCTGAGTAGCTCATAGATGTGGGCACAGTGGAGATGCCACAGCAGCCGCAGTGTTTTCACTTTGTCCTAGCAACACCTCAAGACACTGTGTTGGTGGTGATCCAGCTGGCTGCCAGGTTTCATTGAGTCATTGGCGGAGGAGAGCTGCCATCAGCAGAAGCTCTCCCTTCACACTCCATCTCTTCCTTTCTGAGCAATGCCCCAGCACCCCTGAGGGTCCTGGCTCCCAGAGCCCTCTCCTGGGACACGAGGAAGTGCCCACACCCAGCCCCTGTTTGGTTTTAGTGCGTGCATCACACCTGATGGGGTCAGAGCAGCAGCTTGACCCAGCCAGGGTAGAACACTTGGTGCCAGGATAAGAGGGTGCAAATGGCTTTGACATGATCCAGGCAGGCCCAAAATAATCTCAGCTCTTGGCAGAGCTGGCACAATTTGTATGAGGAGACTTCATCTCCTCTGCTTCAAGCTACACTCGTGTGCTTGCAAGAGCTAACCAGTTTACTTAAAATCCCCCTCCTGGTAAAATCCTTGGTCCTTACAACGTAGCTGTTGCATCATGCTAGATGCAAACCCTTGCTGCACGGAACCCTGATGGTTTTTTTTTAAAAATAGAAGCATAAACAGAAGCTTCTTCAGCAAACCATAATGTTTTACAAATATGCATGTTATGAATGCTTGCCCACTACTCCTGCAGGCTCCTGGTTTCCCAAAAGGACTGCACGGGGCATGGGACTGGCCAGCCACAGGCTCTGGAGACAGACCCTGGTGCTGTGCCTTCCACTGGATCATTGCCTTCTGTCCTGGAACCAATTGCTTGCCTACAAAAACAGATGATGGTCTGATTAAAACAAAACATAAGCAATATTACCTCTCCTTCGCAATGCTTGCACGCTTTCTACATTCCCCAGTGCAGGTGCTCCAATCTTGCCTTTAAGAAAGATCTTCTCTCAAGTGGTAAATGATGCAGATTCATCAGGAACACACTGGATTTAGATATGCAGATTCAAAAGCCCACAACTGTTTTTGCAAGTGACCTCTGGTTTCCCTGGAACAGAGACATAGGGTCAGGCCCTGGCCAGGCACAGCCACATGCAAGAACCAGGAGCTACTCACAAGAATGCCTGAGATCAAAATTTCATGGACTCCAGCATAGCCACATGCCTGACTTCTTTTAAGTTGATAAGAATCAATCACAACAGAGTTTATCAAATAATTTCTTGTTTACGGGGCCATAATTTACTTGGAAATAAAAACATAAGCCCCAGAAGTGTTTGTAAGTTTAATGTTGTGTTCTTTTCTCTGTTTAAGCTTGGGCAATAACAACTTGCATTAAAATCTTAGGAGCAGTTCAGACTGACACTGTACCATTAAAAAAAACCCCAAACCACCAAGAAAGCCACCATGGGAATTATAAAAGATGGGGCTGGCACTGGGAGATGAAATTCACAGGCACAGCTGAGTTTGAAGTTGTCATGGTACCACTGCTACTACGTGTGAATCACAGCACCATCAGACCACCCTCTGAAAGGCAGCAGTTTCGCCTGCGTATAAAGCAAGCAAAACCTCAGAACAAACTGTTCTGTACCTTCCAGGAACTCAGGGTTCACTCTGATCCAGTCGTCTGGATCCAAAGTTTGAAAAGTGGTGAGATTTTGGAAAAATTAGTAATCTTCTGCAAGATAGGCTGGACTCCACATTGTCTTGGTGTTATGAAGTTGCAATTCTCCAACCTGTGGATTAAGTCAGAAGCACCAGGAACAAGTTCCTTGTCTATGGCAATAATAAAAATGAGCAGAATCCCTGTAAGTAATCAATGCTTTTATTGCTATTAGCCCTTGTGTGCTCTGCTACACATTGTAGCATGGATAATCCATCACTATCTTGTTAAACTTATTTTGCAAATTTTTACTTGAATATGTGGGCTAAGGTTTGTTCCCATTATTGCTATGCTCCTAATAATAGTGTGCAGCCAAGTGTAAAAGATCTTCTGTCTTCTCAATTAACAGACTATTAAGCTTTCCCCTAAGAGTAATAACCTCCTGAAAACTGGCAGAGGCAGCAGTCCACAGATACATCTTTTTCCCCAAACTGCAGGTTTCTCTTTCCAGATCTGTGTGGAATGTTCTAAACCAGATTTTCCTGAGGAGACACACAGAAGGTATATTCACACTGTCACGTCAAACAGGTGAAAAGTCATCTGGCATACAAGTAAATATTTCAAAATACTTCTTTTCATCAAGTATTCCTCCAAGTACTTACTCATGGTACATGAATAATCTTTAGAGACTCTTTCTCAACAACAGATATTTTTCAAGTAGGGCCACAGGGACTCTGAGCATCCCTGGAAGAAACAGCTGGAAAAAAGCAAGTATGTTGTCAGGGTGGTTGAACTCACCAACTTAGAAGCGTCTGCACTGTTATGAAATAAATGTAGGAGGCCATACATTCCAGACCCTTCACTCTGAGTTGAGGTGTTGAGGAATGCAGAAACTGAAGATAATGGCAACTCTCCCTCCCTGCTCCCAAATGCACAGATATCTGGGAAACAACACGGGGTTTACCTGTATTTGTAACTAAATGCACTGTTTTCAGTCCAAGTCTCAACGTTCCCCCACGAAAGGTGAGCAGGGTCAGGCTGCAGAGGTGAGGTGTTACCACACTCATTAAATTACGCCACAGGAGAGCCAAAGATCACACCCAAAAGCTACGAGGCTGCTTTGTTTTCACAGCGCAAAAATAAAGGCTGGGCAATCACAGATTAACAGGTTCCAGGGTCAGAAGATGTTCTTGCATAATTTTTTAAAAGGATAAAGATTAGTTCCTGAAATTTATGGTCTGAAGACTTGGAAGAAAGACCACATCTCCCTAGCTTGCTATACAAAGCAGCCAGGCTCATCTGCTGCCTGTAACGGCTCCTCTGTGGGTGTGCAGCCCCAGTGAGCTCACAGCAATAATACGGAAAAAGAGAACCTGCAAGGAGGCTCTTTGACAACTTATAGAGTAGGTAAGGTCTTCTACTTCATCCAATTCTCTTTAAAACCATGGCTCGTTTGAAACCTGTGCAATAGCCACGCTATTCTAGCCACAATTTGTTATTCTCTTGTCCCTTGCAACCAGAAACCAGGAAAATTCCCGAAACTTCACTACTAGGAAGTCCCACTGCATTTTTTTTTCAGCTTGCTGTGATAAGATGGTATTGTCAGCACTAACCTTTAACTCAGCAAACCTAGCCTTGGGTTCTGTGCAAGGACCACCCCCACAGCAGGATAAACTTCTCTGTTAGTTAAAACCAGCTAAGTATAAACAAAGGGAGGCACCTGGGGACTCGGGGTCAGCTCCCTCCACATAGCCTTTCCTGCTTTTACCTCACTACTACTCGTTTTTCAGATCCAGATGACACTTCATTTTTTTTATTTTTTTTTTTCTTCTCTGGGCAATTTAATAAGCAACTTCTTTTTCATCCCACCTTTGATCTTCCCTGTTCTTCACTCATACTTATTGGGTTCATAGGTTTATTTTTTAAGGTATCACTGGACAATCCCACAGCAATAGGCCTTCTGTTTTCTGATCACCTCCTTGACACAGGCCATAGATAATAATTTGTGTTTTAAATTAAGAAACAGCACACTCCGAAAATAAGGATAACAAATGCCCAGGTAAGAATCAATTAAATAAAGCTTTCTCCTCCTCTGTTCTTGTTTTATTTCCATTTTTTCTATATTTCCTGTGATACTTAATGCTCTGAATTGACTCGGCTCCCAAAAGTCAGCTCAGTACCGTCTGTAACTAGTGTTTCTTGACCAGCTCCAAATCAAGCTCAGTTGTCCTTTTGTAGTTCCATACATCCAAATTATTTCCTCTTATCTTTCCCCATCTTGATCTTCAAAATCTCCTTCAATTCCCACCAAAAAACCTTTCTTTCCAGTCCAACCTGCCTCACTCTTCTCCTCCTTCCCCAGTCTGCCTCTTCAAGTGGGAAGTCATCTTTCTCCAGCATCAAGGATAAAATTCACCCCACGCAGAGGAGTTGGTGTCAGGTCCACTTAAGTCTTCCAAAGAATTTCACCTCAGATGACTTTCCCCTCTCCTCCTCCTCCAGACTCATTCCTTTCACAATGCTTTTCAACAATGACCTCAGCCAGATTCCTTCACTACCGCTAACTTGTACCAGCACTTAATGTACTTTATGTGCCTGCAGTGGTTTTTTCTGGGTTTGTAATAGGCTGCAAATTCCTTGAAGCATGTCTCATTATATTTTTGTATAGCTCCACTCACTCTGCCTCTACTTAATAAATAATGGCTAGTCTACAAGAATGCTCACTACACACCCCTCCTGCTTTAAATACCAGCCCTTGCATTGTCAGCTTTCTTAATTTCTCCTTTGTCTGCATGAGTCATTGTACCCATCTTCTGTGTGTGTTTGCGTACACACTCATGCTCATTGACATTTCTCTCCACAGAAATAAATGCTAAAGTAACCCTCTGCACCAAAATTCCTTATTTTGCACATAAATCTAAACATTTTGATTCAGCTGTAGAGTGTCAGCTTCAAAGATTTTCCACTTTTTTATTCTTCCTAGAAAAGTTCCCCTTCCCTCCCAAAAAAAAAACCCACCTAACCAGAGAGTACAACAGCACTGTTTGTGTTCTCCAAGAAAAGCTATTTTAGACATGAGACCCCATGTTTAACTTGCTCGGCTGTTGCTATAAGAAATATATGGCAGATCATAAACAAAAACATGCTAAAAATACACAGAAATCTTGAACACTGGAACTAAGCCTAAGTGAAAGAGCTTTATGCTGGGGAGAACACAGTGGGGTGCAGCCTGGCTGAGAAAAGCACTGGCTTCCACAAGCACAGTCACAATAAGGCACTTTCACTGCTGCAAGGTCTTATTTACTTGTCCAAGCCTATTATGGGTTAGACCTGCTCTACAATTGCAAGCCTGGGGTCAGCTTTCACAGGTTTCAGGTACAAATTACAGCCAGGGCCCTGTTTCTGCTTCGGTTACTCACTGGCTTCAGAAACCTTTCTTTCATTTTCTTCATTCACCCTGGCTTTTAAATTTGCTCATTTAATGCACTACAAGTGAGTTGCATTTCCCAAATGTTTCTCTTGCAAGTACATTTTAACCTAGTTTTCCTCAAAGGTCTCAGGTGAGATAACCCAAGCAGGGGCAGGGTTAGAGAATGGGATTTAAATAACTGATGCAGACAGGAAGCTGCATCAGAGTTGTGGAGTTTGCTGTCTACTCTGTGATCTGTCACTTGCCAAGACATTTCTGACCAACAGGGTACCACGTCATGGCAGTCCCATCATCACCAGGGATGTTCTGTCTGATAGGAATCTTCACATCCAGATGCTCTAAATTCAAAGGCCAACCCATATTCTATGCATTTTAACACACCAGAACTTGAGATATGGCAAATTGTACTCCCATGTCTATCTCAGATATATGTGCAGCTGATACTCTGCTAGCATTGAAGTCTCTCTAAAACAAGGAAAAGTCTTTTTTGGCCTGTTAGCAGAGAAATCCTGACATACAGTATGGCTGTAAGCCCCACCTGAAATTTCATGAAACCCCACAGTCAACTGCAATGCAGACCTGGGGTTCCTCAGTAATAATTTGTGGACCATCCCTGTTCTCTCCATGAGGATTGTGGCAGGAAATACAACTGGTCATGACAGGCTACAGACAATCCCTGAAAGCAATACAGATCACTTTTTTATACAGATGCTGTGGAAAGATCCACCTTTGCTCATGGCAGGAAAATGGCAGTGATTGCTGCAGAGCCCAGGTAAGCAGAGATGAGGTAGCAGCTGTAACTTCTGCTGTGGAAAAAGAAAACACGGCAAACAGAATTCCTACCTTCACAGGAGTCTTTATCATTTTGATTTTGTAACTTGATGATGTTTGCTCAGATGCTGAAGCAAGGCATCCTGTACCACAATATTCCTCCTGAGGTCCTTTTCTGCATCCCCCTCTCATACTGGACTCTCAGCAAGCCCAGCCCAGCCACCCTTCCCTCCAGACTCAGGATGGACCATCCACCCACCTGGGCACTGTGTATGCCCTTCCCCTAAGAGCAGCAGTAGCCACTGTGGCCAGCAAGGCTTTGCCCTTTTTCTGTACCTCTTTTAATCTCCGTCAGGTCTCAGGTGACACCAGGAATTTGAATCTCACATGGAAAAGACAGAGTATCTCTCTAATCACTCCTTTGACCAATCTGCTACTGCAGCTGTGTCCTGGCCTTAATGCATTTCTGAACAGAGGATCTGGTCCTCACTCCAGGGACTGAATTTTGCCGCACAAATGCTGTTCTCATTCACCTGACCCTTCCCTGGTTCCCACTCCAGAATAATACTTGCATCAAGCGGGGAAGGAGAGCGAGCTCCGAGTATCCGGAGTGAAACCACAAAAAACAAGAAGCTGTGCCCTGCCCTACAGATGTTTCCACAGTTGTCAAGAATTTGATCTCCTGTGCTGAACCCTCTGCTTCCCTGCAAGGCATAGCATTCTGTGCCACAGGCAGCCATGCTCCACATCAAAAGGGACAGCACCGTCTCGGCTCCTGCAGAATCGTGTTTGCTTTAGGCCAACTGGGCACAGGCTCAAAGGGTGACACTGGCACAGCTGCACCATTAATGCAGGCTAACAGGAAGACAGAAGATGACTGGAAACCAGCTGCTGCTTCTGCAGCCCATAATGTGCTGCCAAAAATCTCCATATCCCCTTGATCCATACTGGGAGATAGAAAAACTGAACTAGGCAGAAATTTATACAGTGCTCAGGATTGCGTGTGACCAACATTACCATTCACTGCTCCAGGCGCCCTAGGAGCGAGGCACAACAGTTAGCCCGGGTCAGAGGAGACTTCTGTTCCATGCAGGAGGTTTCTGGGACTGTCAGGAGACATTTTGCAGCAGCATTGTACTGTGTTACAGACATAATTTGAAATCAAACAAGGGACAGCAAGCCCTATTGTTCTAGTGTAAGCACAACAAAAATGTTTATGTAAAGAAAAAAGACCTAAAGATGGCAAGAAAAATGAAATGGCACCTTTTGGACTGAAGGGAAGGAAGTTTTCAAGTGCTAGGCAGATGTTGGAAGACAATGAAAAAATTTGTTGAAGCCACTGAATACATAAAAAGTTTTACTTTTAAAAACATAACTAGCTTTATCCCCAGACCTTTTAAGTTTAAAAGAGTGAGATGTATTCAATACAATAGCTGCTGTCAGTTTCTAGACAATTATTCCTTCCACTTCTAAATTAATAATGGCAAATTGATGCCATGCAAAAATGTGGGACGATTCTTTGGGCTGTGAACATTTTCAGCAGGGGATTTCAGTGCCTTTTCTTCCTC
Organism: Pardalotus punctatus; assembly: GCA_013400915.1. Taxonomy (NCBI): domain Eukaryota; kingdom Metazoa; phylum Chordata; class Aves; order Passeriformes; family Pardalotidae; genus Pardalotus; species Pardalotus punctatus. The sequence goes on from VZTX01016851.1 coordinate 211,302, forward strand.
TATCAGGAGCTGCCACTGTTTTGTCTGTGTTGAGAGCGGCTGCCACCAGCTCCCAGCTCTCTGCGTCAGAGCTCATGCAAATGGCAAAATTTGGCCCCCTGGGAAGCAACCACTGCCTGCACCACCACTGTGCCTTCCCTCTGGGGAACAGGTGGTGGGACAGAAAGGGAGCAGGCAACAGGCTGCCAGCTGGACCATGCTGAGGACACTTAAAAAAAAAAAATAAAAAATTCCCCTTTCATTTCCCTTCTCTGACCTTGAACTTGCAGTTTTTATTCTGTGCTATTTTCAAAAGCAAAATTTTTTTTGGGAAGACAGGCTTTGTGTCATACACTTTGCTTCTTTCTGCCACAGTAAGCAGCATTCTAAAATGAAGGGGGTGCTGGGGGTAGGTGCTGTTAGATGTCATCACCTCTCTTCTCAGTGTGCAGGCACTATGCAATGCCTTGGGTGAATACTTTCAGAGGAGAGACCAAGACACTGCATTCAATACAGTCAATGCAGAACGCACTACCTAAGGCAAACACTTATTTCAAAGGAGTTGTCTAAAAATATATACTGCTTTTGTCTCCTCTGCCCTTCATGGGTGATGACTGGGCTCCTGTGTAGTTTAAAGATGAGATGAAAGGATTCAAAATAATAGGTAAGGGGAATGGGGAAAATGGCATGAGAGTTAACAGTTCCTTACACAAGAGACAGACATCACTGTGTGCAAGGATTAGCTAAACTGTTATTTTCAGATTTCCAAGCATATTTACATGCTGACCAACCAGCTCTTGGTACTTGTTCATAATGAAATGTAAAGCTCCTTTAGATTTTGGACTAGGAAGTAAGCAAAACTGCATCAGTAATAGTCCATGATTTAAGTGGTGGTACTGATCTCTAGCTTGTACACTCAGTCAGCCATGTCCTGGGCTGCACCCAAAGCCCCGTGGGCAGCAGGGCAGGGAGGGGATTCTGCCCCTCTGCCCCGCTCTGCTGAGACCCCACCTGCAGTGCTGCAGCAGCTCTGGGGTCCCAGCACAGCAAGGACAGGGACCTGTTGGAGCCAGCCCAGGGGAGGCTCCAAGGTGATCAGAGGGATGGAGCAGCTCTGCTGAGAGGAAAGGCTGGGAGAATTGGGATTGTTCAGCCTGAAAAAGTCTATGGAAGACCTTAGAACACCTTCCAGTGCCTAAAGGTGCTACAAGAGAGCTGGAGAGGGACTTTTTACAAGGGCATGTAGTGATAAGACAGAGGAAATGGCTTTAAGCTGAAGGAGAATAGAGTTACATTTAATATTTGGAAAAAATTCTTTTCTGTGAGGGTAGTGAGGCCCTGGCACAGGGTGCCCAGAGATGCTGTGGCTGCCCCATCCCTGGAAGTGTTCAAGGCCAGGCTGGATGGGGCTCTGAGCAACCTGGGATAGTGGTGTTCCTGCTGATGGCAGGGGAGTTGGAATGAAATGGTCTTTAAGCTCCTTTCCAAGCCAAACCATCCTGTGAGCCTACCACCTAGGATGAACACGAAGATTTTTGTTTCCTGGATTTATCTAATTCTTACTTCAAATGCTAATGAGGATTTTTTCACTATGACCATGTTAAGTAGCAGAAAATGAAGTGGGATTTGAAGGTAAAAGGCACTTGAGAATAACATCTTGGAGCTTGCTATCTTAAGATTCCCCTTGACTCTCTTTCTTCCTTCTCCAGTTAAAATAATTGTGGCACAAAAGGTGGTAAGACCCCCAAGTCACTGGCTCACCACAGAGGACAGGGACACGGATACACACGTGTGGGGACAGCATCTAGCACCTGAATGGACCCAGGCTCCCTGCATGTCCAAAGCGGAATCACATGCTGAGCCACTTGGAAGGCATGTGAGAGTCACTGAGGCTTCTTGAAAAAAAGCAACCACCACCACCAAACCAAATGTTTCTTTCAGAGTAAAATGTAAATTCAGGGGGAAAAAAAATTGTGCAATGATATCAGCTACTGAAGGAACTTCCATCTTTCACAGAAGCCTGAGCAAAGTATTTCCCAAGTCACGGCATGCCAGAGACTGGCCACCAGGGCATCCAACTCCAAAGCACGCTTGAATTTCATCTCTCTCAGTACCTTTGATGAGATTTGGGCATGGGGTCTAGTCAGGCAGAATTCAAGAAACTGTAACATTTTAGTAGAGGTAGAGAGGTGCAGGTAGGCAAATGTAGAGAGGCAACAACAACAGACTGGATGTATCTCAAGTAACCTTTGTGCTCTGTACTGAAATTTTCAAAGGAATTTGAGCATGCAAAAGGGTGTAACTCTAAAAGTCAGCACCAGCTTCAGTGAAGACTGGGGCCAAAGAGCCCCCACTAAATTACAAAGTAGCCGACTTTGCCTCCCATTTAATGAGAAACTTTCACCACCTCCCCAAACTAGACCGGATGAAGAGAATCCAGACCATCTATAGTGTGAAGGAGACACAGTTATTTCTCCATCTCTCCCCAACACAGCATGATGCACTGAAGGCACATGCTAACTTTAACTGTGGAAGCCCACATCAGGTTTATCTAACTGGCATATTCACAAGTTAATAATGCTTGTTTTGTTCAGCTAAATTCCAAGTAATTTAATCATAAAAGTAATCTGGAAACAGTGACAAATATTCATTAAGAGCAAGCATTCCTTAGAAGGCCAAATCAAAGTGGGCTGCTGTGAGTTCAGATCAGCATATGCTCTTTCATTAGCAGCACTGATAGTTACCAGCAGAGAGGATTTTTATGCCCCAAGTTTGTGCCATGCTCCCTTTGAGTCACTCTGACAATCAAAAGGAAATAAAAATATTATCAGCAATTACTGCCTGCATATCCTAGCCGCTGCTCTAGGCTCATATCAAGTCCCTACAGACATTCCCATGGGTGTATTCCACAGCTCTGATGTGCCAAGCTGTGCCATACAGCAAAACATCATCATTGTATCCTTTAGTTTCAAACCCAAGTTTACAGTCAGGGAAGAATAATTCGCTTCACTTTTCTTACATAAAGGCATGTTTGTATTACTGCAATAAGTTTCTTTACTCTTACAAAGGTTTCCACAATGCACATCCCTGCACATGATCTATCAGGAGTCCACACCTGTCCTTGACACCCACAGTGCTACAGCTCATTTCAGGGAGGAACAGAAGGCGGGGCAGCCAAGTCCCATGAACACAATTGCTATCCTCCCACCCCTAGTCTGGAAATCTCTGAAGCAGAAATGAAAATTTCTTCATCCAGCAGCTGTTTTGTGAAAAAACCCCATCAACATCACATGCATCTTTCATTTTGTGAGGAACAAGCTGGAGATGGAGAAGATTCTGCAAGACCACAGGTCTGTCTGCAAAGAGTTCACGGGCAGTGTGAGGCACTTTTGAGTGAGTTCATTCTGAATCACTGAGCAAATGCTGTTAACATTCACTCAGAGGGGAACGTTTCTTGGGATATCACACCCGTTCCACATCCTCGTCACCCACGGGCTGTTTAGCACACCATACGCTCAGCTCCGCAGCCCTGCTTGTTCTGGTAGACACAAGGCAAGTTTTACTTGGTGTTAACTGCACAACTGAATAAATATAGTGAATTTACAAGAGCCTGATCCCCCACCAAGTAATAAAAGCCAGAGATATTCAAGTGCTCCATGGAACTGTCCTGGGGCATTACCACTGCAGAAACAGAGGCATAGTGATGGCTTTGCCTGATGGGCAGACTCAAAACTGGAAGAAACACAGCACTGAGAAAAGCACGTATTTCAAGAAATTATTTCCAAGCTGCACTGCCATTAGAAGATTAGATTGGCTCCTTAGGGATATTGCTTTCTCAGGTGGCTGCATTTTGGCTCAGCCTTTGAGCCCTCACATCAAGCCTACTTACAGAGAGGAGTCTGTGCAGAAGCTGGGTCAGGGTCCTTTCCCTCCGGAGCACAGCTGAGCATCACTGGTGGCACTACATCCGTACTACAAGGTGATGTATCCAGAGACAGACAGCATCCCGATCCTATTCTGTTTTGGATACCAAACAATTAAAATACTCTGCTATATAGTTCAGGAAGCCCAAGCTGAGATCTATGGACTCAGAATTACTGATTTAGAATTACCTTTAGGTATTATGTTTTCTGCTTCCAAAGAACCTCAGGCACGCAATTTATTGGCGAGACTGGGAAGCATAGGATGATTCATGAAAATAGCTGATAGTGTTACCCAAGACAGTTGTGACCTATCCTATGTGCTTGCTTGCAACTGTACAGCTCCAGACACCATGTCTGGACACCCTGGAACAAAAAGTTTCTGGAGAAACAGCACTGGCACTAACGCTGCAATCCATCATTTGCGCTAGTGTAGTAAACTGACTTAAAAACTCCAAAATATGATGGAAGAGCACCATTAAACCTTTCTGTGGGCTTCATGGGCAACTAGTGTTCACTTATTCTACATATTTGCTTAAAACGACAAATGGAATAAAACTAAGAAGTCTTCTTTGTGATATGAACTAAAGTAAATTTCAGTGTGAAAACAAATCTTCCTGCCCTGCACAAGGGAGCTGAACAATGTTTTAACATTTAAAATTATTTTCACATGATCATTCCCATATAGGGGTTTCCAGTTTATGGTCACTGATTTCAAGTTAATAAGCAGAAGGGTATTTAAATAAAACATAATACAGAGCTTTGTGAAGTAAAGCTGCTAATCTGATTTAGATTGTTTCATTTCCAGCTCCACAACTCTTAGTTTCCAGTCAGTAGCCTTGCTGAAGGCCATGGTGTGCCTAAGTTCCTTGAGGTACTTTTGTTGTAAGAAATTTGTATCAACAGCACTGATGCAAAGAGCCCACTAACACTCCAATAATGGAAAGTACACATGAAATAAAGCAGATTTAAAAACCATCAAGACAATGCATTTTTCTCATTTATTCAAATCTTCTGCAGGAAGTAAACACTGAAAGATTTAAAAAAACTTCACACTGCAGTATGTACAGTTTTGTGACATCACATGAGGAAATTAATTTCTAATAAAAAAAATGAGACCAGTTAGATAAATTACTGAAGACACATCACAATAAAACTGGTTGTGGTAAAATCCCGAATTCTTATGTATGGCAATGAAAATCAATACTCCTTTGTTTTACAGGGATGGAACAGTCCTGGTACAATATTTCAATTATGCAAAATGGAGTCCTGAACTTACATGACTTATTATAGTTGTATGAGCACTTCATGTTTTAAAAGTAGGTTTGCAATTTTTTTTTCCAGACCCTTTTTGATTTGAAGCACATTCTTTCACAAAGCTAAAATACCACAGCAGAAGTCATGTCCAGAAGTGGAATACTGTTGTGTTTTGAACTGACCTGACTTGTTAAGACATTTTTTTTTTTTTTGCCAACGCACAGATGCACAGGGTCCCCCATGCACTTTTCATGCAGCAGGTAATCACAACTTTAAATAAAAGAATTTTTCTATACATTCTTCCAGACTTGCAACTGTATACATACATGCAAAAGTTTTTAAACCTATGTGATCATATTTACACTTATACATGGAATATACATAACAAAAAAGATTAAAAGGTTTTTTTTTCCTTTGCATTAGAACAATACAAAATATGTATTTTTCATTAAGGAAACCACTATTTACATCACCTTTTAAAAACCAATTTCAACATATTATAGGCGTAACAAGTCAACATATTTACATTATATATAAATATATATATAATATATACTTACCAGTTTACTCCTCTGTAAGATGTGGCAGAGAACAAACTGGTAATATCATGTCACTGACGTCAATGAGAGCTGTAATACTTTCACCAACATTTAACAGGGAAAATTTAAACCACTCATTACTTTCTTTTAAAAACATTTGTAAATGAAAAATTTAAAAACATCACTAAGAGTAAATGGCTAAGAAAAGTGAAAGTTATGGCTGAATTCCCTTTTGATCTTGTATAAACTTCTCAAACTGAGCTGCCCAGCTATGTGGTATCAGCAGAGAAACCCTCCGGCTCTCCACCTTTGATTCTGAGGTCATGCGTTACCCACCATCATTTCCTCAAGCTTTGGCAGAGGAGACACTAGAAACCTGGATATCTGAGTCCCAGACACTTCCCTCTGGGAAGAAAAGGCATATCTGCATGGCAATTCCAAGTCAATCCCCAAATCCAGCTGGCTTGGGCGCTCCACCAGGCGCTGGTGATGTCCCCTTGAGCAAGGCACCGGGCACCCCCCAACCCAACTGCTCCAGCTCCAGCCCTTCCCAGCTGATGGGGCTAAAGGTAACTGAGGGTGAAGTTCCAAGGGGCTGTACCTCTAAGTGTGGTACAGAGACAATTCCCTAACTCCCCTCCTCACTGCTCTGAGAGCTGGAGGCAGTTTTCCCCTGGCAGTCTCAGCTGGCTGTAACCTGGGATGGGTTCTCCCCTCCCTCCCTGCTCCTTGGATGGTGAGATCACTCACCAGCACCCATCAATCCTACACCACTCTGCCTGTACAGCTGCCACTGCCAAGATCTCACAGGACCCCATTTTACTTCAAACCCAGTCTAAAGGCCTAGTGGAGAGAGGAGGTGCTGAGAGTACCAAATGTGACTCAAGAAATGACCTTGGTTTGCAATCCATCTATGGGGACTGGCAGGAATCAGGGATCTTAGAGTTGCTTGTGAAAATCTGGCCAGGCTTCCAGTCTCTGCTCCTGCACCCCTCTTTTCTGATGGAAAAGTCCCCAAGATAAAAAACAGCAGCTCCTTTTTACTCACCCATGCTACAAGACAAAAAATAAAGAGCCTTTGGTCCTAAGGTGTAAATGCGGATGGGGTAGATTTAAAGAAGACCTCTCTTCCCTAGGGAGGGGTAACACCAGTGATACTGGAGAATTTCATACAGGAGGAGACTGTTGCCCTCTTAGCAGCTGACTGAGCATTCCCTTGGCATGTCCTGCCCTCTCTCAAGGGCCTCAGCGTTGCGTTACCTGCTCTTTGAGATTGCAATGTCTGCAAGAAATAACATTCTTCCATAAACACCATGTCCCAAACTTAAATTCATGTATATTAAGAGTTTACTGACGTCTGTGAGAATGGCAATACCCTTCCATTAACATCAACTAAAAAGAAAGCTAAATCCTTAACTGGTCAAACTGTTAGCATTTTAACTTAACTGTTTTATAAAACTTTCAAAACTAAATGTTCAAAAGTATATATTACAACAATAGACTACCCTAGAATAAATACAAAGGTCGGCACATTGCTTGATTCCAATATTACATTTTGTTAGGGTCAGACTCTCTTCCATACTTTTCACCTCAACTTGACTTTGAGAAAGTTTTTTCAACCAGGTAATTCCACATCCACTCATGCTGCATTTTTCTGTGGAGTCCTTCAAGCAAATTATAGCCCTGTATTTAGTCTGGGGACCATCTATTATTCTATGTTGTATTTATTTCCTACCTATATACACATCATTTCAAGAAAAATAATCAATTAAGACTTTAAAAGACATTTAATGGATGGAACAAATACCATCTTTTTAATATTTCTGCTGGGTTGACTCATATAAAAAGAATTCAGTTCCACTGTCAATCCAAAATATACTTTATCTCATTAATGATTATTCCATGAGACATCTGAATTGTCATTGGGCCACTTATAAATGCAATATTAAAGACAAACAAAATTTTATTTTTATATTATACTTCAGACAATGACATTTAAAATGATATTAATTTGTGTGAAGGTTTTAAAATATAAATCTTCTTTGTACAGCCCATTAATATATTATGCTTCACCGAAGTAACATAAAAATATATCTTTAAATTGCTCTGTTATTTTTCATAAAAACCAGGGGGAATGTTTTATATCAGATACTGCCAAATATTTGTGTTCCCTAAAAGAAGGTACTCCCCAGAGGGGGGCAAAACAGAATAGTGGTGCATTTTCCAGCTGTCAGACAGGAGAAGTCCCTTTCAGTAGTAACTGCACTGGAAAGAGGAGGAACTGATCTCAGGCTGGGGACAGGGACAAGAGGGGGACAACAGCTTGCTCTGTCTCAGCAAGCCAGGAGTCTGGGGAAAAGGATCTCTGAAACCAAATCAGACAGGAAAAGAGCAAAATGCCACGTCACACATGTCTGCTATGCAGACATGAGATGGACAGAAACAGCAGTTTTGTCATGTCATCAGCTCTCAATGGCGAAAACAGACAAAATTAAACCAGAATGTAGCTCTCATTATTTGTGCAAGCCAACTGCTTAGCTGCTTGCTGATGGCTGAGGAGGTTATCAGTGAAATCAAGAAGCCACAGAGAACTTTTTTTCTTGGGGGAATTAAAAAGTTCAGCAAAACTTCTGCTTGCCAATAATTCATATAATTCAGAGGAACTGGGTTTTGTCCTCTTCCTCTCCCCAGAGAAATAAGGGCTGCAAATGGAGTTAACACTGACAGCGCTAACGGGAAAGTGGAGCCACACGGCTCTTCCCCAGCCAGCAATTCTTTTAAGGTGTCTCAGCTTTAACTGCAATTTTCAGTTCCTCCCATCTCAGGCTGATATTGCCAGATGTTACAAATCACAGCACAGGTGGGGATTGAGGAAAAGGGCAGAGAAGGATTTCTCAGACGTATCCCACTATCCGTTACAGAACATGACAAAACCACAGTTTTATCCTCAGTGCAACCTGGAAAATTATTCTAAAGCCAGATTTTCTGCAGTGAAAGGGTAGTGCATTAAACCATGCATCAGCTGTTCAGAGAGTAATAAATATTGGCAGATTATAGATTCTTTTCCCTGGTTGCAGGAAGAGGCCAACACATTTTTCATTAAAATCCTACTCCATCTTTGAGTGCAGGATGGTGCTGAACAGAAAATTCCGCTCATCCCCTTCACAAGGTTTCCAGCATTTTCCTCACTGAACACATGTATTAAGCCTTCTCAATCACACTACTCCAAGAGGCATTTTGGCTTTCCCTTTTAGGCAGGGAAGTGACAGGAATGTGCCGACAAAAGGACTCATGCAGTACTTGCATGGCCTATGAGAATCTGCCTTTTCTATAAAAATCTAGAAAAAACCCTTCATTTTAAGTAGTAACTCATAACTATGGCTAAGAATTCTGAGGAAGGCATTTGTCAAGAGCAGGGCAAGGAAGAAAAATAGATTTTACACCACTATTCTGGCAGGACCACAAACAAGATTTAAAAATAACAATACAAATTTTGGAAGCACTAAAAAATACATTTCAGTGCACTTCAATTATTAACACTGACGCAGGTTTTCCAATACGATGAGCTAATACCTTGGACGGACTGCTCCATTTCTTGAAAGTTATTCTTAAAATTTCACAAAACATATTAAAACATTAAAAAAAAAAAAAGTACACTGTCTCTATGCTCAGGCTTCAAAAAAATAAGGATTATTTTACAGGGAGGGAGGAAACGCAGCATTACCACCACCTAGGCTGTACGGTTACACTTTATGTTATACCAAAAGCTTGCAGATCCAAATAAGACTGATCAAAGAGTACTCATAACTTAATCTGGTACATACAGAAACGTCTTGTACAAATTACAACCCTTCTAGTTTCCTTGTGACAATCTACCATAAAGCAAATTTTATCTACATGTATTTTAAATAACATCACCAGAAAAATAAAAAGTTTGTCAAATGAAAACATGTTTCAATTAGACCATGCTTTTTTTTTTTTAAATCATGCTCAATTTATACAGTAGTCAAGTTCATACTCATTTTTCTTTTCTTTTTTTCTTTTTTTTTTTTTTTAAACAAAGATTCAAAACCACTGATTGTAAACTCACTGAGGAGGCTGCAGTTTATTCTGGCTCTTTTTTGATTGTTCGCACTTTTTCCAGAAGTCCGTGCACTTCTCCATTCACACCACCATGCTGATGAGAGGTGTTACTCCCCATATGGCTGTTGTAAGGGCTTCTTAAATTACTAAAAGGAGTTTTAAGCTCTGTGTCAGATGTCAACTCCTCTTTGATTGTAACATGAGTTGAACTCTCGGTAAAGGGAGGTTCATTCCAAATTTCTTTGTCATGTGCTTCTTGGCTGCTGACAGAGTTGCCGCCTTTCTGTAACATGTAGTACAATATAGGGTTGGTTTTGGTCAGTCTCGGAGAGTCTTTCTCATAATCGTTCTTGTCCATGCCCGTGATCACCCATCTGATGGGCCCTTTCTCACTGGGCATGGAACACATGCTAAACTGGTCGGACTCAAGTCTGGACACTGTGCTCCCCAAATGTTCAGGGAAGGGGGAGCTGGCAGGACTTTTTACTGCTACAGGATACTGAAATGTTCTGTGATCTACACAGTTGTTCTGTTGCACGGGGCTTCCCATCAACGATCTTACTGAAGAAATGGTGAATTCAGGTTTATTGATTGTTGCACTGGTTTTGTTGCCTTTTTTCTTGCCCTCTGTTAGTATGTTATTCCTATGTTGTGACAGATCTCTCTCACAGTTTTCGGAGAGAAGCAGCTGTTTCAACACATTAAAGCCTTTACTATCTCTAGACCAACTCCTATTTTCAGTTTCACTATTTGAACCATGAGTTACAGCATATTTAAATTCAGCATCACTTCTGCTGAATTTCAGTTCTTGCTGGTTAAGCAAAGGCCCATACAGTGCCTCGGTAGGAGAAGCGTGATTGTTTGCAGCATCAGACACATTACTTTTCATCTTTTTTAATGGGCTTTCCAAAGGCTCAGCATGAAGCTTCCTCTTCTTCGGCACTGTGCAAAGACTCTTGGACTCAAGGTGTGTCAGCTCGTTGTTTCGGTGACTCCTGTCCAGCTCATCTCCAGGGTAATTGTCTTGATTCTGTCTCAGCAACCTACTTAGCAGGCCGTTTTTGGAAAAAGAGAAATCTTGAGGTGAAAGAGGCTCAGATTTCAACTCCTCAGATGCTGGAGAAGCAGCTGTGTTTCTCTGTAATGAATGAACAAACCCTTGGAATTTGTTACCCTTGCATTCTCTTACTTGTTGTGCATTTGAATTATAAGGAACATTTGATTCTTCAGATGGTTCAGTTTTTATTTTCACTGTCAATATTTGCTCATTCAAAGCCTTGTCTGTCTGTTCTTGAGAACTTTCATCTCTTAAAAGCATCCTCTCTTTCTTTTCAGTTTTACCTTTATTGGGAGTTCCCAGAAGCAGCTGAAGGACAGTGCGCCTTTCAAGGAGATTTTCTATTTCCGAACCTGGAAGTCCTTGTTCAGCGGGTGCGGGCTGACAACTGAATATTTTGTTATTTTCTTCATGCATACTCAATTTATTCGTAAGCAGAGGGCTGTTCAACCTATCAATCAAGCCCACAGGTTTATCCATGTTCCCTGCCAGCAGCTGTTTGCTAGCTCTTTGTTCCTCACTCGACATGGAAGTCTGCATGCCGCACTGAGCCAGGTTCTGCAGCAGCTTGCTAGCACTGAATGCCGAGGAGTTCTGGGGACTATCGGTCCTGCTCAACTTAGCTCCTTGTATTTCTTTGCTTTTGGACAGGTCTATTAAGTGTTTAGATGCGGGATTCATCAGTCTGTCCGGCTGGATGCTGCAGGCGTACGGCGGCGAGCTCCGCTTGATGGCCAGCGACTGGTGCGACAGATTTATAGGAGAGTCTGCTTTTGCAGAAGCCAGCAAAGGTGGAGTGCTTAACGGAGTCATTCGGTTGGCACTGGGACTGTCAGTCACAGGAGTCCTTTTCCCAGTCTGTACAGTGAATTTTGCCACATCAGCTGTACTGTGTGGTCCCTGAGGGTCATTACTCTTGTCTACCTGTTCTTCACTCTTATGCCCAAGTAACAGCTGAAGAAGCGTTACTTTCTGGTGGGGATTCAGTTTAGAAGCTTTCGGAGTGTCTTTCTCTTCCTTGTTCTCTGAACAGGAAACTTTTGGATCCCAGTTATGAAGCAAGGACTGAGTCAGGTTATCCAGTGATGCAGGTGGACCTGCATCTGGTTTATCTGTCCTCTGTTTAAACGACAGGTCTATAGGAAGACAGTTAGAATGGGAGCTGTCATCATCACTGCTGTCTTCTGTAAAACTGGGATTGTTGTCTGAGTACTCATCAACAGTCGTTGGTGTGCTGCTGTCTTCAAAAATGCTGGCTCTCTCACTCTGCTCACGCCCTTTCATGTGCTTGGTGGTATTCTGGCTTTTCAGCAGATGTAAGAGCAAACTGTTGCTGGGAGATGTTTTCAGGTTATTCCTTTCCAAAGAACTTTTGTATCCCACAGTTTTGGGAGGCGAATGCATCATTCCCACCGAGCTCTGAAATGGTGCCATATTGCCTTTGCTAGCTACTGTTTTGGGGGACGATCCTGCTTGACCATTGAGATGGCTTGTCATTCCTTTGGCCAAACCGAATTGGCCTATGTCTTTCTGAGCACTTTCTTGTAATCTGGCCATTGCTGCAAGTCTCTCACTGGCAATTTGACTGGCGTTTTGTGCTTTTAAAGCATGTTCCCTGGAGTACTGCTGCAAGTGGGCTTCGCTGGAAAGGAGCAGGGCCAGCTGGCTGCACGCTACGCTGGGCTTGGGCGAAGCGGCAGGACTGGATCGTTTCTCTACCATGCTTGCAACAGCTTGTAATCTTGCAGCACATGACAGCGGCTCATTCATCACCTTGGGCCCGCTCTGCACCGCATGAGGAGACTCTATAAACCTCTCTTTGGGCAGGTTCTTAGTTATGTCAGGCAGGCTGTTGTCCAGCTTCTGATCTTTTGCTTTGCTCTTCTTCAGCAGAGTCTTCAGGTGACTGGATGCAACACCATAGCACCTTAAATCTTTCTCCACTTGTAAAGAATCGTGGCTAAGGGAATACCCTTGCTCCTTAAGGCTCTGCCTAATCTGCTGTGACAGAGCAACACTCTGCAGCCTAGAGCTGAATGACTGAAGCAAAGAGGCAAGTAATGTGCTATCCTGTTTGCCTTTAGGCACATTTTCAACCATGCCAGCCAACAAAGCTTCCTTTTTTCCATCTAAATCCACAATGGAATCAGACAACCGCCTTCTCTTTGCTGCATTCCAGTCTTCTGAAGACTGCAACAGTCTTGCTTTTTTGAGGTGCAGCATGCCAGATCCCCGATATGTACTTGTGTTAAGAACTGGACCATTACTTTGACAGCTGGGAAAAATATTTCCTGAAATCTTAAAGTTTTGATCCTCCCCACTATGCCCAGTGGACTTTTTGTCAACTGCAGTACCTGAGCCTCCTGCTGCTTGATGCATTAGTAATCCCTCTAGGTAAGTTAGAACAACAGAATCCTGGTGCATCTCAGAGCCAAGCTCTTCTCCATGAGTCATGTTCAATAAAAGTTTCCAAAAAGGCTCTGGTTCTGTTCACTTCAAAGACGAGTTTTGCTGAATCAAGATGCAGAGTTAATAACAGGTCGATGTCTATAGTGTTTTCTTACAAACTTTCAGAAACAATAGAAAATGTATTATTCTAGGTAGGCTTCTCCCAGTGTACACTGTTTGGTAAGCCAGGTTTCCAATCATAGCAATCAGCTGATATCTAGGATATCTTTGGATGATGTCTAGGAGGAACACTCAAAACATGGGTCCACAGAAACAAAGTTCCATTAAGTATTTGCTGCCTTCTTGCTTCAGGAAGCCAGCTTGCCTTTCTTCCTTTTCCATCTCCACCAAGCACATGAAGTTCCTAAGTCAGAAACACAAAACAAAAAGAAAATATTTAGGATAAGATTTAATTGCATAAGACTTTTTTTCCTTTAAAAAGAAAAAATCCAAACCCAACTCCCCACACATTGTTTTAGGCAGAGATTCAGGACACATAAACAACAAACACATTCCAGAAGAAACTAAAAAATCAAATACAGGACAAAATACAGGGTAACCAATTTAAAGAACTCTGTGAAAACAATTCTGAGATGAAGTTTTATACAAAAAATAAGCTTACTTATCATAAGCAACTACAAGCCTTCACTGAATTTTGCTATTCTGCAGCTAAAAATAAGGAATAGCAAACCAGAAAGGAAAATCTTGAATCACTCTAAACACAGTTTTTTAAAAAATTCCACTGAATTTTACTTCACAGTTGCATGAACTTTGCTTCTGTAAATGTAAACACACAGGACACGCAGCCTGTCACTCTAGAATAGAGCTGATAGAAAAAGGCAGGCCTAAAGTCAATGTTTAGGTTCACATTGAATATGTTTTCAAGTAGCAGAATAAGCAGCATCATACATATAAGTATGTTTTTGTTTGGTAGGTGGACGATACTGCTGAAAGCAGAAACCAAGTTGTTAGTGCTGCCCAGGACTAAGCACTAATGCAAAATCCAGTTTGGTAACACAACGGGTGAAATCTGCTGTTCTTACAAAACCAACCACCACGAGTCATTAGAACAATCATGGGATATCTAGGAGTGGTGAAAAGGTTGCTCATGCTCCTGATGCAACATAAATCCTGGCATCAAAACCCTCCCTCTCCTGAAGTATTTTCACCTTGACATTCTTTCTGTATGATGGTAAAACCAAACCACACCAGGTCTTCCCTGAAGTCTTGTTATTCTTCAAGAGTGTGTAACATCTCTACAAAATACTTCCTTAGATGGGGCACTGTGGTATAAAAAGCTGTTTTAAAAATCACAACAACAGCACTTGTGCTGGATGCATCTCTCCAGTTTCACTGATAGGGCTGGTCAATGGCAGCACGAACAGCTCAGTCACCACAGCTCAATAATGAGATCATTACCACACATACCTCCTCCTTCACTCACTCAGTTCTAAACTGGCATAAATATTCAACATGAGCAAAGGTAAGTGTCCTTCTGCATACTGAACTCTGCAATTTGCTTTCACAGGCTAAAAGCCCATTGAAAACTTCTATTTACAAGTTTAAAAGGGATGTACACAGATGAAATCCTTGCCTCCTTAAGGTCAATGAATATTTTACGATTGATTTCCCAGAGGCTAGTTTTTAATTCAAAACCTACAGGCAACTAGAAGTCGGAAAAGTATCAGATCTTGAAAAAGTAAAGAATGAGAACTACTAAATAGCTGTAATGTTAACAGTCCTTAATCTCCCAGGGCAAATATTCCCTTATTAGGTTTTAAGTCACCTAGAAAAACTCGTAAAAATTGAGCTATATTAAAAAAACCAACAAAACAAAACCCCAAACCCAAACAAAAAACATAACCAGCAACGCATTGTGGCGTAAATGTGTATACCCATGTATTTAAATATCAAATGGAAAACTGTTAGCTATTACTGAGGTCTCAGGTCTTCTCTCAGAAATAAAGTCCACATTAACCATCATTTACATAATTACCTGTAGAAGATGCAGTGTTCCTTCAAACATGCAACAACTTAAATATGGATTCATCTAGCTGAAAATTACTGACCATCTTTGCTGTTCCTTCAAAAATCTCTGTACCCTTGGGTGGGCTTTTGCAGTTTCAACCCAAAAACAGAATAAAAATCACAAATAACAAATCCTTTAAAAAAATTTTAAAAATCAAGGTATCCAATGATAACAGCAAATATCCAGCAACAGTAACTGCAGTGCAATTAGACTGATTTCCTCAAATATGTGGGAATGCACTTTATCTGGAAAATATAGTTTTCCAGCTTTCAAAACTGATTTGGTTGCTGTTTATCTTGCAACCAAATTTTCATGTTTCAAAAGGTAATGAAGCTGACAGCATGCTGCTATTACAAAGGAGCAAGTAGCACTTGATACCCTCTGTACTGCACTGAAGACAAGAAAATTGAAATTTTGTCAGGATTTCTGACTGAGAAAAGCAAGACTTGCACATCACCTTTAAGATAGTGTCCCAAACAAATGAACCATTAAGCCAATATTCAGTACAACTTTACTCAATAAACCTTTGGGTAATTAAAAAAAGACCATGCATTTATGAAAATCCCCCAGCCACTCCAAATGCCTGTTGCAGGAGGTGACACTTGTAGCCAGTACAGTTTACATACAATAACTCTTCTAACAAGTGTTTTGCCACCTTTTTAATTTTTTTATTTTATTTTAATTAACCAGTGCTAGGGAAATACTGATAAATTTACTGAAATCAGGTTGATGCAAAGAAGCTTCTTAAAAGAGAACAAAATCTGGAAAGCATTTAACATGTAAGAACAGAACATCAGCAATCCTTTTAAAAAACCTCTTCAGATCTAGTGGTGTAAGAGGTGTTACAGTGTTAAAATCTCACATGACAATGTTCATCTGAGGTGTAGTCATGCCAAATCCAAACCAGCTTTGGAAATTAATCTTCAGCAGGACACTAAGGCAACCATTCAGCAACCTTTCAAATACATACAGACTGCACAAAATAACACCCCAGGACCCACTGAAATGGTAATATTCTTTTCTTGAAATTAAATATTATTTAAGAAATTACAAGAGCAGTGGTAATGAAAAGGAAAAGAAAGATAAGAAAAAAGGCGGAAGGAACAGAAAGGAGAAGTCATATAGCAACAGATCTCTTATTTCCCAGTAAGGGCTGAATCAGCTCCTAAAATCTACGAATCCCTAGACCTAAATATTGTATTTAACTATTGTGACAAAATAAAATAGTAAGCTGATGTGCTTTCTTGTCCACAACCACTGTAAATGCACTCTTTTTTTGTCACTTCTACTATCTTCTCCCAGACCTTCTGTACCCTGAGAAATAAACCCAACTGTTTCGCAGAGCCTCCAGGAGCACCCACTGATTACAGCTCATTAAGCCATGTTTACCTAGACACAACTAAAGCAGCAGCAGAATCCACGGCACAAAGGCTGTAACCTGATGAGACACTCCCCAAGTGAAGCACACCATGAGAAATCAGTCCTACAGCCTTTTAAAATGTGCCTAGGGAGAAACTGTAGGCAGAATAGGGAAGATAAGGGAATATTAAACTGTTCACTGAACTGTATACGTCCAGAGTATTAATTCCACTTTTGCAGTTGTTGAAGTTTTTCTTTGTTTGCGAACTACAAATAGATTCATCCACCACAAAGATTTTAAAATAATAGTAACAACAAACTTTAAGATCCTTTGCTTACCATAACATATTACTGCTGCAAAAAAACAATGAAATCTGAGAACGCAGCATCAAATATGTTAAAGCACAACAACAGAACCAATGGCTTTTTGCTCCTAAATTTTTGGTTTTGATTTTCAAAGAACTCTTTGAATTAATGAAAACCTCAACTGTAAAACCCAACTGGAGACTCTAAACAAAGAGCAGACTTTTAGTTCACCTAATACAGATGCAGTTCCTGTTATTTAAGAAATTATAAATAGTTCACTATTTAACTAGAAAAATTACATCCATAGGACATTTTTCCAATGTCCCAGACTAGCATTTCTAATTAAATCCTTTTCCTAAAAGGAGAGCCACAGTAAATTAACAACACCAGACCAGCATCATTTGAGTAGGAGGGTTACATAGTCTATCGGAGAACTCATAAAACTTGGTATTATCAAGATGTCTACTTCTGTAGTCTTAATTCAAGATCATAGGAAAAAAAAACAACTTACAGAAACCATTAAGGTATTCATTCAGGAAACTGGCAATGCCTAGCAGATTGTCCATATGAACACTTATTAGAAGAGAGATTACCCAAACCCATGCACATTGTTAGAATGATTAATAGAGGCTGAGTTTAGTACATATTCACACAGATAAAACATTTTTATTAACTGCATTTCAGAGTTCTTTCATGACGATTAAACTCCTGTAGCAATTTTATGTTCCATTTTTAAGTTGAGATGAATCAAAACATGCATTTATAAAGCTAAAATCAAACTGGTTAGTGAAATAAAAATCTTCAGTTATTTAATAAATTTGGTGTTCTAATGCTTAGCTACCACTAGGAGAGCCAGAAAAAGTCTCTCACCAGCTTCACAGACTTCCCATTCTCATATTCCCAAGTGTAAAGGCTCCAGCCCACCACATCACCCAGTGGCTCAGACTGTCATTTTAATTATTATAGATTTGAGGAATGCAGTACAGTGATTACAGTGGCAGCTCGGGATCCAGGGGTCCAATTACTCACTGTGCTGCAGACAGGCTGTCTGACTTCTGGTTTTACTTCTCTGTACCCTGTTTTCCCAGATGGAGTAATAATAGATGGAAACTTCAGAAAGATAATTGAGGATAAATATATTAAAGGCTGTGTGTTGCTCAGCAGCTCCAGTACTACCACTGAGTAAGTACCTAAAACACAGGATGTTAAGTGATTTCCCATCCTTATGGCTGCCTGCAGTGAAATTTTGAAGAGCACAATCAAATTAAGTTCTCAAAAAAAATTCCTAGATGCACTGGAAATTGCAGCAGAATCTTGCAGGGAACTAGGAATGAGTGGGGGTAACGAGACTTGCTGTCCCAGAATTGTTTTATTATTAAGCTCAATTTCCACACCTTTGATTTCAGCAGGAAGGATGGGTTTTTTTGGAGTGGTGGTAAAAGCACTTCTGTTGGCTCTTTTTGCAGAGGTTCTGAGCAGTGAAACAGCCCTGATTCAACAACCCCCAGCACCAAATGCACAGAGCTGCACAAACAAGCAGGTACTTCAATGGTACTCAAGCACATGCTTTAAGAGAATCCAGTATTTAAGTGCTTTGCTTTCCGAAATCCACGCTTTATTTGTGTCAGAAATCTGTTGAGATGAATGGAGCAGCTGAGACCTCTTCACAGTTTTGATTCAGGCAGCCAAGACATTTTGAAGGTTCCCTTTGCAAATGTAATTCAGAAGACAAAAAAAAAAAAATATTAAAAAAGCAGAAATGATCAGATGGCAGAGCAAAACTCAGCAATAAGCAGGTGAATTCTTCCATGGCTGCACTCGAAAGAACTTAGAAATCCAGAAGCTTTTTTTTACAACTAATGCATTTAAATCAAATAAATCAGGCTCCTCTCCTACAACTGCAGGGTATCACTTTGAGAAAGCAAAAATAAGCTTCTTCCCAGGAGCTTGGCACATTATTCAGTCCTCCTAGGCCTGCTGACTGACTCCAAAAGACATTTTAGACATGGGAAGGATAGCCTATCCCTTTTCAGACAGCTCAGTTGGGAGAGGGCACATGAGGAATCGTGTTGCAGCTGCCAGGAATTCTGAAGGGGCTCCCAAACTCTGACCCCACCAGAGCTGGCATTCCCCATCCCGAGTTGGGCTGTTCCCTCCAGGCTGGCACGGAGCACACGGCAGCATCGCTCTCTCTGTGAAACATCCCCTTGGATAATGCAGGATTAGCAACAGCCACGGCTCCACGGCCAAATTTTGCACGAGCAAGTGAATGGAAAAGCCTTTTCCTCCCTGTTTTGTTAAGATGTGTGCTGCCAAACCCAGCCCGGACCTGACTTTGTTTTAAACAACAGAGAGAGGGGTTGTCTTCTTCAGTATGGGGATGGGGGTGTGTGGAAGGGAACAGACCCAAACTGGCCCAATTAAAACCTTCTGATTATTTTAGCAGCTTAAATAGTAGGATTTTGAAAAATACTATAGCAAACCAATTCTGTAACAGATGATACAACAGCTCAAGGAGATGCAAAATCTACCGTTTCACAAAAGCGCACAAACCCCGAGTAACTGAGTCTTTAAGTCACACAAAATCGATAGGAATGTGGAACCAAGAGCAGAGCAGGCACAAGATACAGTTTTTCCTCTGAGACTAAGACCTGACAGAGCACTGGACTGAAATGTTAGAAAACCAACAACTGAGTGGGGAACAGAAAACCCCAACTGTTCTCATGCTAGAGACTATTTAGATTTACTTCAGCTTCTAAGAGACCACTAAAATGTAAATGCTGATTACTATTGTTGTTAATAGTGGTGCCAGAGGCACATAAGGAAGGGGAGGCTATTCCTACACATTCCATTTGGGGTGTGGAAAGGGGGGATTCAGTCTCCACATCTCAAGTGTCTCTCCACTCCTCAGATTTCACATGGGATTCTCCGGTCCGGGAATCTGTGACTCACTCAGACCATGGAATACCACCCCATGACAACAACAAGGAGCTTTGGGATGGTACGTAACAAATATCAAGGCAGAACACAGCGTTTTCAGCATGTGCCGAAATGAAGTGTGGAAATGTCAGGGAGATTTCCATATCCACGCAAAGGGCTGCTCAGGGAGGCGGAGAGGAGAGGCTGCACGCCCTGCCAGGAGAGACACGCAAGTCAGAGCGCCTCAAACTCTGTGGGCAAAGCATTTCCACGTGAAAAACCCAAATTCCAAATTCTGAGCACTGCTGGGTACATTGCAACACATCTGATGCTAGCACTCAAGCCATCCCAGCCACCTCCTTCCACAACATGGTGCACAGCTTGCAGAAGGCCACAGGCAGACATTTCTCCCAAAGTTACATGTGACTTGTGTTTTTGTAGCTTACTTCACATACTAATAAGGAGGGGAAAAGAAACTGGGAAAAAAAAGCCTTAACAAAAAACCAAACCAACCAACCAAAACCCTACCCACCCAAGAAAGAAATTAAAAAATCCAACATCACCCCAAAACCAATCAAACCGCCAAAAGTGCTGAAGTACATGGGAAGGGGGAAATGGGGAGCAGACAATTGCCATGAAAGCTGAGTTTGTGAAAGACTGGTAGCAGCTCTCCAAGGTTTGCAAGTATACACTTAAGCACCATACACAGCTTAATCCAAATCTGGCCTGCACGTCAAGACCTCCTCCTAGAATGTTCTGCAAAGTTCAGAGACGAAACACATGTGGCCATTTTTTGTGCTGTGACACTCTTCAAACAGTAGCTCAGCCTACCTTAAATAGGTATTCCTTATTCTAACAAGTAAAAGAACTGAGCATCACAGAAATAATCACTCCTAGATGCAGAAAACCCCATGCTGTTCATGTAACTTATGACTTACCCTGGTGTTTCATAAAATTTCAGTCAATTCCTTATCCAGGCTCATGCACATATATTTGTTCTTACAAATAGTACTGGATGAATATTTATATTTTGTTCCCTAATGGTACTGTAAAGGACACCTTTGAGTTCATTTCTTGATCATGATCCGCTAACACTCAAGGCATGAACTTAGAAACACACTCTCTGTCAAGCCTTTGCTAATTGTAAGGAATGAGAAGGAACAGACATTCAACTTACAAATGCCACCTGTGAAGGAATCAAGTATTTGACATCTAAACCTGTCCCATCAGTCACTGCTCAATGGTCTTCTGCTACTGAAGAAAAAAATGGCAGAAACAATGAGATAAATAAATGATAATGCAGAGAAGTTACACCCCCACTCCACATCTATTCAGGACAGGGATCTAGAAATAGCATGTATCTCTGAATCTCAACTAACTTGGGTAAGGGTGTTGATCCAAGCTCAGAAATACAGTGAGCAGAAAGCCTTTTGGTTAATTGAGTCTTCTTATTCAAGAGACCAAAGCAACAAACACACAAAAATCTATACAAAGACCTGTTTTCAGAACAAAGGAGTGGATAATATACAACAGAATGGACAGAGGATGCACCTTTCCAATCTCTGGTAAACCACTTGCCTATAAATAAGCAATTACAAGGAAACTCAACCAGATTTCCATTCCCTCCGACACCTACAAAACCAAATCACTGATTATGCATTTAACTCCATGTCAACTCCCCAAGAACGAAACTCGATTAATATACAGTGAAGAAATCAATGTCCTCTCCTGGGCAATCATGCTTTTGAGTTATGATCAATGCATGCAGATAATGCATTTCCACACAACTCTGACCTTCTGCTTGTTGGAGGGGTCTAAAGATACAGGCATTTATTGATAGCAGTGCAATAAAACTGTGTATTTCTTGGAGTAACTGTATGTTAGATGGTTTGGCATATGTTAAGTCACTTTATGTTATTTTAACCAATAATTGGTTTCAGATGTCAAAGTGCAACAAAGCACTAAAAAGTAATGCACAGTATTTTATTGACAGTAATAGCTGTGTTTCACTTGGGACCAAGCATCTCATGGTTATGAATGAAAGCCACTTTCTAGACTTCTCAACAGAATAGGTTTCAGCCAACTGAACACAAATACACAGTAATTCCAGGCAAGGTGAAATACAGGATCACAGTCACACAGCATTCAACTATGTGTAAAACCCCCATAAATCCTTGTTACAGACCCAGATGATTTGTGGTTTGGGTTTAGTTTTTTTGGGTTTTTTAAGTGAACAGGAGGGACATTACAGCTTCGGTTGTAATAGGAGATTCCAGCTTATTGTGGATGACGTTTCCAAAGGTTGCTCTGGACATAGAAAAGGCCCACATAAGTTAAGTGGTAAGGGAAAAATCTTCATTAGCAAGATGGTGTCTACTAGCTCAATCCAAATAAAAAAATATGTTTTTTTCTTTCCTCTGCAAAACAGCAATAAAGTCAAGCAAAATTCAAGATAAAACATAAGAACCAGCTTTAGTAAAACCCTGGGAGAAGAGGCTCATAACATCCCGTAAAGACAAAAGGACAAAGAGTCCTATCTTATCACTATGCCAGACTCAATATAAAAACATACACGACATAAATCCCTAAGTAAAATATTAAAAGGACTTTTCAGTCATATAGATGTATACAGAGATCTGACCCTCAAAAATAAAGAAGAGGACTGCAACTCACCCCTACCCATAAGTCAAATCAGAATAATTTAAACACCAACTTAACTCAAAACTAGTGGAAATGGTATTTACTGCCACAAAGGCATGGTCAGAACAATGACAGCTGGCAAGGGGATGCGTTTAACTACCCCTCACTGTAAGGACATATACTTTCAAATAATTTCTCAAAATTCATGCTGACAAAGGTGCCATGCATTTTAAGAAGATAATACACCATCACAAAGTTGTGGATGGTGTATATGTTTTTATATTTTTTTAATGAGTTCTTCATGAAGAAAAGAATTGCAATAGCAAAAATAAAAGCTACTGCTTATTACTGCTTTGTTCCATTACTGTCAAGAGAGTTGAAACAGGTGATTATGCCAAATTCAAACTGTATAAAACCAAGCAACATAGATGCCTGATTGATTTTTTAAGAAAGTGTGTGATTTTCTACATAAAACAACATTACCCCAGAAATAAAAGGTCTATTAAAAATAAACCTATTACTCCATACTCACACTTAAGTATGGGCTAATTTGGAACCCAATTTCACAATGCCTATGAAACCAACAGCTTCACTAAGGCTTTATGAAGCCATATGCCCAAAGTGCCAGTGTTGCACCACCCAACTCTGCTGCCCTCTTTGCACATGTTTACAATAAGAGCTGTGCTCAAGAACCTGCTGAATGCACATGCCACAAAGCTCCAAGGCAAGCCAGACTAAGGACCTCATCCCAGTCCAAAGAAACGTCAAAGATACTGCCAAGCGTCTGTTTCGCAGCTCTCCGTGTGGGAACACAGGATTATGAGTGGCATGAAGAAGGAAAAGAGCAGAGACTACTGCCACTGCTGAACCTCAATGCCAAACAAAAGCACAGCAACTGGTGGGACGCTTGAAGAGAAAACCCCACCTCCAGGCAGAATGCCTGTGCTGAATTTAGGAGAGTTTATGGGTGAGATAAAAGATGTCTTTATAAGAAGCATCTCCTGAACAGAACTAAAAGAACAACAACAATGATCAAACTTTTTTTTCAAACCCACTGAAATCTTAAAAGATGACTGAAAACTTAACTGATCCAGGTATTTTAATTTTTGTATTTTACTAAGGTATCCTGTGAAGCTGGAGTATAAATCCTATTAAACTGAACTTAGTTTGTCCATCCCTAAAATAGATTTGACATACAAACACAAACACAAGGTCAAGGTCACAGATCAGCAAGAAAGATTACAAAGAGGACTGATGTAAGAGCTGGCATTTGATCAAAGCTCCTAGATGTATCTTTTTTTTAGTACACTTACCAGAAATACCACTACACTACATTTTCTTCATATTGGTACAGTACATGTTTCAAGTATTCCCCACCTTTAAGAGCAGCTGCTCTGTCCTTATTTATTTTGATAAGAGCTATTAGACAACAGAGCAAATGAACTAAAGAAAAGCTCATACGTTAAATGAAAAGGAAGTGAAATACGCTTTTTGCCATCCTTTTCACTGAATGCAGCCATTGCTAATAGATGTTAAATCACAAATCTAGAAGGAAAACCCACTCAAACACACAGGGGATGACAGAAAGACCAGTACTAGAGAGTCCGGACCTCAGGTTTTAACTTGGCGCAGTCCAAGATACTTATCTTAAAATAGCAATTATATATTTGGATGTGCACTTCCAAGCACAACACTTGCTTATTTATCCTAATTATCTGTGTGCGCAGCACATATTTCTCAATTAACAACAAAAAAAAAAAAAAAAAAA